>OY390710.1:25872671-26283490 GCA_959613345.1 Tolmerus cingulatus
AAAAAGACATTCAAAATTAGTACCATGTTATTGCATTGTCATCAAAATTGCATAAGATTGCAAATTTTCAAATCAGTACAATTAAAAAAGGGTGAAGAAAGAGTTGTAAATTTTGTAAAACAATTTTTGTTATGTTATAACAAATAAAGATATTTGATTGCAAAAACCAGTAAAATATATTGGATACGAAATGTTAAAAAGTGGATCAGCCCAATAGTGTTCCGACTTTATTTATATTTGTAGGATTATACATAAAAGGTGACAATTTTTAATTGTATACATACATATACATATAATTTATTTAATTAAGTTATACAAATTTTATTTAATTTACTTTTGTAATTTTCAATAAGTGGGACATGACGTAAACAAATTTTACCTTATAATTTGTACAAAAATGCCATAGAACAGGGAAAACGTAGTACTTTTGATAGAAGTGAGATATGCCCAAGGGGACAACTTTATGAGAAAACTTTTTGCTTTTTGTGCTCTAATTTCAACAACTGGAAAAACATTCGGGCTAATTGGTCCACCTGTCTGGAGCAGGTTGAGCAATGTGCTCAGAAGCGGAATGCCGGTTTCTGGAGAGTAGAACGGGAGTGATGATGACATGCATATTGCAGCATGCCTATTTTGAGTGATTTCTTACTACACCATGAGGAAAGTGAATGGCCCCTTATACGTGACCGGCGTTCAATGATCGAACGTATTGCCAATTTTGGCTAAAACCGAACCGCTTTCAGAAATATCGCGGCACGCATTGCTTCACCAAACCAATCGAATTGCGAATGCATAGTATTATTTATGTTTACTGTGGCACAATGGCTAGAGCCCACACTGTCCGAAAAGCTGCCCGAAGGTCGCTTTTCGCTTGATCTAATTAAGGGGCTCCCGCTGGGAACATTATTTTATGGGAAAACAAACATTTCCTGGAATATTATATAGTTGACGGATTAGTATTGAAATTGATTTTCCGGAATTTTCCCTGATCACAAATTAAGCTGTAATAATTAACTGATTATTGCGTCAATCAGTTCCAATCATTGCGTTTCACACACGAACATGTGATGGAGGCGGTTAAAACGTTAGCAATTTTAACTGACTTTGCGTGCGATGAAACGCCTCTAATTTTAAAATTCCTTCCGTAATAGTACCCGTGCTATTTCTTTGCGAGTGTTTTGTTTTTAAATTGCATTCCAAGACTCTATTCGATCTATCAAGTTTTAAGCTTATGACCTTCGCAAGATCTGTGAACTTCCGATGGTATGCATGAAGCAAACGAAACAATTTTACTTTCACATATTTTTGTAATTATATGATTAGAGGCAGGGCAAATCGTTTGAGTGTCGTTCATTTAGTAAATAATGCACACGCATTTTTTGTTACATCACCCATAATTTTAATAAGCGTGGTATGCGTATGAATCTATTGTTAATAAAAAAAACTTTATTCAATATGTTCTTACTAATTGATATTAATTAAGTTAATCTATACAAACTATGGAAGAAAGATAAATTAATCTAATAGTAATTTTTTCAACTATTAATAAAAACTCCGCCATAATGCATCTAAATAAAAGATTGTTAAAATGGTTCATGCATATGTATTAAGTTGTCGAAATGCATTATATAGCCATTATTTAGAGCCGCTTGCAAAACTAAAAATATTGCGATGACCAATACCTGGTCCGATTTCAATCAACCAAAATCAAAACGAGGAAAAGATTTAAGTAGACTCTCGTATTCCACAATGATTCTACGAGTACAGGATACTCTTACACCTTCCAGGAAATGTGGCGAATATGGATATATAGGTTGCTTGTATTTTCTGAAAAGCAATATAACTCGAAAATTATTAATCTGTTTCTACTAATTAATCTGACGTAGGCCATTTTCGAGTTATATTTATTTTTCAATATGTTTTGCACAATTTATTATGTTCTATATCTATTTCTGCAAAAACTCGCAAGTACCCGCATATACCAAATTTGAAGCAAATTAAATTCTGCACAACATAACTTAAAAACTTTAAGGATAAGAAAAATATTGATTCATTGAGTAATCTTACCTTTGAAGTAAAAATAGAAGATTGTTGCGATTTTTTAATCTAAAGAATGGCATTACATTTACTCCAATCCATACACCTAATTGCTTTATTTTGAACGAAATTTGAGATTTGACCTGAAAGTCCAAGGGGTCAGATTGTCTTCGCCTCCGCTCTCTTTTATATTTTCAATTTTCGCGGAGCGCAAATTTTCGGTGTAGCTAATGATAGGATCTAACCAAATTCGACAAATCATTAAAGCATTTTGTTACTTAGTGGATTTTAGAGTGGCATGGGCCATTAAATCCTAATTATATAATAAGTATAATTGCACACGCATTCGTTTCAAGCGCCACTAAAATTATCCCATCTGAGGTGAATAGAATCAGCGAGGCCCAACCAGCGTCTTGCAGAGGACGCGTTTGCCTATTGGAACGAATCGATGAGTGCATAAATTATTATGCAACATAACTATTTGCAGAAAATGGAGAAGAATGCCGCAAGACCACTAGGTGCATGCGACCTTCGTTGGTAACATTCACCCAATTTGCGTAGATCACTTTTAACGCGATCGCAAGTGAACGTGCGCCGATCACTGGCTGAAGGCGATGAACAATTAAGTCAGAGGAAAGGTTCTAGAAGTGGCAGCGCCTCCGCCAGCGTCTTATCCAATTAATAGTTTCTTAGATTCTGAGACATGCGACCTGAATGCGCAATTCGTCGACGCCTTCAGAAGTGGGATCGATGTGCAGATGCAGTGAATATTTGTCTCAGATTCAAGCGACCATTGCACGATGGCATAAATTAAAACCAGGAAGATATTGTCGGGAATAATCTTACCAGCACCCAACAGAGTCGTCATAGCTCAAGAATGAAAAACTCGTTGAGACCAGTTACTTGAGATTGCTTAGGAATGTCTCAAATTTGCATTAATAGCGAAGGAGTCAATCTTAAGATTTACTGATTAGCAGCTAGAAATAACGGTGACATGCTGAATTGAAAAGAACAGTTACATTGCCCGGAAGAATGTTAGCAAGATCAAAACATTGCATATGTATGTCAAAGTGCGAAACTTTGAATTTGACACAAAAGTCAGTAACAGAAGACAACAAAATACAAAATTAAAAATTTTGAAAAAAACCCACAACCGATGTACTTAAACTTTGTAATAGAAAAAGTATTCAATAAAATTGTATAACCCCCCGACTAAAAGGAGGTAAGTAACCAAAGAAAATCCACCAGGATATGCCAATCCCTGCCCTGAATTAAATATATCAGAATATCAATTAAATATTACAATTATTTACCTAACCAACATAATTTCAATCAGTCACTGTACCTGAAATATTTTAGTTCATTACAGGGCAGAAAATAACATTCCACGAAGGGTTTTCTTTGGTTACTTACCTCCTTTTAGTCGGGGTGCTTAAACGTTTTATTTAATCCTTTTTCTATTACGAAGTTTACATTCGTCGTGAGCTTTTCAAAATGTTTAATTTAATGTTTTATTTGAACCTGAAATGAATGTCATAGCATTAAGTATCTTTATTTTTAATTTGTTTAATTAAAACGCATTTTCTCTAATTACACATTTTAAGCATGCACTGCACGGTTTATTTCCCTTTAAAAAAGGAAATAAAGTTGTATAGCCATTTTTCCATTCGCCTTTGTTTTCGAGTACTACTAACGACGAATTTTGTTAAACATTTATATCTCAAATGAAGATAATTCCATTTACTATTATACCCTAAAAAATTCGGCTTTACTTTCTTTCATGAACGTAAATAAAGCAACTTTGGGATTATGACCTTTACCTTTATTTCAGACCATCCCAATTTCTTATCATTGAATTGTCAATTTAAATATGAAATCTCAATGTTCCTGAAGACGGGACAATTTTTGTTAAATTGAATAGCTCCCAAAAAGACGTGAGGCTTTCATACCAAACGTTTTTAATCTGATGAGTATATATTCCCTTGAGCACCGTCAATTGAGGTTATTTTGGTCTTACTTTGTCCTAATTTTAAATTCTGAGTAATTTTCATTTCTTGAGCTAATTAGCCCCACTCGGCACCCCGAGGTGGAGTTAAGGGTCAATTTTGGCAAGGTTGATTTGCCCCCTCGAAAGCATTGAGTTTGTTTTAAGGACATTTCTTTTGTTCAATACGTATCTCTCAAAATATTTCGATGTCTTAATTTAAGCAACTTACCATTATATGTATTTAAAATCAATACAGTCAATACTCATTTCAAATATAATTAGTTGAATTTGAACTACTACTACTACTAGATGTAATCCATCATGTTGAATTTCTAAATTACAAAGACGTTCAATTGCATGGCAGCTCATTAAAGTTTAAAATTGTTGATCGCTATCTAAGCAATTATTTCTTGAAATTGGCGGGCGCATAGAAATCTCCTCCGCTGAATTACTGAGAAATCGCTGCTGTATAATCCCAAAATTATTCTTAATAATTTTGTTGTTTACATATTGAATGAAATTTGTGTTGTTTGGAAAACCTTAAAGATCTTTTTGTTTAAGAAAGAAATAGGTACATCCTTTACAGAGGAAATTTCGCAAAACAATAAAATAAATATTAATTTTGGAATAAAATGTTCACAAATTTTAATTCTCAACAAAACCACTTAATAGTTTTCACTCCAGAAGGATTGAGTTATGCGGGTTATCATTAGAAACCTAAGAGTGTGCTTTCGAATTACGAGCGTTATTTAAAAACCCTGCAATATCCTTGAAAAGAACTTACTTTAAGACACTGCTCTTAAAAAAGAGCGATGAAGTGATTTAATGGGGAGGAGGTAACGGAAATTCATTGAATCAATTAGCATATGGTAGAACGCGTTGATCTGACTCACCCTGTATGAAGGAATTTTTTAAATAAATAAGTATACCAACATTGCTATCGTAACAACCGATTTTTCTTTTTACATATTGGAAATATTACAAGGCTTCTAATTTATCTACATATATTTAGACATCCCTAAAACCATTATTTCCATAATTTTGCTAATTATACGTCTTCGAGAGAGATAAAAAAGACATTTTGTGATAAGGATGAAATACCAAAAATTAATTGTATCTATATTGTTTTTTTCCCTAATTGGATTCCAAACAAAAAGAAAATATAGTAAGAGGCAATACAGGCCTACGCGTAATTACAGAAACTGCAAAAAATTTTTATTGTTGCCAAACATCAGTCGAATCTTTAAAAGGAAGGGCATTGACTTAGACATCAATCATAAAGAGATTTTTTTCCAGGTGTGTTGCACAGCACACCGTCTTACCTACGCCAAACGATTCTTAAAATCGGAGGACGAGGTGATTTACATGCAGGGTGTGCTTGTTTTTGAGCTCGAGCGCCCCATCATTAGCGGAGGAGCCTACTTCAAGTGGCACCTTTTCATGCTTTGACACGACGACAAATTGCGGGCGGTTCTGTTCATTTGAAATTCATCAAAAACAACTCACCCCATTTCCTGTGGCGGGCACCAACATAACCGGCCTAACAGCCGCGGATGGGGGTGGCATAGGGACCATATGATTCATTACAGGAGCGCCCCTTTTCGCCTGGTACATCCACATGTTCATGAGCTTATCACAGTCCTCCGGCGATAGCATCTATTCATCAAAAGCAAAGGTATGCGTTAGAAAATGTAATAGGAAAATGGAACGAGGTTAGGACTCATTTCCCATCCCGGAACACTCCAGGGCAGGCAAAGTCCGGAGGGAAGAGGCGAAAAGGACACAAACCTTCTCCCTTCCTTGGTGGCTGGACATGGACTTGATATACTCCTCCACTTTCTGCTGGCTAATTACAGAAGCATTGCTCACTGTGATTACGTTCTCCAGCATCTGTGAGTTCGGGTGTCTGCAAAGGAAAGAAAAATTTACTATATTACAAGAGAGTCCACGAAAAGCGCTTAACTAGGTTTTCCGTTTTGTGTCCCCAATTAAGGTATAACTAGCAGAAGGACTCGGCTTGATAATTGTTAAATTATTTAAATAGGATACATCTCTTTGTCCGGGGAGCACTTTGAACGACTTTTTCACTTTAGAGTCATCATCATAATATTAAACATTTCTCTACCTACTTTTGAATGCAGTTTGGGACACGTGCCCAACTTTAGTGGACTTCTGTTCGTTTTAGCATTAAAAAGCTATTTCAGTGCTAGAATGGCACAATTTCTACCTCTCTAGGGCGTTCTCTGGCGACTGTTTTTAGTAATCCGCCTGTGTGCAATTTGCCATCATTGAAATGGTAATGAGCGTATCAACATTATACATTTGGTACAGAATACTGAACATCCACCCCCTCACGACTGTGACAATCATACTCACATGTTGTTTCGTGCTGTTTGCTCCTACCATCTAATCATCTTTAGGAACTAACGACTTAGGGCTGAATTAAACTGAGTGAATACAGAACCGAATGCAAATTATTGAAACCAGTTCAATTTAGTTATTATAATATCTTAGAAATAGTTTTATCATATGTATATTGTACCATATTTGACTTCGATTCAGTTTATTTAAAAAAGTTATATAAATGTTTTTCAAATTAAATGTTAGATATGAAATCAAATAAAATCTAAAACATACAATACTGAATTTTCAATATGAATTTCGATATATTTCCCAAGTTATGCATGGTGTTTCTTTAAAGTCTAAAACGGCAGAAAGTAGGGTAAAAGTCAAATTTAGAGTATCAAAATTGCAATTTTTGAATTTTCGCATGCTCCTTGATCGTAAGAGGTATCATTAAACAACTTGAAGGCTCAACTTTTTATTACGCACTATCAATCTTCCCGCCACCGACTTTGCTAGATTATCGTTATTATAATCAAGGATTGCTTTTTTCTAACCTCAACGATACTCGTCTTTACAAGTCGATGAATTTAAATAAAATATTCATTAATTGTACGTTTAAGCCTTCCTCGTAAATCAATCTGCAGTATCTAATCTTGAAAACCGGAACAAAATCTGTTTGATAAAGAGAAAACGCGGGTTTAAGACTAATTTATTTTCTGTTGACAGCGTGACTACAGAAGTTCAAATAAAATAAAATATATAGATAATAAGGGTATTCACTTAAAACAGATATTTATTACATAAATAAGCATTATATTTTTCATAAGAATACGTCCATTTACTGGCCAATCTGGTAAGTGAAACCCATAATATCTATTGACTATTATTTGAAGTATACATAAGTATATACATACATACATAGTAATAATTGCAGTTTCAGTCGATATGGAAACATAAATTGATATGTTGAATTAATAGCATGCTTGGCAGTAAAGTATGAGCAGTTAAAAAAAATGGAAACGAGTAACTTGAATGCGTTGAATTAAGTAATTCTACAGCTTCTGTAAAAGAAAAATCTTCAATAAATAATTACTTAATATGCACATTTCTAGAATATTTTCCATGTAAACTAGCACACATTTGTGTCTTGAATTAATACAAAAATGAATTAATTGCGTTTTTCAAAACCAAGCTCAACCGCTCAATTAATAATTATACAAGATATTTTTTTAAGTTACCGTTCGAATAACTTCTTTATACTGTACCTATGAGGTTAAATAATTATTAAAATTCTAAATATTATATATGTATGTACATATGTATATTACTAACTAGATTGTTCTGCCGCAATTAATTTAATAATTGCAAAAACAAAGTTTAATTTTACCCATATGAATTATTTATTAACTTCCCAATGTAAACCGTCCGAATATGTAAACATTTATTCCTTTAGTCAAATGGGTTAAATTTTAAAAGACCTATGTAGTAGGACTTAAAAATTTTAAAAATTAGTGCTGGGAATAAATAATTACTTTTATATAAATTGACAAAATGTCGCTAACCGAAAAATAATAGTAATTTTAAAGAAAGCGCGTTTGATGCTTAGCTTTTATTCGAATCGTTAAAATTCAGAAGCGACTGGATATTTATCAAAAAAATTTTAACAGTACATTCTTAAAATTTATATTTTCTCTATAATAGGTCCGTTTGTTGAAAAATCTGAACAGCTCCAGAATGCCCTTTGATTTTAGCTCGCTGTTTTATGATTATTTAAAAGCATACCTCTTTAACGACGTTTTCAACGAGCTGACCAAAATGTATTAAAATAATAAAATCAATCTTTTCAAATTTTTAAACCAAACTGACTCCTTAAGCGAAATAAGAAACTGCTATAACATACCGCTAAATTTTTATGAAATCAATTCAACTGGATTTGAGTAAAGTAAAATTAATAATTTATCAATTTTTGTGAAAATGTTAACCGGCCTACTGTTAAGAGAAGCTCAAAATTTCCCACTATTTTAAAAACGTTTCATCTGGCAGCCCATCAATGACTGAACTTTAAGCAAAAAAAAGCTCACGTTACGTCAATTTGACAGTGCAAGCACAAAAAGCAGTTTATTGTGCAGTGGGGAGCGGTGATTGCATTGCTGGTCGGAGAGGTTTGTTGTGAAAAAACAGAAAGAAAATGCAAAAGAACAGTCGGGTGACACTGCGAGTGTGCCCCTTACATTGATTCAGTGCAGTGAACCCGGTAAAATGGTCAAGAGGCCTCTGCCGAATAAAGTTTTTAGTGCTCCTGAAGAAAATCGATGAACTGTCCTGAATTCCGGAAAAAAATCCGCGATAAACAGAGTGCGGACGTGGCTGCGATGCCCATACAAGCAAACTGACGCGACGAAACCTGCAAAATTCGTTGAATTTGTTTAAACGTAAATTAAAAGTGGTCCCGCGGAGCAGTATGTTTGCGAAATTTAAGAACAGAGTGCTGACAGTGGTGGCCCCAGACATGCCAGCACTGCCCAGCAGCATCGACATAATCCGATCGAATAAGGCGCTGCCCGACAAGTTCACCTATGCGAGGCCCCCTTTCCTCCAGCTGCTAACCTACGATGAGCTGAAGGCGTCAGCTGACCACAATGTGCGCCCCATTATCGTGCCCCGGGACATATCGATCCTTCCCTGGAGCACGGGATACGCCGAATGCGTGAACTCGGGCAAATCGGAGTGGAACGAGGACCAGGCCGCCTTCTGCCGCCAGGTGCTGTCGCACGCGTCGAAACTCCACCCTGACCTTCCCTACATCTACTTCGGAATGTTCGATGGTCACGCAGGTTACGGTGCCGCCCTGGCCGCTGCCCATCAGTTCCATCACATCCTCCACGAGAAACTGGTGGATGTCATTGACATGCTCATGCCTCGCAATGAGTTCATCCTCAATAAAAAGACAGACATTCCTCTGACCCCGATCATCTTTCACAGGTCGGTTTCCAAAGATGAGCTGATCATAGGCGCCCTGGAGAGCGCCTTCATTGAAATGGACGCCCTGCTTGCGGAGGACCGAAGCAAGTATCGAAATGCCGGAGGATGTACCGCCCTGGTGACCCTTTTCATCTGCGGAAAAATGTTCGTTGCGAACGCCGGCGACAGCAGGGCGGTACTCTGCCAGCGGATGTCGAACGAAGTACTTAAGAGTCACTCGTCCAGCATCTCCCCAGGGACCACCAACGGGGAGGCGGACTCTGTGGCTAACACAAAGTCTGACGACAAGAAGCATATGCACATCTTCCCGATTCCGTTCTCGCATGACCACACCCCGGACACTGAGCGGCCTCGTCTCATGTCAATAGCCAAGCTGAACCCCATCCTCATGGGGGGTGAATACGTCGCCATGGAGTACGCGAAGAGGCCTATGGTCAAGGATCTGGGCCAGCGCATCCTGTACAGGCAGGGAACGATGAAGGGATGGGCGTACAAAACCCTAACCCACGACGATCTCAAAATGCCGATTGTGACGGGGGAGGGCAAACGCAGCCGCCTCATGGGAACGATTGGGGTAACACGGGGCTTTGGGGATCACGACCTAAGAGCCCTCGGAAGTGGACTTCCCATCAAGCCGTTCCTATCTCCCCATCCAGAGGTTAATTATCGCGATTTAACGAAAGTCATCTCCATTCCAGATGAACACAATGAAGACGGGGACTATGGGATCCTGATTATGGCCACCGACGGCCTCTGGGACGTCGCGGACACGGAAAGTGTCAGCATGACCGTCTTCAACACCCTCTCGAAGTACCCAACCGAAAAACACCGGTACACGATGGTGGCGCAGGAGCTGGTCGCCAAATCGCGGGGCCGCATCAACGACTCCGGCCACTGGAGGCTCGCGGACAGCAAGGCCGCAGCCACTGTAGACGACATCTCCGTCTTGGTCATTCCAGTCTATCAGTATTACAAGGAGTTCGTCGAATGGGAGAAGAAATGTCGCGAGGACGTCGAAATCGGCGAAAAGGACAGCGTCGACACAAATGGGACTGTGAGCGACGACTCTGCCGACTCTTCCGAGGAGGCTGAGACCTTAGAAGAGACACCAAAACCCAGCATTGATAATGCGCAGCCTGCAAAACCGGAACCCGATTCCAATCAGTCAAGTTAGGTCACCGCTTTAGATTAATTTTTTTGACTCTAAGTTCTGCTCTATTCTAAAATTGAACTAATATAAATATTTTGTTATCTCTAAGAAGCGTTTCATTTCTTCTTTTCAATTTCCCGAAAAAAAAGTAGAATATTAATTGAATTATTGCAGCACATTTCCCTACAGGTCATGCCCAAATAGACTCTAAGTGCAAAAGTTTGAAATTGTAATTTATCGAGTCGTTCCGGTTTGAAAATCTTATTCACATATTAAGAAAATATAACTTTGAAGAATGCACTGTTCAAATTTTGTTAAACAATTCTGAATGCTTAATTTAAAGTAACCGCCTTTTCAATACAAACCGCTAGTAGATAAATAATTAAATTAATTTTACGCATATCGTGGAAAACACTAAAAGAGACAGACCAAGAGAAATAATATATCTAGTTATCGGTGATAAATAAGTATTGAAATTCTAAACTACTTCTTTAGTCGGTATCAGTAGCTAACGTGAAAATTAAATGAGATTATTTTTATTTGTAATTAATTTACTATTTATACTCTATATCTATTAAATCATGATCTTTTCCTATAAGAGATGATCAGAGAAGAGACCTATTAGTATCTAGCCGAACCGAAAAAAGGTTTAAATAAACCTCGTTAATTTTCCATTAACACTAAACATACCATAGCCGTTTAAATTTACCAGTGTGCGTATTTGCTTCAACATTCAATATAATTAATATTTCTCAGTTTCCTTGTTTTCATGATAACCATTCTTCCTATTTTTCGCTCGTTTATTTAACTACATATTTACTATTTCTTACCCCCAAATGAAAAATTATTTACTCTTATTCTAGGTTTAGTAAAACTTATTTTTTCTGTTTTATGGAGAATTGGTGATTTTTAAACAATCAAAAATATAAAACTGGTAAACTTTTCTACTTTTACTGAAACAAAACGAATAAGTACACAGAGGAATTAAATTAATTTTAATTAAGCTTTTCTCAATGCCATTATTATCAAACTCAGCACTAATAAAATAACTAATCCGATTTTGTTATCAAAACTTCCGTAATCAGAGTGATTTTAGATTTACGCATATAAGTATTAATATTTTTAAGGTCGATGTGAAAAAAATTAAATTTCTAGAGAAGTTTAATGAAGCCATAAAAAAAGATTAGCTGCTATCTTCATCTTTTAACTAAACCTTCTTATATTAATGATCTCAATAACTCAAATTAGGTATATCAATTTTTCAAAATACTTTATGTTGCGCGGTTAGACTTTGATAGATATCAAATAAAATTCATCTTTCTCATAACTTTAATTAATTACTGCATAATAAAATAATTAATTTGTCAATATTATAACGTCGTTGAATAATGAAATATTTATGCAGATTCCACCATAAAATTTAAACGCAACATAAAAAAGTTATAAATTTGTATCATTATTAAGTTGCAATTGATGCACGATTATGAAAACCAAATGCCATGGAATTTCTATTGCACAGTTTTCAGGTCTTTTGTATTTTTAGGCAATATTTAAAAATTTTAATTTCGTTTGAAATATATTTGAATTTCTACCATGGTTAAGTATTACATTTTATCATTTTGTCACATGTTAAAAAAAACATCATTAAGGATTTTTTGCACAAACCTTACAAGATGTAGTCTTTTAATAAAAATTTCAGATTAATAAAAAAGCTACCAATAAAAATAAAATTAAAAGTTTACAGACTTAATTGAAACAAAAAAAAAAGCTTAACTTTAAATGAGTTAAAGAAGATCGTGGTGAAACAAGGTTTGTAAGTTTTAGTGAAGATCACTTGAAGGCAATCTACGCAGAGAGAATTTAATAGCAAAAGAAATTTAAAGAGCATAGACTAGAAATATAAGTAGACTGTCGAATTTAAAATTTAATGTTTCTTACGTAGATTAGGACCCAGAACATATCTTGTGGACAGTTTGAATATTTTTTGTAGGCAGTTTAAGAATGTTGGCCTGAATTCTCTACACCAAAAATGTTCTGCAAAATGACTTCTCAATCATTTTTAAGGTATGACCCAAATTTTATCCTAAACGACGTAAAATAAATCTTTGCTCTCGATTATTTGATGTTTGAGCCCTCATTCTATCTAACTTTTTACAAGGTACATCTTATGCCCCAAAAAAATTGTAAAAAATTCCAAAAATTCCCAGAAGGTTTACAGGTATCACTGCCAAAACACCTCAAAATTAGATAAGAGTCGATGGGCTTTCGAATTCCTGACATGAAATCGAGTTCTGAGCTGTGATCAACATCGCATCGCATGTAGGGCGACTGATTTGAATCACAAATTAGACGTTGAAAAGTGGGTAAGTAGGAGGTCGTATTTGGGTCCTACCAGGGCGACTCTGGAGGAAACCTCCCATGGGTTTTCTTCGTCTTTTCATTTATGTTACATAATTAAAGCAAACAATCGTGGAAACCGGGGTAAAAACTGAAAGTCGATCAAACCGGTCGACAGAAGATGCGATATTTGCTGAAGTCTCATAATGGAGCCGCTAATGCGAGTTTTGCATGCAACTTTTTCTATTTCTTTTTGAGCAGTAGAAAAATCTCTGCCGCCAACGAAGATTTTTGGAAATTGGAATCTATTTGAGGTCACTGAATGAAGTCGTCCTTGTAAATATCTAACTGAGATCGAAAGGCGTTAAGATCTGCACGATGCGTTCACCAGGTAGCTCAATTACATCTGCTCAACTCGCGATAGATCGTGTTGAGCGCTAAAGAGCCGATTCCTACTGAACTTATGAAAAAAATTAATCGCATAGTAAATCACCCGCCCGCTCGCAGCTTCTCGCGAGTGAACCGTTGGCGATTAGCACATTCATCTAGCGGCTAGATCAAGGCTAACCAGGGAATTTTCGTGAAGAAGCGTTTATTTACCTTAAGCAGAGTGGCTGGCAATTTGAAAATGGGTAACTTGGTCAGAAGAGGTTTGAATTAAGGTGCGTTGAGAAGACCGGTCTTGCTGGCTGCTTAATTAATAGAAATATTATTTTATCCAGAAAGAAAGTGACCCAGCGCACACCCACTCGCTGGTAAGTAGTACAAGAATTCGAGAATCTTTACTCACCTCGCACAGAGTTTTAGGGCGGAATGGTAGACGGATGCGATGCTTACAACAAAATGAAGAACGAGGGCGAAGATTAGGCCGCTTCCTGCCGAGATAGCCGCTTGGGTTGTTTGGATGTTCTCCTGAAATGAAATTGGGAACGCTAATTAATGGCTTTGTTAAATTCTACCTCCGGAGATTTGCTTTTTTAGCGGAAAGAGCTTGTCATAGCATTGCCTTGGATCTCTGCCAAAGAAACTCTCAAAAAGACTACGATGTACACGATTTCTTAAATGTTTTCAGGGTCTCAGATCAAAATCCAAAACAGAACCTTTGTAATAAAACTTCGATTACTGTCTTATCTGTACATTCACATA
The DNA here is from genome assembly GCA_959613345.1 of Tolmerus cingulatus. NCBI lineage: Eukaryota > Metazoa > Arthropoda > Insecta > Diptera > Asilidae > Tolmerus > Tolmerus cingulatus. The sequence continues at coordinate 25,886,657 of OY390710.1, forward strand.
TGGCAGTAATCATTCTCGGAAACTACACATTTAATCAACTTCATAATTATCAAGCTTTATTTATATTGTTTTTAATATCATCCCAAAATTACGGCTGACACTGATCTTTAAATCAAATCCTCGATCTTCAATCACAAGACAAATTTTGGTAGGAGCTTAATCGTTCCATATACTGTTCTAATTAATGTCGTTATGTTTTTAAGTTGTACCCAAGATCTTAACGTTCTATTCATTCGCAATGTCGAATTTTTTTGTTGTTACCTTTCTTTTATTTTCAAAAACATACTACAGCATCTGAATGTGACCCACATGATCCACATGGATTTCGCATGTTTATTAATAGCAGGATTAATTATAATTTTTAGTTTAGGTGTCTCTTCGTATAAAGCATGTTGACAAAACATCAATTGTTTAAGTCGCTCGGATGTAAAAATGTTTTCTGAACATTCAAGTTTCTTGTTAACATAACTTTCTTTATATGTTTAATAAGTTTTACGTTGTTAATCGTACATACTTCAATTTAAATTGATACATTGTATGTAGTATTTAAATATAAAATTAATTAATTTTTGTATTGATATGAGTTTTTTTTATTAAAAAATATAAATTATTACTATTTCGATATAATGTTGAAAAAAAATAAGGAGGACAAAACGACAAAGTTTGTTATTTGTGTTGACTTTCGCCAGGTTTAAAATAGGTTAATTTTAAGACTGTATGCGACGAACATCTAATCGCTGGACTTGGAAGTAACTTTATTCCTATAGTAACTGATATTTTTACACCTTTACAATGATCACAAACTTAAGAAAACTGAGTATCCGCGTTATTTTCAGAGTAGTTTACATGTATACTAACAGTCATTGGTTTCATTCAAATTTCTTGTATCTATGTTCCATTTTCCTATTTAAAGCCTATTATGTTGGACCCCATAATTTAAGTTAAGGTAGATCTACATGTATTCGTATCACGTTCTTTCTACATATAAACAAAAATTTAAATAAATCCTTTATGTTATATATTGCAAATGTATTTCTTTACTTTAAAGTACATATAACGAGGCATATCACAATCGAAATGCAAAATCATGGACACAACCTCTATGCTGGACCTTCCCTATGCTTAATTGGTTTGCGCCAACTTTTGCTACTTGGACGCATGAGGTAAATCACCGCAGGCAATACCTGCAAATCCGATTAATCTGTTGAAATCGCGCGACTAAATTAGGCGCCCAGAAAGCAAAGTAACGCAATCCGACATTTCAAAGTCGAACAGCGTACGATTATTGTCCAACGAACAACATGCGGCACGGACTGCAGAAAAGTGAAAGAAAATTGCCGACTTCTTTACTTCTTTAAGTCAGTAGAGTGTCGCGCCAATCGTTGTGCAATTAAACGCCCCGCAACCAATGTAAAGGGTCTATCTAGCAATAAACATGGGTCCGAGTCGAAAAACAATCTCGCGTTCCACACTAAGACGAAGCAACAAAGAAATGTTTTGGTGAAACCTCTTACATCGGACACCGTGGTGCCTTTTTGTTGTGATAAATTAGTTATGGCATTTCGGTTAGTTTATGCTAATGTTGTTGCTTAAAAGTGATTTGTTTTTAAATACGAATGAAAAGCGACCAGGACTATTTTTAGTTCCACTGTAAATGTGGTTAGATAAGGTCGCTATTAAGAAAGTTACAAAAGCCAAAATAGTAAATACATATAAACAATAGACTTTACGTTACGAAATCATTTTCACTAAAAACAATTTTTAATTCCGAAAAGAAATATGATTCATAAGAAAATGGGCGGGTCTGTTCTTGGAGAAACGTTTCAAGACCAACAGGTGAAACTAAAGCTGTAATATGCAATTCACAATGAAATATTTGAAAAACCAATATTTTGCATTAAACGAAGGCGACATACCTGTGATTAATAACACTTATGCCTACACTTTTAATTTGATTGGCAGGCTCTTATAGATCGCATTTCGGGATGGGCCTGTCGTACACCTTTTGTGCTTTAATTCAGAAATTCCATTCCTAGCACACGCCCTCTGTTCACACGATACTTTTTACCTTGACTTGATATACACCTGTCTGTCTTGACTTTTTAAGCTGTAACGCACCGTTACGCCAAGACATTTTATAGCATAAGCAAAGGTGTAAAAAGATCTTTAACCTACGTTGGCCTACGTCAACGTAGACTTATGTATACATGGTCTGTAAAATTAATTTAAATAATTTCGTAATTTAGGAATAGAACCATTAGAACAGTTTAAAATTTATTCATTTTTGTGTTTAGCAGCAAAGAAACACAAATCAAGAGAAGTCGCGCACCAAATGATCTCTAGGTACCTTATTTACTTTAATACACCCTATGCTATAATAACAAAAATTCTTATACATCATATACTACTTATATTTACATACATATGCACAATAGCATTCTAATTAAAACAACAATAGTTTCGAAGGTGGAAAATTAGTCTAGCTAGTTCGCACCTCTTGAAAAATTTTCTTAATTGCGCAATACTTGACCAAATTTCAGATGTTGCACAGTCTGCACTTTACTTTTAAAATAATCCAAGGATTTTCGTTCATTAAAAATAAGTAATAACGTATTTTTTGTTGGTTTTTAAACATAGATAGATACCAGCCCCAAATATACTTCTCCGTTAATATTTGTCAGTTTTTTTTCACAATATTTGAAGATGTTATCGTTTAAATTTTTTGGAAGTGATGACATATATTGTTTTATAACTTTTCAACGGCAGGTTCAGATATGAAAATGATATCAAAATAATTATAGCACATTAAAATAAAATTGTAAAGCCCAAACTTTACCTAATTAGCAATACTTTTAGCCACAGCTTTTATACTGTATCACAAGTGAAAGAAAAATAACTATTACAAATTTAAAATATATTAAATACGATGTATACACTATTTTTCGTAATAATCTAGAACAGTTTGAAAGGATTCATAATAAATTTTCAAGTAATTATAATATGTAGAATTAGTGTTACCCGTCGTCCGCGGCTACTAATCTTCCTCTACATATATATTTTGTTTTATATCTTTTCACCCATAACTTTGGATGTTTTTTGTTATTGAATAGCTTAGGTTTTTTGAATAGTATAACAATATAAAATAACTGCTTTATATACGTAAGGCGCTTTTAACATTGGTGGTACGAATCCTTGAAAGTTGAATACGATTCCCTAATGCTATACATATTTCTTTGCAATTTCATAAAAGTAGAAGTCCTTTTTTATTTTTAAGGAAGACATAGTATTTAAAACTAAAGTCCTACTTTTAATCGCACTCAGGATCTTAGCCAAAAGGGCGCAATATAAGAACTATGTATAAGGCTCCAAAACAAATTTTAGAGTAGCTTTAAGAAATACAATAATTAATAAAAATATTTACTCACCTCTTGTTGCTCCAGCTTGTTAATATCACGTACCAGTCCAATGCCCGTCAGCGCCATTGCTAACGTACTTGAGGCCACGCAAATTAGACTAACCGCCAAAAATCCAGTTTGGACCTTTCTGAGATTGATGACTCCTAAAGCACCCGCAATTGCGGCGATTCCTCCCGCCCACAGACCCGACCCCGTCGTAGCGAGTGACGCGTTTCGGGCCAACAAAAGGCCCCCCAAAGCGGCCAAGGTCACACTTAGGACCAGTTGGACCACCCCGAGAAGAATATGGAGGGGAAACGCCCTTTTCTTCACCGAAGATGTATCCACCGATTTTCGAGCGTCAAGGTGAGGCTTAAGGGTGGCTTTTTCTTCCGCTGAATTTTTTGAATTTTTCACTATTTCTTTTGCAGGCTTTTCTGGTTTTTGGATTATCAAGTCAGGGCTGGTGTAAATGTGACTATCCCTTTGATCGTTGGAAATCATGGAAATTTGGGAATTGGTGAGACTGTTCTTATTGTTACTATTCGTCATGTTTGTGCTGTTCTCGAGGGCTACAGTTTGGTCCTGCAGCATCTGACTATTTCTATCCACAATAGTTTCAACGCTTACTGATGTAGACTCTTGGGAATCAAGCGTTCTTGCCGGGGACTCTGTCACTCTTCCTGCTTTTCTGTCCATTACGAATTAAGACCTGTAACAAAAATTATTCTGTAAAATTTTATTACAAATATTCACATTATTTATATTTGTTTGATGTATTTATGATGCCATTTTTAGTAGGTTTTATTTGTATTTTCTAACTAGGGTAATATTTTAAAAACTTCCAATACAAAAAATGAACTCTTAGAAAGTTAAAAAAAGGAAGTACTAATCTTCAAACAACTGAACATATTTTAAACACAGATAAGAGATAATTCAGCCTACAAATAAAAAAAAACTGCATTGAATTCGGTGCAAACAGACAAAACTTTCAAACTTATTTCAAAATGAAACCTTTTTATAAAACTGGCCATACATATGTATGTATATGTATGTATGATACATATAATTATATTTTATTTCGCTATATTTAAAATTTAAATAAAAATTGGTGTGGACTTAGAATGTAGCCCCAACTTTATTATAATTTCACACAAATTTTCAAATGCTCATTCACAAAACATACAAGTGACGGTTAATTTTCAAAAATTAACTCCAAAATGACGGCTTCAGTTCAATATACATATGTACACTAAAATCATCAAATCTTGCGTTAATAATATGAACAATTATTAAAATATTATTTCATGATAACTAACAATAACAAACTTTTGGATTCTTGGTTTACAGTCATTTTTTATAATCCATGTTTTTAATGGTTCACATAAAAGCAGTAAAATAATGCATAATGGCTATAACTTGCTTGACAACGGGCTGCGACTACGATGCATCGCATTTCTGGGTTTCTTATTTCTCATGATACATCTTAGTAGTCTTAATTGAATTTAAATGAACGACCAGGTAACGTCTACTTAATGTACTGCAACCTTGAGCACGTGGGTCGCCAAGTCTGGCTGGATAATAAATTCCATTTTCTTGAAAGTAGCATTTTCTTTAAGGTTTCTCAAATCTGCCCCCAGGCATCATAAGCCCATACGTGCTCTACAAACTTCTCTAATCGGAGTAATTAGACGCATTACAGCAGAAATCACGGATCCAGTTTCTGTCCATTTTCTGGTCTCAGCGCAAATAAACCAACAACAAATTTCAACACTTTCACTGACCAGCTTGATTGCTAGAAGTGAAGTTTTTCCAGTTTTACGCTGGTTTAGGTACTTAGAGGGAAAATTAACTTTGCGGCGTTGGTCGATGAAATTTCGTTACAAAACCATATTATAACGCCGGTAATTGCAAGCTACTTAACTAGCATTCATGGGTACGGTCTTATCAAACTTGGAGGCCGTCTTGTCTCAGTAAATTAAGAAGACAACAGCAAGTCGGAGGATGGATCCACTGCGACGATGTCACAGAAACTTTAATCCCTTCAAGGTCGTGCAACAAACAAGAAAATCAACGCATTCTTGGACATGCAACTTGTAAGTAAAGATCTACGAAATCCTTGGCATCTTTCCATTAAGCAGCTCGTCGTTAAGAAGTTTCAGGGCTCTCTAAGAAAAGATATTTTATTGAAAAGCTCTCATTCACTTGCATCGGTAGCACCGGATAAGATGTGGACGAAACATGAAACCGTGCAATTTCTAGCCGAGCCCCGGTACCCCTACCTGGGTAAAATTCTGGTTAGGTACCTAGCCGCACGAAAAGCAATCTATAGTAAAACGTAGTTGGCATATTGCAGTCCGTGAGTTGCTCAACGAGTCTGGTCCCACCCCGACTCTTACCTGGTACCTGTCAGAAATTGCAGCTCGCAATTGAGGCAGAATTATCCGGCAACATCAGACCACGGCGAAATTAAGTAAGAAACAAAAACGGTGAAGAAAAGAAATAATAATAATGAAGCAGCGGAGGTCTCTCCCCCCCCCCCCCCCCTCCCCCCGCATAACTATCATTTTACAGTTTTTGGTTTTCTTATGGGGCGCGATTCTCTTGCTAGAAGAAATCTTTCGCTAACTAAGTAGGTAACAGTAACCACCCATTCAAGTGCATGCAATAAGTTGTGCAGTCGCGTCGCGCCGGCGCATTGCGCACAGAACCCAATCTCGGTTGGGCTTGGAACAATGCAAAAGTGCATCTAAGATCCAAGTTAGAAGACAGACAGACAGATAGACAAACCCCCTCTAAGACGCCTCCGTCTAGCTGAAGAATGAAGATTTCCTGCGGGAATGCACCTCACTTCCAAAGAAGGCGCTTTTCGCTGCAACTCGACTGGATTTGCAAAGAGACCTATAGTCGCGATGGCGGAAGACGTTTGCCCCGTCATTACCAACCTAACTACGATTCCAGATTGTAGAATATACCGCTTTGTCGCCCATATTAAGATGTTATCAGGGAAGTAAGTAACGGCAAACCGGCTCCTCATGACTTATAGGTAAATAAGGTCTGTCGCTGTCGCGAAATGTTTACATTTCAAGGAATGTAGAAGACGCGATTGGGACCTGAGTTGATTCGCGAATGATCTTTTTACCTCCTCAAGTACAAATTACTGAAATATTACATAACTGCACTCCTCTTTGAACAAAGCATTACCTCAGATCGACCAGCGATAAGAACTTGCTGAAGAAAGGTTTTCTCAATCCGAACGTTAACGTAGACGAATTAAATGATCTAACGTGATCTGGGCAGGGTAAGAAAGAATCAAGGCGATGCTTTTCCCTACCAGAGTTGTTGGAATTACGAAAATAACTACCACACATCTTAATACGATGATATAAGATAGAGATAATGTCCAAATTATTATTACCTATAGACATTTTCGGTACAATTTTATGAAGACATAGCTTTAGGAATCAAAAAAAAAATGATTTGTTTTATATTTTCAAAAACGTCACTTTAATGATATCCTAACTTTACCCATATTAAATTTTATATATAATAATTCAAAAACATTGTTATCACGTTTACTATTCAAATTTACTACATACAAATGAGATTAAATGTCATCGGTTTGGTACTCATCCGTAACATTAAAGCAATTTGTAACTGATACTAATGAATAAAACAATAAAAACTCTAAATTGCTACTTTATCGAAAAGGACATTCAGGTAATAATTGCTCCCAGAAAGGGATATTTCCAAGAATATTACATTTTAATTGCACTACTTCTTCGTAATAGAGGTAACATTGGTAACCGGCACGCCCATTTGGAAAAGAGATGCAATAGTAGTTTTATAAAATACATTAATAAGCTTTTTTTTGAGAGTTGATAATAATTTGGTCACAATTGTGCATACGATTAAGTATAATTTCGCAAAATAACCTGATTTTGATAAAAATAACCTTGCTTTGATTCAATTTGGTTAAACTTATTTTATAATGTTAATGGCCAATAATTTTCACACTGAGAAAAGAGCAGTGGTAAACGAGTCAACTTAAGTTAACAAATCAAAAAATTGTTCGAACCTTCCTACTAGAAAACTCCCTTCCAAGATCAACTAATTCCGTTGGAAAATTGTGGTTTTACAAAAAACAAAATAACATATCAATTTTAAATATAAAACACCTCCTTAATTCCTAAATTTGGAGTCCTTATAAGTAACTACATATTAGTAACTGCTAAATTTTGTTTTTACCCTCTGAAAGTTTTTATTATTAATAAGGATTCAAAAATAATTAAGTTTTATTAAATTATAAGTGAAGACTAGTTTTCCTAAACTATATGCTATAATTAGAGAAATATGTACCTATATATTAAAAATAATGTGGCTTATGTATTTTATTTTAAATGAAAATGGGCTCAGTTGTTCGAAGCTGTTAAAACGTATAAAGCTTTGATCGAAATAACGCAATTCTGACTCATTTTTGGCACACTTTCACGACGATTTAATTGAAAATGAGTATCAAATTAAAAAAAAATAAATTGTTTTGACCAAAAGTATAATTAATAATAATACTTCGGCAGCTCCCCGTATATAAAATTTTATACGATTATTATTTTCGAGCAATTTGGCCTTTTTGCCCACTGTAGCATCACAGAGTAAAGACCAGTAGTGTACCATAAAATGATATTTAGAAATAAATTCAATAGTTACATTAAACAGGTTTTTTAAAATCTTAATATAGGTGTAAATCAAGAAATATCATGCTTCAATATAAAGACAAAAGGAATAGTTTCTCTTGACTTTATCACAAGCGTTAAGAGGAAATTTTGCATATCTATGTACATACATATGTTTCCACAACACTTTAGAGTCAGTCAGAGGATTTTAGTAAAATTTTATGCTGAGCAGTTGAAAACAATTTTTTGCTAAGTGACTGCTGAGAAGTTAAATGCAATTGCTGTGCAAAAAAGTAACAAGAAGTCCCACTAGAGTAAAACAACATATTATTAGTGAGAGGAGGATATGACTATTAGTATTTTGCAATAGAAAATGCAACTCTTTAGACACAACATATGATTTCCATGCCGAAGATGATTTCTAAGGTCTCCAGCGGAGATTGATTAATCGACTGAGACAGTCCATCACTGAGCACAAGTAAGAGCTACTTAGCCCGAAACCGTGAAGACGCCTCGGTAATCTTAATCTTAGCATTTGAGACCCCAAGCAATTAGACTCAAAAGGCTGCGGTGTGCGCCGGGTCTGACTTTCTCTGATGATTATTTCACCTGGCTGGATTATTGGTCCCAGTCGCGATTTCCGTTAGGAAAAGGTCACAATTTCCACAAAGAGGAAAATGTGGAAAGGAAAATAATTCAATTCGTGTAATGGCTTCATGCACTCATGATGGCATGCCTGGGCAACCGAGGGAAGATTTCGCCAGGTAAATGCCTCCTATCGCATCGCATAAATCAAGAAAATTTTTCATTCGCCAGAGATTTTTAATCGTGCGCAGAAGTCTGTGCGCGCGGTAATATTCGCACGTGCTCTTCGTGAATTGCAATTGACACACATTTTGGCGGCGATGGGGGTTTTTAAAGATATAAAAAAAATAAATGTTTTCTTGCCGTATCTAAGGCAATCAAGATCTCATTACTTCAACGAATTGCTCGGCTGGAATCGCTGAACTGATTACAATTTTCTTTTTTTGCAATCAGTTGCAGTTGATGAATAAAGTGGAGAGTTGTGATGGCAATGATTAAAACCTTAAGCATATTAAAGGTGGCTGTTAAGACCTTGCATCTTTTTCTTATGAGCATGTCGATTATATTTATAATAATATACTAGCTTGTGAATAGCATTTCCTTCACAAACTTGTTCAAAAAACTGTTCTCTGAGATTCTACTATTCCTTATTTTATAAAACCTACCTACTTCATTAAAATTGTATTAACAATGGCCTGAAGGAATCTGCGACTTTCGGAGATATGCTGACTGCTGAGTTAACGTTTGCAGTTCCCAATACTATGGAATAATTCAATTATCAGTTTTTTCAAAAATGTCGTTTGTCTTCAATAATATTCAAGTCAATACTGCAAGCTGGTCGCGACAAAAGATAGATAAGAACCAACCCTGTGTACAAAGAGCATTATCCTGCTGAAATATTACACCTCGTGATGTTATATTCGCTACTATAAATAGTAGAATGTATGTTCATAGATATATTATATATTCGATTTGCCTTCTCGCTATTATCAGTCATTACCAGAGTTTGGCCATGGTCCCTGAATAATATCTGTATAACTTTACTTTACAGGGACAAATAGTTACTACTACAAATTCTAAATTGCGAAGTATCTAACCGTATCATAAATAGTAATTCATAGAATGTATAGATAAAGGTGTTTTTTCTTATTTAATTATTGTTTTATTTACACTATAGAATTGCCAGATAATCCCGGTATGGTCTCAAATTTTTGCGGAGCTCACTTTCACTAAAAGCTACGTATATTTTGTAATTGATTTTATAATAACTAAACATATTTGAATTTTATTTTAAATTTGTATAAACATGAAGACCATTACGTTTTTTTTTTCTAATAAAAAGTTGTGTTCATATAACATTCAGTTAATAAATCAAATTTTGTTAGCTCTTATATCATTGCTGGCAAACCAAGAGACATAATAATTTTAATTTTTCATGTAATAAATTAAGCACGTTTAAAATTTTACTAAATTCTATTTAAAAACACATATTCCGCAGTTTCGTTAACTAGACGCCCCTTCTCTCAAAATTTAAAAACAATATTGATAGGCTATCTATTAAAAATTAAATAATTGTTCAGTGAGTCTGCAATTCCTCAATAAATACCAATGGGATATTAAAGCTAATCAGCAATCAAATCATCTTGAAATTGTTATTATGCCGCTAATGTACTCTTGGGTATTTATGATTGAATTAACGTTCTTCTTTTCGCATTAATTACGACAAAATTGGCCAGCTCCAAACTTACAACAATGATTACAAATTTATTTCTGGTAGAAGATAAAGGCAAATCCGCATAAAACGTGTTCCTGATAATTAACATTAATATTAGCAAATAGTGAAGCAGAGAAAAAAAAAGTTATTGAGGTGTTATTAATGGCGTTTTTATGCAATTCACCACTATTCACTAAAGAAGATAAAGCAATTTTACTTTAACAGGTTCTTCTAACGGCTCTTGTTTGTTTGAATTTCCATTTTAAACCTACCAAAAATGAAAATAGTACCGCTGAAAAGTTAAATTGCCAAATATGGACCAGAAACCGTTGTTAATTATATAGGTTGTAGATTAGACAAAATATAAATATTAAAAACGTATCCGATATTCTCAAAGATTAGAGAAAACGAAGAAAAAATAAACTGTCTTTTTAAAATATTGTCATGTTCGTACTCCCACATTAGGGCGTTTTATTCCTAAAGCAAACAACAAAGCGCGTAAAGAAATCTTGTAGAAACATATGTATCTTAGTTATCTCAAAATATTTGAAAGTAAAATAAATAACCTCTGATCCATTCGGTTGAGTACACACCGCACGCACATTGACTTTCCTTACACCGAGCCCAATTCCCCCTTACTGCTCTTAATTAAACCGGGTAAAGAAACTACCTGTTTTCCTTGTCAATTAAATAATTTACGAACGAGGAAGACTTTTTCCCCGCACGCATAGATATTACGAAATCATGGAAATATGCAAGGCTTTCATTTCATCAGTTTTCTATTGATTTGATATCAAAAGGTGAGAAAAAAGTTAAATTAAAGGCGGTCAAAGACGAGGAACTTCGATTGTTGGAAAAACGTTTTGCCTCCCAGGGCAGGAGAAGAAATTTAAATTGACCACAAGTTCGAATTGTAAGAAAATCGCGGAATTCGGCAAGTTTTTTCGTTTACTTTTTGAACGGCTTTTTGCGTCAACTTACCACTTTCACATAAAGTTCAATGAGATCCGCAAAGGTAATCCATCTAAAGTGGAAGGCGCTCAGGTAATTGATATTTTCAGCCTCTTCGGTTCCACTTGAGACCGACCAAAAAAAATTCACCAGCAAGTCACTCTCGTCGTCGCCAGATATTTCAGAAATACGTTGGGGAACTTTTGATTTCTTTTTCTGTAACTACAATTACTTTTCACTGGTCACTGTGATTTGCACTACTTTTCGAATCGAACGTTATAAAGAAAAAAAACACAATAACGTTAAGGTGCGGACCGTAGTGTGGTGATATTCGCGCTCGTACTATATATTATTTAATCGACCGGACTAATCGCGACGACCGCGCAGATTAAGCACACGACTGGGATTGTAAGCAAAAGCCACGGCGCGGATCTAAACAACCTGCAGCCTGAGCTACCTGCAAAGTCTGTAACCTACCACAAGACGAAAAAACGCGCTGCAGACTCAACAGTCGAGCCGCGACCAGGTTTAAGCTTGGAAAGGTAAGCGGCTAACGTCGTCAGCCACCTGAAAGCAGCGGCCTCAGGTATTCGATGCTCAAATCGCCGGAGAAGTTTCCCAGCATAAGATATGCTTAAGCATCGCGCTCATGTGCAGAGTGGTTAGCGTTTTCCGGAAGTATTGGGCCTCGACGGCTGTCTGGGGGGATGCCGTGCACTGCATGCCCAGTGAAAACGATTTCTCAATTTAGATGCAATGCCTTTCGGCTTTCTTCGAGAGCCAACCCAGAGCCGCAGACACGCAATTTTACAAAACCACCTTTCTACCGTCTTCCTACACCTGAGCTGACACCAGGCCATCAGTACTATTAATGAAATTTTGAGACCTCTTAGGTTCTTTTAGGACCCATTAACTGACGGCTTTCCAACTAAACCAGTCATCTACCAAAATCGAATCACACCACAACTATAACCACTCCTAGTGCTGGCTATTAGTTGCATTTTGTAAATTCCTCAGGAGAAAGAGAAATTTCTCAAAACCTGCTTTGACTACTTGGCTTGCATATTTTTACTTTTAATGACTAGTTAATAGTTGACTTAAAGACAGTTGCGACATAGAGGAAGTGTAATTGATTCATAAATGTTCAGTTGCAACTCGTAAGAAATAGTAATCAAAGTAGAACTCCTGGGCGAAACTCCTCCTCCTTAATGGACCGAATTTAAAATAATCTCGCCACTCCCTACCTCTAGCAGCATTTTCATAATTATCCACTCAAATCGCAAACGATCGTATCAGCCGCGAGATTTGACTTATTAACTACGATTTGCAGCAACCGTCGCGCGGTAAACTTTTGCTGATTTTAAGGTGAACGCGCGCTGATCATACCCCACACAGACACGCTGCGTGCATTTGATTATTTAAGATTGGAATTTTGCATAATGTGGTTACGCCATCGAGAAGTCCCCAGAGGCACACACAAACTGATTCTCATGCATCTCGTCGGAAAGGCTATAGGTAACTTCTTAAAAAACTGAGAAACGATTGAGGTCGGATAAATTGGAGTCATTGAAATTTCCAATAAGATCTTGTCCAAGTTTTTTAAAAAAACCTTGCATTATTCTTATGAAAATTAAGTTAATTATGATATTCTCATCTCCCTAAACAATTTTCTTCATGGCCCCATGTAATATTTGCGCTAATTTCTATCAGTAAAATTATTTTAGATTTTACACTTTACAAACGTCGTAGAAAAGGGTAGACAAGGGGAATAGCAATCTTTCGCACATTTTGGGTTATAAATCAAACACTATATGGCTTAAAAATATGTTTGAACATGCAAATAAACCTTTTTCATATTATATCCCACTCAACCTGCTTCACTTTTAAATTCGAACCCTCAATTTTGAGACCCATTTTCAATACAAATAAATATATTCTCATAATTCTTTGAACTGTGATGGATGTGGGTATACGAAAGTTAGCATTTATGTATTACGCAGCTCTAAAAATTATAATATTTTAAAGGGTTGAAAAAATAATCCGCGAAATTAACTTGTCTTTTTTGGTTTTATAAACGTTACTTTAAAAAAACCAAATAGTGAATTAAGGCCATTACTGGAAGCTGGAAGTGGGGTCATTTTCAGGATTTTAAAAAGAGGACGAAAATATACTGAACGCTTTCCACACTATCGCTCAATACTCCGGGACCCTACGACAAAATTTCAGCCTCTTAAAATACAATTGTCAATTTGTAAGGGGCTGAAGTAAAATTATATAAATAATAGAACCGCCTTCAAAAGTTCAGAAGCCCTAAAAGGTATAAAATATTATAACCTTTGGATTTCTCAGTTGATATTTGAAAAGAACCACTCTGATATTTTATTACATGTTTGAAAACAAAATGATTGCTGTTGCAAGAATAATATTTACATATGTCAGTCAAATTTTCGCGTAGATTTCAAACATTCAATAAAATCTAACTATGGTTATATTGTACGTAGTAACGGACAAGTACTTTTTAAGATTTCTAATATTTTTCTGAAGAAAATATTCTATTTCACACTTTTTAGATATTACCCTTCAAATGAGTAAAAATCTCGTAACATATGTATAATCATATATGAAATTACACCGTGAGTTAAATAAATCTATTTTTTTTTTTAAAAAACTCACCGCCAGGCATGAAATCAGCAACCCAAACACACTCAATTAATTAAACTGATTGACTAAAATTATGTATTAAAGTCAGTTGCAAAAGAAGGTATGAGATTTCATAACAACTTGGTTTCTTTAACTCAATCTGATCGGAGAGCAATGGTTGGGAGGTTTATGTTGAAATACTTTCGTAAAATATCAATTTTTAAGGGATCTGAAATAGCAACCTGTCATTAATTTACTTAATTATGTTTTTTTTACTAAAACATTACTTGGTAATATTACGAAGTTGTTTACATAAAAGCTTTTTCGTAAGCTAGCCATGGATTTCAGTTGCATTAAAAAAATGTTCTGTTTTAGATTATGAATTATTTTAAGTCAAATGTTAAGAAGCAGATTTTTGCAGTAGCAATAGTCGGGACATATTAACAAAAATTGATAAAAAGCCTATTTAAAGTTTGAAAAGCGAAACCCTTTGTAACTGAAGAAATACTTGAAAAGTAGAAGGCAAGGCGAGCAAGAGGGTTTCAAAAAATTATGTCTTATTATTTTTACCTATTTTAAAAATTAAATCTTCACCACTAATAAGCCTTCTCAACTAACGATATTTTCCCCCAGACCGGTAGATTCCGAGACATAAGAAATTCTTACGTTTTGTTTATCCTAAAACGTCCTTGAGGACGGTCAGTGTCAATGTTCTTAACCCATTTCAAGAGCACTCACCTGCAGCGAAGTAGGTAAGGTCAGGTATTGTCCAATAAAATAACTAAAGACAGTCACCAAAATTGAATAGCCCAAAGAAATGAGAGGATCCCAAAGCCAATAAAAGCAGCCACTTTCTAGCTGAGCTCAACATAGCCACTGAGCATAAGTTAGGGTTGAGAGGCAGCATAATCGACGGTGTGGTCACTGCTTTCACCTGCTCAATTTGGGACGCTGCGCTGCATGCTGGCCTGTCTGTCTGTCTGTCTGGTTGCCTTTCGTTTCGTTTGGCTGAAGTCATTAGGGGGACCAAGCAGCCGCGACTTCATCTTTCAATAAGCCATCTCGGCTGAATGCTGAACGACGCGTGAAACTCTTTCAATTCGTGAGGTGAATTCTATTCGATTTGAACTAGCGAAATAAGCAGCTCTCTCCTAAATTACCTGGGGCATGTTGGTTCGTGGTATTGCTTCGAAAAAGGGCGGGCAGATGGGAGCATTTCTTTACACTTCAAAATCACCGCCTATTATATATAATAGTATGTTGCTGGGGCAGAGCGGAATGCAAATCGGCTCAGAGCGGCCTAAAATTTTTCTGAGGGGCCTCATTAGGTTTTATTGCGATATGGCCTGGCCACTGTTTGTCTCTAATCGCTGCACTTGTTCTGTGTATGGAAGCATATCAAATTGGCAACCGCAAGTGGTGCCAACACGGAATGTTATTCAATCGACATGCTGATTTCGAGTTCCTGCACCTCTTTTGACTGCTATTTGACTCGAATTCCAATCGAACCCGCGCGAATGGCGCAAAATGAATTTTCACGACCCTACATGGTGAGCGCTAAAATAGGTATACAGGCATTATGTTGGTCGTAACATAGGAAAGAAACCATTAACAACATAAAGCTGGTTTATTCTGAACTGTGAAAACCTTAACCAAATTGTAAAAACTAAGTACTGCTCAATACTAATATAAGAATCTAGAACATGATGCCTTAAACAAACTTTTACACCAAGTAGAGTCCAAGCCACGAATCAACAGAAGTTCCCATCGAGTGTAGGTACATACTCCCTAAATACCCCTTCTGTCTATCTCCAGGATTATCCTTCTTGAAGACCAATGCAATGTCCTTCACACGCATTGTCTTATTAAAATTAACACCAAAATATCGTACCTGCCACCCATTGGTTAGCCTAAATGGAATCTTAGTTGGAACATGTTGCTGGTGCAGGATCCTTTCCACAATGGCAAAATCCGCTTCACTGAGTGGAGTGGCGTGGAAATTACTCTCTTCAACCTTATTGGCTTGGTAGTCTCCACATAAAACAAAGATAGTTTTTTCAGTTCCATCTACACAAAGCTTAAGCACGCAATCAATGTGATCTTCCGGATTCTCCACCTTGTACGCATATGCAAAAACCATTGATTGTTGCAATTCAAAGTTCGTTGTAAATATCCTAAAGGTCTCATTACTTCGAACGATTTTCAGACATGATCCTCCATTAACGCCCATTTCGTAACACTGCTCTATATAACTTTCCAATGGGACCGAAGGTTGCAAAGACTGCCTCGATAGGTTGAAGAATTTTTCAGGCGTAGGTTGCCCGAACTCAAACGTATACTTTCCAGATCCTAAACAAAAATCGGTGTAAAAAGGTAGCTCCTCGTAAGGATGCGTAGCAAAGTAAGGCCATAGTAAATTCCAAAATTTATCGTTACGCTTTAAAAACGTTTCATTAACAATCTCGTCTCCGTTCGGATTTTCGATGTTATACCCATAATCCCGAAGAGTTTCAAAAGTCCATCCCGGTGCAAAAATCCCCGCCGAAAAATTTTCCATCGCTATCTGTGCCATTGTTAGGTGGCTTCTAAATTTACCAACTTGTCCTCTTCCAAACACATCTATTCCAAAGAATACTTCCTTCTTATTTCGATCTTTTATATGTTCGATTATCTGATTGGTTTTTGCAAGGGATCCTTTATTCCAAGTATAGTTGATGAGCATTCCATCACTAGCCCCGAGGAACATAACATTCTTTTCATTTACTTCATTTTGCCAAGCTAGCTGACCTGTCTTAATCACACTGTCATACCAAAGTACTATACCATTTGGTATATGCTCACTGACTTTCTGCCGGAGCACCTTTAGAAAAAGCCTAGAAATATAAATGTATTAGAC
This sequence comes from Tolmerus cingulatus, assembly GCA_959613345.1. NCBI lineage: Eukaryota > Metazoa > Arthropoda > Insecta > Diptera > Asilidae > Tolmerus > Tolmerus cingulatus. The sequence continues at coordinate 25,903,511 of OY390710.1, forward strand.
TTATCACAAAGGTATATCTCATTTCGGAGATTTTGCTCAGTTTACAACTCAATTTTGCTGGAAATTTAAAACAGCCATCCTTAAAATTTATATAATGTAGTAATCGATAAAGATTTCTGTACCCTCCCATCAAGAAACTATTAAGATTGACAACATTTTTAATCACACACAAAAATCAACTTGACTATCACGTGTTACCAATTTGAATAATTTTTGTAAAATGTAAGGAAGTATTGATTACGATTTGATATGTCTAAATTTTAATTAAACAAGTCTGAAACCAATGTCTCTGTAAATCCCTATGAATATTTATTTTCATAGTAATGATTTCCTTAAGTTGAATTTTAAAGCAACATGTTGTATGGCGACTTACAAATGCACTAACCATAAATATACCAATTAAAGGGAAAATCTAAAATTAAAAATGTTATTTTTGAACTTTTTCTTTCGTGTTAATTTTCCGAAGTAAAAGCCGAATATGCATAATATATATGCATTAATTAGTTTTTCTTTCTCGCTCACAACACCTACATACATGTATGCATTCAACAAATACGACAATAATCCTCAGAGCTTCCTGACATACATTTTGTTCGCTTCACTATAATAAATTATAATTATTGGAAAAATGCATTTCTCTACAAATGATTGGAATTCTTAGAAGAGATTAAAATGACCATATTTTACTATGATTTCTCGAAACATCTGTAGAATTTTAAATTTGTTTTGTTGCACAGCACAATTTATTGGTTTTTACTTCATAAATGGTTTTGCTTTCAGAATTCAAAGATATTTACTTAATCTGTTTGTTTCAGATAGAACATGAACATAAAATAATAATGTCTTTTTGTGTTAATTTCATTATTTTTTTGTAGTTCATAAGCTTTAATTATTGTAAAGAAATCGAATTTGTAAATTGAATGTCTCCTTGTCAAGGGTACTTACAACAATTTGGGAACATCATCTTCATCCACATTACACTCCACGTTTATCAGCCAACCTTCAAAGCAAAAGTGTTGGCATACCCGAACAAGTGCATCGGCAATCTGCTCAGCATAAGTTTCAGTTTGCAGAACTTCCTTGAGTAGCCTGACACCAGAGTCTCCTTCTGTTATGAAGGTACCTAAAAATTCATGAAAACAATGCAAAAGTGCTCTTAAAAACCATTCAATTTTTGTACCAAGAACCCGCACTCCATGCAAGTGAGCCGCATTAATCCAGCCTGCCGGAGGAACTGTGATGTAATAATGGCTGAAATAGCAGAAGTAGTCTATTCCCGGCCAGTGGTAAAATCTGTAATCATCCCACTTTTGCGAAGAGTTGAAATACCTGCCAATAATTTATTTAGATAAAAAAAGCTAATATCTTAAAATTCATACCTGTCTGCACGATAGTTTCCCATCATATCGTGCATCACAAGCACCTCTCGTCTATTGGGCTCTTCCATGGGGATCCCATCCTCAGCCAGAGATTTGAATAAAGTTCCGAAGTGCCGAGGAGTTCCTCTCTTTTGAAGTGGTGTAATTAAATTGGACCAAATTATTCCTTTACTCCTGACCTCGAGGAAAAGGAGCTCCTGGTTTGTCCTGATCGGATGTCCATCCAGTTGGCTTCCTAATGAAAACATATTTCATCGTGTGAATTTAATGAAATCGGCTAGAGCACTGTCTTATAAGTACAAAAATGCATCAACTGCACATGCACCAGGGCTTTATCAAGAAAGGAAATGAGCCACCGTTTTATCGGATAAGTGTGTGACCTTTTGCGAAAATAGAAGGTCTCTTTTGAGGCTTATTTATTCGTTATATAAAGGCAAATGTCGGACAAATGGGTTACTATTAATTTTGTAAAGAAATTTAACTTAAAAGAGATGAGAATCAATAAATGCGATAGTGATTTCACCAATAATATAATTTAAGAGGAGCACTGATCCAATTTAACACGCTTTTAAAACCTTGTCCTGTAACATTGTGCGCTGTTCATAAAAACATGATTTTTTAAACTAATATAATTTGTTAATATGCAGTTTATCTACAAACATTGACAAATTCATTTTATATAGGATTTTGGTAGCCTTCATTTATTAATTGAATTTTGTTGATCATCTTACATATACTATATGTATATATAATATTATTTTTTTACTGCACATTTCCTAGTGTAATTATTTACAAGAAATTATTTAAATATACATATATTTATGTACATCTGACTCATTAAAATTATCTTCGAACAAGTTAATTTAATCTCTTTCATTATTCAATTAAATATTTGAAGCATTCTAAAAATATTGTTTAAAAACTCATCAATTCTCACAGTGGATTCACGGCGTACAATTTGTTGAAAAAAAAAGCTCAAGATCAAGCGCTAATGATACGGATTGATGGTTTTAGTTCAGCTTAGTGCAGTCGATTCGAGGTTAAATAATTGCAAAATCTATTTCAAACCGACCCTAATATTAGAGCTAATAAAAATAAAAGCAAACCAATAAAGTAAAATAATTGTAGTCTGATGTGATATACCCATATATACATACATATATGAATGTACTCTAACGTAAGATAAATTTATAGTCAAATTATAGCTCAATATACTATGTAGTTTCAGATGCAGAAAATTGAATACAAAGAAGGACTAACCTTCAGCAATAAGATCCATCACTAAAAACTACTAAAAAGTAACTAGCATCACGATGAGGTGTTATCGAACGAATGGCAAAATTACTACTAATTTATTTATGCAATTGAATTCACCTCAAGACTGGGGAATCTTAGATGATCTCAGATACAAACAATTCGTGGAACCTTGATCTCGGTGGGGTTTTTACAACAGCAATCTACGAATGCCTTGAACTTTGAAAGTGAATTTTGTCGATATTTTGTATTTTTTACTACGCGAAACACTACCCACTTTCTACATTATGTGTATAGATCTGTTGTTAATTTCTATATTTTCATCTAAATGTGCATACAAATTTGAATATTCAACTTTTCAGAATATGAAAATCGTCAACGCAAATGTGAAAAAAGTAATTTTAACGTAAAATAACACAGAATTCTTTGTATATTATTAAACTCAGTATGTAAGAAGTACCACAAAAACTTAAGAAGCTTAAAAACTGTTTCATGTAAGTTTCGTATAACAATAAATTTGTGTGAGACACGTTAACTGTGTTAAACGAGAGATTAATTTGAACTACAGTCAACTGTCACAAAATGTCTTCAAATCCTTCCGTTTCAGGATAAATCATTTCAAACATATCGTCGAAATATGTGACTTTTCTCTAATTAAGACTTATAAACCAGCAATTATTATTTCTAGATATGTCTTTAGATAATCCAACCTTACAACTTTATTTACAAATAGCGGGGTTACCCGGTTTCACCCGGTGAAGAAATACTTTGACCGTCTGTTCGGGTCCGTCATTATGAACTTCCAACATTTTATAGTAAATTCGAAACTACCTCAAAATATCCACACTACTAATTATCATTTAAATTCGTTTCGTTTTGGATAATATAATATAATATAAATATAGTATAAAATAGTATAAAATAATATACTATAATATAAATATAATATACTATAGCATAACATATTATAATATGTTATGCTATAATATATATTTATATTATAGTATATTATATTATAATATAATATAAATATAATATACTATAAATATAATATAACATAATATAATATAAATATAATATAATAATATATAAATATAATATAAATTTAATATAATATAATATAATATAAACATAATATAATATATTATAAATATAATATAATAAAATATAAATATAATATAATATAAATTCAATATAATATAATATAACATAACATAATATAAATTTAATATAATATAATATAAATATAATTCAATATAATATAATAATCCGATGCGGCATCCGACTGCCCGGCTCGGCTCAACTACCGCCCGTGGGGAGCCCAGCCAAAGCAACCATCCCCGACGGAGTCCCTGAAAAGAATGAAAGCAGGAGTGGCTGCTCCTCTATTTATAAGCTGGCCGCTCACAGCCGGGAGAGACCCGGGTCCAGGACCGGCTCGACCGCTGCCCGTGGGGAGCAAATTCAAATCTCCGGAGGCCTGGAGACGATCGATCCCTGCTCCCAGCTGGGAGAGCTGCCCAACACAGGATGAGGTCAGCCGGCCACTCGCTGGTTGTTTTTCGCACTCATCCTGTTCATGGATTTATTTTTCCCGGTTCTTCTGCGCCTAGAGCCTTCGCACGTCGGATTCTTAACAACTTAATATGTACTTAATTTGTTTTTATTCTTATTAATTTTTTTATCTTTTATCTTTACTAAATATAGGTATACAAATTAAAGCTATGAAATCTACAAATTTTGCAAATGATAGTACATATATTTATAAAATAAAGGCTATTCAATATCAATATTTTTTTTTCCATCGTAGCTTTTCTTGATTTAATTTAGTTAAATTCGTTTATCAACTCAATCAAATTTGTAAAAATACTACTCGGTTTATTTTTAAAATTTTTAATAATACTAATACTTGATTTAAAAAAATTTATAACAACGAATGTATCATTTCTTAGGTCACAAATTAATCGTTATTGGTCCTGAGTCCCATTAATTGGTCAATATCAAATTTCAAAGGTCAATTAAAAGTTTTGGCATCTCATATAATAACTAAAAAAGAGGAAGTCCATAGGGTCTTTAATGTTGGTAAATTGGTCAGCTAAACAAAACTTTAAAATAAAACGTAAAAAACTTAAATAAAAATTTGGTCAAATGTATTAAACCAAATATTTTATTCTCGCGAATGAAATAATCAATAGAGAAGAGCTAATTATTTTAAGAGTACTTATAGTAAACAGGTTTTTTCTGCATTACACAGATGTACCGGATGTCAATAAAGTTCCGGGATAGTCGAATATCTCGCGAAAAAAAGAAAACGTTTAGACTTTGCGAGAAACGTAGACATCATATGACCCACGGGCAGTCGGTTCGAGCACAGTTAATTTACTTAATTTTATTAATACATCAATAGATAAATTGTTCGAATTCGTTTAATACTACTTAATATTATGGCCAATCATGCGCCCTTCTCTTAAATCTGTTTGAATCGAATTGAAAAAGGCTTACAAAAGCAGTTTATCACATTAAGTTCTTTAGCAAAGTTCTAAATTTATTAACAAATTCATTTCATTTACCTTTTACTTCAATTAATTTTTTTATTCAAAGGTAACTACAATGAGTTTGTGAGAATTTTAGCAATTTTATTAAGAAATTGTTATCCAAAAAAGACTTGTAAGCTCTTTCCGTTTCGATTTGAATAGATTAAAATAGAGCCCAGTGTTTTGGAAAATAAATGATTCATCTCTCAATAATGAAGCAGGGCCAATTTTAATGATCTGAGAATATTTAATATTAATTGTTTAAAATCTTCTAACATTTCTTAGATGATAACAATTTAGACAATTCTATGTATTATAAAAACATTAAAGAAAGAAATGATGTTATTAAACTCTGAAGAAGCAAACCCCTCGTAGTCGAAAACGAAGAGTAAGTTGGGTTTATAATGAAAGTTATGATTTTATTTATTTGAAATATTTTCGATATAATAAAAAAAAAAAAAATAAAAAGGAATATGGCTTCAAAAGGGGTGTTCTTATTTTACTTAATTCAATATTAAAAATAAATGAGCCTCCTGTTTTTGTTTATTTTGTATTACAGCAAAAGTGTAATTGTTTCCTTAAAATCGTGTGTATTAAAATAATTAAATTCTAATACCATTTGATGATTTCGAAGGGGTCAATCGTAGTCGCACTTGACCAGTATCCGTTCATTTAAACAAATTAAATGTTCTTCAATTATTATAATGTTCATATTGATCTTACCTGGAGATAGGTTTTGAAGTATGATCACTGTTATGAATTGATATAATTATTTCCCTCGCGACGAATTTTATATTTTAGTATTTAATAATTTTCAGCGTTGCTTTCTATTCTATTTATTATTAAAAAGAAAGAATTCATTAAACTGCATGATAATATGATAAACCGTTTACTATTAACTAGCCAATTGCGAATAATAAGATGTTATTTTAATTTTTATAAATCATTTGGAAAACTCACGAAGCCATTTTAGGTAACGGTAAAAACTCGGTGGCATTGAACCCAAAAGGTAAACGTCAAACAAATTTCCCATTATTCGTTAACCCTGTAGAAAATACCGTAAGTACCTGCAACTACGCTGGAGGCCCTGCGCGGGTGTTCAGCTGTCAGCCAAACAATCGCCGTGCCAACCCTGGAACAGATAGCCGTGAGAGAAGCCTCCAACATATGTTTCGCTAAAGTCTGGAGGAACGCGCCGCCGACCACTGTTATCATTTTTATTAATCCTTGTTGGAGTGCTAATTAAGCCGTTGCAAGGGCTGTGAACCATCAACTGCGCGGGGTGTGTTTCACGGTGCGATCTGCGCTAATTGTTAGCAATACGAAACCTGTGCGGGGGTGTCTGCGCTGGAGGCAGCCTAATCGAATTAGACGAAATTTTCAGCAGCCGCTCGATTTGGTCCCCAATCCAGGATGTCCGGACAAGACGTCGCCGCGCCCGTCAACGCCGACGATCTAAACGACCTGAGGGAGCGGATGAGGCTAATTGCGAACGCCGATTCGAAACAGTACCACAACGAGTATTCGCTAAAACGTTATCTCCGAGCGTTCAAAACAGTCGACGCAGCGTTTCAGGTAAGAAAAATTAAAGCCAAACACTTGTCGCACAAAAAACTCGCCCGCGGAACGCGAACCGAACCAAACTGACTGACTGACGTCCTCTCTTTCTCCCATCAGGCAATACTCAAGACGAACAAATGGCGGGAAGAGTACGGGGTCAGGAATCTGAGGGAAACACCCGCCGTTAAAAACAATTCGAATAAAGCCAGGGTGCTCCGGCACCGCGACATGACCGGCCGCCCTGTAATATACATTCCAGCAAAGAATCACAACGTCTCCGAGCGGGACATCGATGAGCTGACCAAATTCATAGTCTGCTGCCTGGAGGAGGCCTGCGACAGGTGCTTCGAGGAGGTCACAGACAGGCTCTGCATCGTTTTCGACCTGGACGGGTTCAGCACCTCCTGCATGGACTACCAGCTGATCAAGAACCTGATCTGGCTCCTGAGCAAGCACTACCCGGAACGGCTGGGCGCCTGTCTAGTCATAAACTCGCCAACGTTCTTCTCCACCATTTGGCCGGTAATTAGGGCTTGGCTGGATGAGAACACCGCCAAAAAAGTCTTCTTCGTCGACTCGGACATCGAGCTCTGCAAGTACTTGATACCGGATATCCTGCCCAAGGACATGTAAGGAGCTCTTCCTGCGTAATTGCGGTACTAATTAGAAAATGGCATTTTGAGTTCACTTTCCGTTTAGTTCAAATTTCAAGGTTGTAGAGCGGGCCTGGTTAGACCGGCCCCGGGTGTTTGTTGTACGCTGAGTGTTATGTGAACAGAAATATTAATTTAGATGTTTAACCTTGTTGCAGCTGTGTAGAGAACCCTGAAAGTCATGTAAATAAATATCAGGAAACTAAATATAAGAACGTCTTATTTTCGTAAATGTTTATGGATCCAAAATCCAAAAAGTAGATACAAAACTGAATATTTTATTTTATGCAAAATCTTTCCTCGAATATCTAAATTATAGCTCCGAAAATGAAGTACATAACTGACTAACTACTTATATAAAATCAGTTATTGCTCAGAAGCCTTCGCCTAACATTATTTTCATACATTATCATAATTAATTGAGGACATAGAAGAAAGACTCCCATAGAAAAACTCCTTCTATATTTTGGTCGACTTTACAAATAACTGATATCATATTAGTAAACCTAAATGTCTAAACTTTATTCCGACATGTTTCTAGCTTCTACGATATTCCCTCATTTTTTAATAAATTCCCCGAAATGGTTTTTTTCATGTTTCATAGACACTCATCATGCAATTTTTTAATTTTCAAATTCATAATCTACAAGAAAAAGTGTGCCCTACAGAGATATTTTTGAAAGCTAACAAGAGCAAACTTTTTAAATATTCATGAATTGATTATGTAATCTGTAATTCCTAATCCTCTTGACGAATTCAAGCCATCTGGAAACTTTCCCGAGGTTGCGACGAAAAACATGTTAGCCAAATATAAACTCTACATAGTTAGTAAATAAAAAAATATAAATAAATGCATATACATCTTTGATTAAAATTCGTTATTATAGAAACTAATTTAATCCCCCACCCAATTAACGCTATTTTAATTCAAAACTTAGAATCGTTTAAATGTGCGAGTTTAATCGACAGCGATCAAAAAATACGAAATATTGGGTATGGATTATTATCTCTCAACCTCCTTGGTTAATTTTCCCCAGTTACGAACTTAGCCAAAATATTTACTATTAGTTAATGTAAATATAAGCAAAATATGATCACAATCAATTAAAAAATATAGCTCCTAGTGATCTTTAATATTACATTTACTGTTTCGTTTTTTTCTAATCCCTGAAATGCCGACAATGTTCCGTCACCGAACACTGAACAGGTTTACTAAGCCACGTATCTGCAAAAATGGATTATTTTGTCAGTCTGAACTTTTTAAATGACAAATACTCTAATAATTTAACGGTCAAAAATTTAGTTTGAATAGAATATAAATTTTAAGTACTGCAACCATTATTTTGCCAAAATACATGGGCCATTACAAAAACAAATTATCTGCATTAAAAGATTTTTACAATACTTTTTTTTAAGAAAATCAGTTTTTAAAAATAAAACATAGTAAGCCTAAGAACGTACTTAGCACGTGGAATATAAAATATGCTAAATCGTATATGTAGCACTAAGCGGAAAGTGTTTAGATTTCTTCGTCAAGACCAAGGTCCTCGGGCGGGAAATCTCCAACTTCAACAGCAGATGGTGTAACAAAACCACCGTATTTGGGCTCACATTCAAAATAGCGCGTTCCATCAACTCTACCAAAATTAAATGTAAAAAAATATATATTTACAGACAAAATTGATTGTTATTTATAACTCACGATCCATCGTTGCGGCCTAAAGGTTCGTCATATTTGATTCCAATAAATATACCCCGCTTTCCTTCAAGAAGTCCATTATACATAATAGTGCCCAAACGACGAGGTTGTCCCTTAACAGTGACCTATAGAGTAAAAGTAGTTTATTATTTATTATTATTATATTTATTTGAATTTTTCGACTAATAAAACCTTATCGATCACCACAGAAATAGAAATTATATATAATTATTTTGAAGTTCACTTATAATCATAATATGTTTGTGACAATGTAAATTGAACTTGGGATTGTCTTCTTCAAATACATTTTTTCAGTAGATCTTCTAGTTTCGCTTATTGATATTGCGATCGATTTAAGCTCTTCAACCTTTGTTGTAAGCTAGTATTAAAAAAATATATCAACAAAATCTTACCCGACATCGTGATCCCACCGTGCATTGCTCAGCTTTTTGTTTTTCCTCTTCAACTGCCTTTAATCTTTTTTCTTCCAATTTCTTCATTTCCTCATTATTATACTTGCCCAATCTGTTTGTTTTAAGGAATTTTTTAAGAGAATCCTCCTTTTGATCGTACTGCTCCTCGGTAAGAGTGAATTTTTGGACGTTCTCAGGGGCGAAAAGAAGATCCGTGATTACATGAATTCGCATTCCATCATCGATTGGATAGGACCCAAGAAGAGCATTGCTGTTATCCATTTTGCAGACTAAGTGGGCGCCGTTGTACGCCTCCAGTTGCATGCTGGCCGCGTTTCCACCAGTCATAATTTCAAGCTTACTCTAAAACGAAAAAATTAAGTAAAAAAATGCTCGTGAAAATTTATTGCCACTGGTTCGCATCAATAGCTGCGGCCAAACCAAAAACTAGGCAATTTCCCACAAGCAACTAGTGAAAATACAGCAATATCTTTCAAAGAAATCAAACTTTAAATGAAAAAGTTCGCGATCCGTATTTTTGGCTTAAATGGAACAGTACTACCTAAAGTTTCAGTTTTGTAAAATTGGATATTTATAGAGTTTAAAAAGAATTTAATTCAATATAACTTTTCATGGAGGTTTTATATAGCGCTGATAAGATTCAGTTTACTCCCAGTGGGAACGAAAATATTCAGTGGACGCTCACAGCCGGGAAGAATTCCGGTCCAGGCTCAGCTCAACTGGTGCCCGTGGGGAGCCCAGCCAAGCCAACTTTCCCCGACGGAGTCCCCGAAAAGAATAAAAGCAGGAGCTAGCTGCTCCTCTATTTATACGCTCGTCGCTCACAGTCAGGAAAGAGTCCCCGGTCCAGGATCGGCTCGACTGCTGCCCGTGGGGAGCAAATTCAAATCTCCGGAGGCCTGGAGACGATCGATCCCTGCTCCCAGCTGGGAGAGCTGCCCAACACAGGATGAGGTCAGCCGGCCACTCGCTGGTTGTTTTTCGCACTCATCCTGTTCATGGATTTATTTTTCCCAGTTCTTCTGCACCTAGAGCCTTCGCACGTCGGATTCTTAATTGTAACTTAATACCTAATTTGTTTTTATTCTTATAAATTTTTTTATATTTACTAAAAATAGGTATACAAATTAAAGCTATGAAATCTACTTATTTTGCAATTGATAGTATTCTGTCTATTCAACATTTGAATCTATCTCTTCCTACTTTATCACCGAAAGGATTTTTTATTTGCATAGCCCCAACATTTTATAAATTTATATTTATTTATATTCTCTCTCTAAGGATTGTGATAAAAACAGAGACATGGTCATAAACCAGCAATACTTAGGCCTAGAAGAAACAAAAGTACTATAAATAAAACCCGGCAGTGCGATCGTATATTCGATATAAGATTTTCAGGTTACTTAAAATAATATTTTGAGCCAGCAAAAACCGTAGATTGACAGATTTTCCCAACTAATTAGCCACAGCCGAAATTAATGAGTTAGATGACATCACAAATAATGGATTAAATGTCCATAAAATATTTTGGGTGGGTAGGATGATTCATTTTTATTGAATCATTATAAAGATTATTGTTCAGATGCATACCACCTGTGAAAGGATCCTTTTTAAAAATTCGAGACAGTGATATGAATTCAATTATATATTATTAAAAACATATTTTGAATGTTGACTTGGGTGCTAAAGAAGAAAAATTCACCAAATTTCCAAATTAATATTTACTAATTACTACCCATTCAAAAATCGGAGGAGGTCGAAAACTATTTAATTACATAATTTTGAATTACCTAAACTATTTGCATTCTAACTTTCCTGGGATTCGAAGAAAATAAAAGTAAAAGCAACGAAATTAAGTCACATTTGGTCCTTTCGGTACCTTGAGGTCTCCAATTGTTAAATCCTTGTTGAATCTCTTTTCAAATACGACAGCATCATTCATCGAGTTGGTAACGTTCACTTTAACCGTTGACGATGTTATTACTTTTACAAAATCACCCATTTTCGCAACAAAATAACTTGAGATAACCGGCAGAAAGAAATCGTTTAAGGTCTACTTCGGGAAGTGACAGTTATGGCGTTTTCTTTGTCATTTAGAAGTATGCCAGTGGCCCCAAAACTTCAGGGAATGCAAAGTGAAAGCCTAGTTTGTAGTATTATTCTTTTTAATATTTAATAAAAATTTGTTTAAAAAGAAAACTGAAGCTAGAAATAAACGATGAAGCGATTTTAATCGTATTTTGTAATTTTTAAACAATCAATTTAGCGACTACAATGCACAATCCATTTACTTAATATCAGTAGCCATCCGCATCGAGTAGCTGTCATTAGTTAATTGTCATTTGATTGCAAAATGTAAATAAAGCACGAAGCTCCACAGGAAAAATGACGATTTTAGTCAAAAATGGTGCCATAAAATCTCTGAACAAGCAGAGAAACGATAAATTACTAAACCTACTAACATACGTACTTGTTAGCGTCCTAATCCTGGGCGGCATATCTTTCCTGTGGGATGTTGTCGGTAAGTCAAATAAGGCGGACAGCGTTAATCAGAAAATATCACTCAATTTGAGACATATCACGCAAATAACGCTCGAGGAGGACGCAGAACTTGCTCGAGCAAGGAACACAAATTGCACATTTTGGGACTGTTTAAATGTGTACCGCTGCGGGCAGCGCGAACAGGACAGAATCGCGGTCTACGTGTATCCACTGCGAGATTTTGTCGATAACTCTGGAAAACAGGCGTTCACCCTAACCAGGGAATACTATACGATCCTGAAGACGATTATCGACAGTCCCTACTACACCCCGAATCCCAATGAGGCGTGCATCTTTATCACGAGCATTGACACGCTCAATCAAAATTTAATAGACTGCAACCTTGTGGGCAAAGCCCTGGCTTCCCTGGACCACTGGGAAAGTGGGGAAAACCACTTAATTTTCAACATGTTGGCTGGAGAGTATCCAGATTTCAATCGAGCTCTAGATGTGAACACTGATAAGGCTGTGATCGCAGGATCAGGTTTTGACTCATGGACCTATCGATACGGCTTCGATATCTCTCTGCCGATGTGGAGTGGAATTCAGCAAAATATCGGTCGTATTCCGGACAACGAGCAGCGCCCCAAGAAGCACCTTCTGGTTGTGAGCCAACTGAATCTGTTTCCTCGCCATTTGCGACTGCTCCGGGAAATGGCCTATGACTACAAAGGCCTCCTGCTTCTACAGAGCTGTGATTTAAAGTCGTCCCTCAACACGGACAAGGAGGATGAGGGTGAGTCTTTCAAAGACGTCCGATGCAGTTTTCCTAAGGAAACCGAGTACGACTATCCCGACATTTTAAACCAGGGAGTGTTCTGCTTGATCGGCAGAAGTCTGCGCCTGGGTCAGCCAGATCTTATGGAGGCTTTGGCCCACAACTGCATACCGGTCATAATGGCAGACAACTATATTCTGCCGTTCGAGGACGTTATTGACTGGCATTTGTTCTCCATGAGGATAAGGGAGGCTGATCTCCATTCCTTGATGACTATGCTGAAGGCTGTATCTGCAGAGCGGATTGAAGAAATGCAGGTAAAATAACAAAAAGTAGATAAATCAGCTAAAAGAAAATAATGTTTAATGCACTTAAAATCTATGTGCTTACTTAGAACGAATTGGATGCCCTGATCCTACATATAAACCATTGATTATGAAAATGGTATTTAAGTCCACGTTTTTAACATACCATTTCAAAAATGGCTTCAATTAAATCTTAACATGTAGATACCTCAAATTAAATTTGCAAAGAAAGTTTATGTGAACCAGTATTATCAGAGAAATAAAAAACTTTCATCCAAATCGAGAAAGCAAGATTAAAACTATCGCATTTAAATTATTCTTGGTACTTATAATATTTGGTATGTAGTGGTTATAAAGTAGAACTTTATTTTATTTATTAGGCCCAGGGAGCTTGGATATATGAGAAGTACTTCAGTAGCATCGAAAAAATCACCCTAACTCTCCTCGATATGCTTAACGATCGTGTGTTCCCCCACCTCGCGAAGACGTCGCAACAGTGGAACGTAAGGGCTGCTCCGAAATCAGCTCAGAACCCGCTGTTTTTGCCTGTGATAGCCCCCAAATCGCAAGGGTTCACTGCCGTGATATTGACCTATGACCGGATCGAGAGCTTGTTTACACTCATACAGAAGCTGTCCGTGGTGCCATCACTCCAAAAGATTCTGGTCATTTGGAATAATCAAAAAAAAGCCCCGCCCCATCGTTAGTGATTTTCTGTAGAGATTTGTTGTACTTATCTAAAAAATTTTATTTTAGCATCCCTGTTCCCTAAAGTTTCAAAACAGCTTAAAGTAATACAGACAACTGCGAATAAGTTGTCGAATAGATTCTATCCCTATGAAGAGATAGAAACGGAGGCAATTTTAACTATAGACGACGATATAGTAATGCTCACAGCGGATGAGTTAGACTTTGGGTAAAATGAGTTACGATGCTGGAAATCTTGAGAAGTGTTTAACTTCCTATTCGTTCTAGATATGAGGTTTGGAGGGAATTTCCGGACAGGATTGTAGGTTTCCCGAGTCGAACGCATGTGTGGGATAATGTAACGAACCGGTGGAAGTACGAATCTGAGTGGACCAATCAGATTTCAATGGTCCTTACAGGGGCCGCATTCCACCACAAAGTAAGAAAATTTATTCTGCAAGAAACATATATAAAATAGAAACTTTTCCTCTTTTGCAGTATTGGAGTTACATGTACACAAATGCGATGCCTGGTGATATCAAAGACTGGGTAGATGAGCACATGAACTGCGAGGACATTGCAATGAACTTCCTTGTGGCGAATGTAACAAACAAGCCCCCAATTAAAGTTGCGCCCCGTAAGAAGTTCAAATGCCCGGAATGCACCAACACCGAAATGCTCTCAGCTGACCTGAACCACATGATGGAAAGATCTGCATGTATAGATCGATTCGCAAAGGTTTATGGAACAATGCCGCTGAAAACTGTTGAATTCCGGGCCGATCCTGTCCTGTATAAGGATAACTTCCCTGAGAAATTGAAGAGATTCAACGATATCGGCAGTCTCTAACCTCAGCAAATCTGCCCATCTTAAATCATTCCCGAGCATTCCATTTCTTTTATTGTTGTAGCTTCCCTTGTTTTGAAATTTCTACTGTAACCAAAGTGAATGTCGAATAAATTGTAGTTCTACAAGAAAATGTTCTATATGTGCAAATGGATCATGGAGAAGCTCCAAATATAAGTGCACTAAAGATTGAACTTATGTTTCATTATCCCAAAACCTTTTTGTTTTAAATACGATTTTATTCTTACATACTTTTCTGGTTTAGTTCTACCTCGAAAGTTGTATGTGTTACCATTGTTCTGATCTGTTAGAAAATTAAACAATAATGTATTTCAATTGTAGCAATATTTGGACTAATTGGTTAGTGATTTAATTTATTTCTTATTGTCTTCATTTTTAAATTGCATAGTTTTTAAAAGTATAGAAGAATAGTTGATACTTTTTATATCGGTAAATCGTATTAACTGGCATGATGTGACTCAACTGCAGCCTGTGGGGAGCAAATTCAAATCTCTTTATAGCTACATTGCTAAATTTCTTTAAATTTATTATTTTTATTAAATTATTAAATGAAATGAAGATATTTTATTTAAATGAAGATATATCGTTGAGAAATATGTTTAAAATATTGCGACATCCACATTTTAATTAATTAATTAATTTCAAAGCTTGAAGCAACATTTAAAACAAATAACAATCAGAACAAAAGTACATCGATGATTCGCGTACACTCGGAATGACGAAAATGGAAAGTCAAATCTTTATCGAATTGGAAAACCTAACGAAGTATTCCCTAAGTAATACGCAAGAATATTTATTATAATTATAATTCTATTCTGCATTACTACAAATCAGCTACTGGATTTTCATTGTCAATCCACGCAAACCGATGATCAATGGGCCATAAAAGTGTTAGTATGCACATAAAAAATGTTTTAGTATAACTTGTTGACCTTGGTCGACTATGTTTATTTATGTTTTACATTTCTGACCTGTTCTGGTAAGAAAAGTATGGACATGTTCATCAAAATTTAAAATCAATTAACGGCTAAGAAAGCCATTTAATATTATATTTGTAAATATAAAGTGCGCTATAAGTAATTTATTTTAGAAGAAACACGTTTATCATCAAAATAACCGAAACTTGATTTCACGTAAATGTTCAAATATTGTTTAAATACAATTCATTTTCGCGAACAGCAGTTAAGACATTGTATTTAATTTCAAAAGCGCAAAATGATGTTAATTGAGAATTCATCTCATAGTTAGCATAAGAGCCCTATAGACAATGTTGTTCCACTATAACGTTAAAGCAATGCAATTGAACTAAAATAATGTTAGTAATAGTTAAGGAGATTTACTGTTAAATAGATAGAAATTTTGTCGCCGGAAGACAACAGAAAATGAACCCACCAAACCAATTCAGAGTTTTTTGTTTAAGAGGGTTTCCCTAAAGATTAACCCTAAGCTTTGAATTCAATAATGAATATGCTTCTAAAGATCTGTCGAAGGCTTGCCAAAAAAAAGTGGTAGTGGTTTGGCACTTAATAATTTTTTCGGTACCATCACCAACATTTACGACCAGATTCAAATTTTAAAACATTTGAGAATAAAGGAAAATTATGAAGAGACTCTGAAAGAGAGTTATTAATATATGAAGTTTTGGTACGGGGCACTCTGAACTAATGGACTCCCAGAATCACGTTGTTTCATCTTTTATAGTTTTAGGATTTATAAAAATAACTATAAGACAAAAAACGAGTACAAATCCTCTCAAAAGACGGCCTTGAGTTTTGTTTGAAATCTACATATACAAACAATAACTTTAAAGTCAAACAATGCAAAAGCACCCCTCTTCTATAATCATATCTGAATATTTTGTAAAACATATGTAAAGCCTTGAATTTTATTTTGGAACCAGAAAATATAAAACGGTATGTATATGTATTTGTGAATTTTCTAATAATAGAAGTGCAGTCCCGAAAAGAATATGTAATCTAGCAATGATAGGCTTTATTTTTATTGCAGCATAATAACTACCGAACAGGTTCGTTATGCAAATAACGGCTGTGCCATCTATTTAACATATTTGTGGATAAAACAAGTTTCTCTGTATTTTCGGAATGACTATATCGATTTCAAGTTGACAGCAATAAATTGCCGAGGAATCGGTGTTTTGGTTCGAGACTGCAGCGGGATCGCACCTGATCCAGAAAGACAATTCATTCATTAAATTATGATAATGGTAAGGTAATAAAAATTTTGAAGCAACGCAGTAGGTGTGACCCGTTTGTGAGTTAAAGCGGAGTTCATTTGGGATGTAATTTCATTCTGAACATCTCAATATCAGCTAACCGGTCCATGCTCCTCCTGGATGAATCTTTCTTAGTTTCGCAGGGCCTTTTAAAATGTCGAATGGCTTGACAACAACATTTTTGCGATATATGCAAATTAAATTTGTTTTACTTTTCATTTTATAGAGGGATTGGTTCCAGTTCATTCAAGGCCCTCAGTAGCCAAAGTAGAAAACTAAAAAATTCGAATATTAGTAAAATAAAGATGGTTAATTTTATAGTCGGCCAAGGGAATTCATATGCAGAAAGTGGTTGCTATCTACTTTGTCGAAATTGAAACCCCTTCTTTTTCGAAAGTAGAATTTCTGGAATACTATTAACATAGTAAAACCGATAAGTTTTACTTAATACTTGTCAGGAGCGTGTAGTGTGTAGATTGATTTAATGCAATTATTCATTCTCATAATGCAATAAATTTATATTATAATACATATATTAAGATGTTACCAATGAATATATGGGTTACACATTTAGCATATAGATTATATAATATACTATGACCAAAAGCCTTTTGTCCCAAAGTCTATGGACATTTTCTCAGTACAAAGACTTAGCTAAAATCCATTATTCTATCAAAACTCGAGATCTTAAGTAGCCTTGAATATCTTGAGCACTGATGTATGGAACTCGTTATTCAAAAGTGGAAATAATTCAAAAAGTTTTTCAGTAAATATTTTTTGATATCCAAGTGGAGATTTCAGGTTTTTATTAAACACAACGTAGATACTCTTTTAATTCCACACATCCATCGATTTGTTTAATATCTTGATGGTAAATGCGATGAAAACCTATAATACACAATTCACATGGATTGCACAATAAAAAACAAACATATAGGAATAATTTGAAAAGATTTTTACATATGTATATTTATATCATAAATATTATGAAATTATCGATTTTATTTTTTTGTCAGTTTCTCAATTGAAAATTCTATTAATATAATTTATTTATTTATTTTGCTAAAGCATTTATTGTAGAAAACTTACAGAACGCTTTTTTGCTTTTCTCCCACAACCAAATTGTTGGCATCATTTGAAAGAAATTTATAAATCTTTAATCTGAAGCTTAGCAAAGTTGTTATGAAAAGCACATAAGCTTTAATTGTTTTATTATTTTAAATAATTGGTATTGTACTGATGTTATTCCCCTATCATATTTATTTGTCTCAATTTTATCAACCGCATTAGCTCACTGACGAACTAAGAAATTCCGAAAAGTTAATATATTAAATTGACTCGGGTAAAAACTCAATTGCCTAAATAAGCAATAAATTATTTATTTGTATTCCTAGGTATGCATGTTTATACTTATAAGTATATTGCATTCTTGTCATATTAAAAGTTGTAAATTTTCATTTATATTATTAATTCAACATTATTAATATGAAATGGATTTTCACTATTAAAATGTCGATTTCAAAAAAGGACTACAATACTTCAATAGCCCACGTTTAGTATTTGACGATTGAGAAATACTCTCTAAGTCCAAACATTAAATTCCCTTCTATGATTAATGATTTTGAAAACAAATATATTATTTTAAAAACTTATAACAAACTAAATCAGTAATAATAATTAGGATTAATTTTTTCCCGCAACGAGCATAACGCAGGATATTTTGGATTCCGCCCAGTCTTGCACTTGGACGCAGGATATCCAGGCTCGTAAACTGGATATTCGCCGGAATAAACGGAAGCATAGTTACAAGCGACATTCACTCTAAAAAAGTCCTTATATTTGCGTTCTGTAAATTGAATAGCTGCGCAACCAACGTGGGTATTCCGGTCGACAACAAACTCAGTAAAGTGACCATAATCGAGGCTAGAATTATATAATAGCATTATAAAATGTACCTGAAGGATGCGATGAAAAGGATCTACAAATTTGAGTCGATGCGGAAGTTCATTATGTAGCTCATATCTGCGTTCACATGCTCACTGAACCATCCCCCGACGGCCTGCTCCAACAATTCGGTCATGTTCCGGCGGTCGGCTTTGTAGTAATATAGTCCAGCTAGACACTGTCCAGCATTTCGGAAACGCGGGGTGTGATAGCATTCGTCATGATCAAAGATGCACGTCTTTAGGTTAAACTCAGCCATCTTCGCCAGTTCATCGTCCCAAATCTGAAATTGATGAATTACCATTTCAAATTAGGTTTTTTTGAATTATTGTTGGCAAGGTTGCGCAATAGCGGCTTCTTGTGTTAGTCCCGTCTTCGATCGTCTCATAAGATCGCTTTTCGCGGAAAGTAAACAGAACCAGGTGAAGGAACCCGATGAAAAATTGGCAAGAGGATCAAGCAAAAAAATTTTTATCAATTAAGACCGGCGGCTCCAACATGTCTAGCAATTATAAGATCACCCACAATTAATCACTAGAAGAAAAATTCGACAGAAAAAAACTGGTTCTATACAATCGGAGAAACCGTGAAGAAAACGAAAAGTTGATCACCATTAAATTAGCAAAATCCCATCGGTGGCGGCAGGCCGCATAAATTAAATTAGTAACTCACCATTGTGGCCATTCGGGCGGCAGGTTCGTATCTCGGTAGGGATCCAGATGCAATCAGGTTTCGATAGTAGTTGTGCCGGTGGGTAGCAAAACCCTTAAATTTCCTGATGTCGATCATGCTTCGATCGGGCGGGCATTTCGAAGAATAGTGCTACAAGATCAACTATATGATTTAATATCTTAGAACCTTAGTACCCCTAAGACTTTCTACTTACGCCGAAATTATTGCACGCGATATGTCGTCCTGTGGGACACAATTCTTTATTGCAATAGTCTACCGCCGATCCCCCAGAGATCATAAACGAGGCTAACACGAAAGCCAGAATTTCCATTTTTGCTAGAAGCTATCTTAAACGCTAAGAATACTGATATGCCGTGCCTGCGATTAGCACTACTAAACACCTGATCACCTCTGTTTTAGGTTTTTATACGGTGAGCGCGACAGTTACCGCGAGGATTTTAGTGTGAACCGAATTTAATTCTTATATACTTTGTTTTTTATTTTCATATAAAAAAACCTGATGGAGTTATAAGCGATACGCGCCGGGAGATATTTCTGGATTATTGGGCACAACGACTCCTTTGTTGGGGGGATACTCAAGTGTTAGCACATAATCACTAGTTTGATAGTGGTTAAATGAAATCGACATCCATAAATTATTCACGAAAAAAAGTAATTTTTAAATTGATGGTGTTTGAATAGTTAATACATTTAGTATTATGGCGATATAGTCATATTTGTCTGATTTTCTAGACTTTTTTATGAGTGCAGCTATCTAGTGGAAGCCTAGCTTTAGACAATATTGGGGATTAAAAAAATTATCCTATTTTAATGGTAATTAACGCTTAGGCACCAATCTTTATTTTAGCTACCTTGTAATTGTAACTAACGCCTAACATATGCATTTCGCCCTTATAAACCTTTAAAAAAAATTCGCAATAATCATTTTTCAAAGTAGTGCTTAAAAAGTGCCACAATTAAAATTGTTGTTGATATAGTGGCCCGAAAAAATTGATTTGCCTCCGATTTCAAGCATAATTTAACGCATTATTACAAATAGGTTAAACTAAAAATGACAATTAATGAATATTATCATAAATGTGTATATATAGTTAATATTATTAATATTGGCCTTTGCCTTAATCGTTTTGTCGTATTTACAATATTAGTTAAAACTACCTATTATATAAAGAACGACATGTTTTATTTGTGGAACGACAAAATATTTATTTGTTCATACATAATGACTTTGACTTTTTGTACTTTATGTTTCCACTAATGTTTTCTTTTCTTTTATATCAAATAAAATAATATTTATGATCATAACATTTTCGAGTTTTTTAAACAGGAAAATTGGCCGAAGGAATAAATTTCAGCTTTTCTATGTTTTATGTTGCTGTTTTTGATTGATGATCGCATAAATTGCGTATTAATTTTTGAAGAACAACATTACGCTATTGGCTGAAACTCTTATTTAAGATTTTCTGATTATCTACATATTTTTTTTTTTATTATTTGCTTGTAAGTAGGTACATCCTTCTACCTCTTAGCTTCATTTCAGTTTTTAATATAATGCAATTGCTAATTAGCCAGTTGAGCTATGAATATTATTTTTATGGAAGGAATAGTCAAACTTGAAAGGAAAATTTTGATTAAATTAAAATTGAAAGCGATTTCTTTTTTTTTAAAAGCCATATTGGAAATATTAGTATTGATTTACATTTGATAAGACAATTACTTGCAAAACTAGTATAAGTAATATCAAAATTTGCGGTCGTTACACCGAGAAAATCGCTCGAAGTTATCGAATTTCCTAAATTTTACATAAGTCGCAAAAATCAGAAAATTTTTATTTAGAGTTTAAAAAATTAAAGGCAGTTACATTAAGAAATTCCATATAATGGAATAAAATCCTGTCCCAGGAAAATTTGTCAACTCTATATCAGTTGGTAAAGGATAAGGGAAGAGTTATAACTGGAGTTGATTTTATTATATGGTATATTTTGGAGAAATTATTGAAAATGTTATATGAAGTTTTTGAAGACAACATTGATTAGATAAAAACTTAAAAGTAACTCAAAAAGCCTTTACAACAAAAATACCATAAACATCCAAAATCGTTAAAACAGTCTTATTACAACAGCTTTGTAAATTGAGACAATTTACGGAGGGTTTATGAAAAGTGGTTTTAAAGAGCGTTGTAAGTAATGCATCAAAATCTATTAAAAATTAAGGATTAATAATTTTGTGCGAAAGAGAAATACCTAAAAATCGGATGCGTCTCGTTCAGCCCTAACTAAGTTAACTCGCCACCTGCCGGGAAATTTGAAAATTGACAATTTCAAAAACTTCAAAACTGCTGTCATGCGGAATATGCAAAATTGAAAGCTGTGCCGCCGGCCATCATCAGGAATCACACCAAAGAAAAATAAGAGTGCAGCATTCGTTTGCTTTTTACGTGAAATCGCTCATCACAAGGTAAAAATTCCCGTTGTTTCCCCCTCATTTTGGATTGCTTAGTCTGCCCGTAAAACATGAAGATAAAAAAAATGAAAGCACGAACGCCAGGTAGCCGAATTCTACGAAACTCACGCGACTGAGCATACAGCTGGCAGTGGGTCTGTGGACGTGCTTTTTCTGAAATAGAAATTCATTTTTCAGAAATGTCAGGCAAACGATCTGCGACCTCGGACTTAAATCACGAGAATTGGGACAAGGAGGAGTTGCCCGAGGAAAAGGGAGTTTTCAAAGTGGCCTCTTCGGAGGAGTTGCAGAACAGAGTGATTAGGAAGGCAAAGAGGCGTGTTACTGGCGATGCAGCTGACAACGGAGAGCCAAAGGGAATTTTCAGTGGTTTTACAGGTAAACTTTTCTATTTATCGCGAAGTTACTGATTCAATGCGATTATTAACAGGGTTAACATCGTTTTCAACCTCTACACTAGCCGGGTCTGCAGTATCTGGCGTCTCCAGCGCATCGCCGTTTTCCTTCCTATCAAAAATAGGTCCTAAGAGCACAACAGATCTATCAGAGAAAGAGGAGAAACAGGACTTGAAAGTTGAGGAGCCAACAAAACTTGGCGCTTTTCACTTTGAGAAATCAAACATTTACTATGCAAAGCTGAAGGGGCTGAATCAAGCCGTGTCCAATTGGATAAAGAAACACGTGGACGAAAATCCGTTGTGCATACTCTCCCCGATTTTTCAGGATTACGAGAAGCACTTGAAAGAAATTGAACAGGACAAGCCGCAAACTGGTGCGGCTGGAACTCAGTTCAGTTTTGGATCTTCTGCGAGCTCAAATGGAAACGATAAATTAGACTTAACTGAAAGCAAGAATAAGAAGGATAACAACGAATTCAACACATTTAAGTTTCTACCTAGTGCTGATAAAAAAGATCCAGCCCCAGAAGCTTCTAAGACAACAACGCCGGGGCAACTATTTTCGTTCTTAAAAGCAGACCCAGGGACGTCGAGTACAGCAACAGGTGGCACTTTTTCATTGGGCGCTCCGAAAACCGAAGCATCCCCAGTGACTAGCAGCAGCACGGGAATGTTTTCATTCGGCCAGAAGAAAAGTGCCACACCCGAAGCGAGCACATCCAATTCCAGTTTGTTCTCGTTCACCCCAGCCGCTACGACATCAGCAACCAGCACTACTGGTTTTAGTTTTTCGGGAACGGGTAAACCTTTTACATTTGGGGGGTCTGTGGCAAAACCTGAGAACAGTGATCAGCCCAAGGACCAGGAGGAGGAAAAGGAGGAAGATCATCAGCCACCAAAAGTGGAATTCACGCAAGTTGTGGAGGAGGACAGCGTCTACTCAAAGAAGTGTAAGGTCTTTGTGAAGCAGGGTACAGAGTACGCTGATCGCGGAATTGGTACCTTGTACCTGAAGCCGGTTAAGGAAAGCGAAAAAACTCAACTACTCGTCCGAGCTGACACAAATCTGGGAAATATTTTGCTTAATTTTATTCTAAACGATTCGATTCCTGCTCAGCGTATGGGTAAGAATAATGTGATGATGGTTTGTATCCCAACCCCAGAAAGCCCGCAGAAACCCACTCCCATTCTATTGAGGGTAAAAACTGGAGAGGAAGCTGATGAAGTGTTAGAAACAATTAATAAATATAAGAAGTAAACAGCCTTTGTGTAGTTTAGATGTGTTGCTTCGCACAGGGCATTTCATTAAAAATTATTGTAAAATATTATAATATACCCTTATCATGTTCCCAGCAAAAGTAATTTTCCGTTCTCGAGACCTGGAGAACTGATTGAGAAAACCACGAGTACATATTTAATATTCAATTTTTGATAATTTCAGGCTGGGTCTGACACTTTTCCTTTTATATTTGATAAACTAAGTTTGTAGACATTATATCTATTTTTTATATTAATAGGTTCAAGTATATTCAATTTTGCGTACTCAATAAACAACTAAATTAATAAATCTCATTGTTTTTGCACTGATAACGAAATGAAAATGCAAAATTGCAGAGCAAAATGAAAATATTGCACATGCAGGAAAGTGTTACACGTGTAATGAATCCATTCGACCATTTATAACCAATATTTTGAAATCACAGGCATACTGAGTTTCGAAATAAATCAAATCGAGAATATCCAGCCAACTTTTGTTTTTACATTTAACCTAAAAAGTCCAGTTTTGTTATTCTTGTGTCAAGTAATTGCTAGCTAAGCAAAAAATAAAAAAGGTGAAGAAACCCGATTTTACTCGAGTTTATCTACTTTTAAAACTAGGTGAGTGTTCAAAGAAAATAATTCTGCTAATTGTTCTCGATGAATTTAAAAAATTGAACCGCAGTCTCGCTTGGTGGTTCTTTCATATTTTGTATTATAATTTAATTTTTGTTGATGATTACGTACATAGCCACTATATCTTTAAAATGCAAATGATGTAATCATAAAACATAGTTTCGGAGCACATTGGGCGTGAGTGTGGCAAATATAGTAATAATCAATTTTTCAGATAATAAAATTGTCTTCGAAAGAGGTTCTTGTGACAGCCGTTTTCATATAAATTCCCTTAATTTAACTTATTTAGTTTTGGATAATCGGAAAGCATTTATTCAATGCAACCCAACAAAATTAAATTTATAAAAAAAGTGTGTGTTAATTATTACTTCAAAATTTCATTTCTGTCTTGTTTCAACTTAACTTTTGAAATCTTAAACAAAATTTTCGAATTGAACGAATGAAGTTAAAAACACAGTGTAATTTATTTTAAAATTATTTAAAGGTTTTCTGGAAATTAGGTTTTTCAGTTGAATTCATTTAACTTCTTGATATCAATTAAATTTTTTTAAAGTTTCGCAGTTAAATTTAACGAACTAAGCCCAACGGTAAACTTAACGCACGCAAAAATTTATTCAATTCAAAACAAATGTCAAATATGGCGGAGCGACGTTGAATCAAATCGGTAGTCGTTTAGCCAATTTTTCGTGTTCGTTATTTCTGTTGGGATTAACTAAGATTTAAAATCTTCGTACCTTAAAAACACTCCTGCGCTCCACAGTTAAAAGTGTCTCAGGTCCAGTGTTTGCTCCGAAACCGGTAGGCGTTCTTTTGTTCTCGCTGTTTGCCACTTTGAATCTATTTTCAATTGTGTAAGTTAATTGGCCCCTTGAAAGTCCCCTGGGGAGTATAAAAGTTATAACGATTAATTTTAATAGTTATTCGATAAGTTGTTAGAGAATTTCGCGATTTTAAAAGACTACTGAACATTTTTCAGATTCAAAGATGAGTAGTGATTCCGAGATGCCGTCATTGAAGCCCGAGTCGATGGAATTATCGGACATGGGCGAGGAGCACGTCGAACCGCCAGCGTTTGGTCCAGCCGCGCTGGGGCTGCACAGGGTGGGCACAGTCCTGCCGCCGAAGCCCCAGCCGACGCAACCGATTCAAGTTCTCAACGCTCGCGGTATGCCAGCGCGGATCCGCAAAAAGAATAAATTGTTTTTTGACGATGACATTGTCAATGACAGCAAATCTTTGAGGAGCAGCGTCTCGCCGCGGAAGGGATCGAAGCCCTCCTCGCCCGTTAAGACTCCGGTGAAGATTTTGAAGAAGCGTCGAGGTGTTGTATCGAAGTACATGAAACCCAAAGAGGACGAAAAGGATGATGATTCAACTCCAATTCAAAAGGTTGTAATTCCCGCCGATAAGAAGGTGGGCCAGCAAATCGGACTGAGACTAAGGAATTTGCTAAAATTGCCCAAAGCACACAAATGGGTCATATTCGAATGGTTTTATTCTTTCGTTGATAAGCCTCTGTTTGATGGCGAAAACGATTTTCAGACTTGCCTCAAAGAGTCTTTCCCCCAGCTGAAAGCGCGAATGCTGACGCGGACTGAATGGTCCAAGATAAGATCAATGATGGGCAAACCGAGGAGGTGCTCACAAGCATTTTTTGACGAAGAACGACGGGAATTGGAGCGTAAAAGACAGAAAATTCGACTATTGCAAACAAAGAAGTCTGGGGATGTTAGTTTCGTAAAAGATTTACCAAATGAACTCCCCCTGCCTCTGCCAGTGGGTACCAAAGTAACAGCTCGTCTAAGAACACCACAGGACGGGATTTTCAGTGGCACAGTAGATGCGGTAGATTCGCTAACCAGCACATATCGCATAACTTTCGACCGGACTGGTCTAGGAACACATTCAATCCCTGACTATGAGATTGTCGCCAACGATTTTCATGAGACTATTTCGATATCGAGCTTGACACACGATTTCAGACCTCGGTCCAACGCCAACGGAAATTTGATGCCATTGCCCACGAAAACACGCAGCGCATTGAATAAGAGCGATCCCCTGCTGGGTCAGGATGTGTACGAGAATCAGTTCAAGAATCTTGTTATAGCCCGAGAGACCATTGGAGGATTCCCAATTAAACTCCTCGAGCTTATTATTCGGCTCAAGAAGACTCTCAACATAAAACAGTCGAAACTGCAACGTTTGAGGGACATGAACAGCGAGGCAGAGATGCACAAGTCATACGGAGACGCATTTCCCGAGGACTTTCAGCGGAGGTACGCCAGTATAGTGATATCCATGGAAAAACTGAATAGGGATATGCAGGATTACCTAACACAAATTCAAGGGTACGCTTCCGAACTTTCAAAGGAACCGCACATCGCTGCTATGCTAGCCCCAACATATTTGCGGGAGAAATGCAGAGAGCTAGCTGTCGAAGCAGTGCATAAGAACAACCAGAATATAGTCGGGGACAAACAAGTTTTGGATCTTATAACAGATCTGGCCACAGTAATGCTAGTGGCATCGCATTTATCTTCCGACTCCAACACCCACATCCTAAAGGTGCTGGAGGGTTGCATCGAGGAGGTTAAGAACCGCTTGGATACCGACAACGTCGAAGTGTTCCAGAAGAATGTGCAAATCCACTTACACCACATCCGATTGGGGCTCGGGCAGATGGCAATGGGCAGCAGCAAAGTTAAGGGGGCTAACAACGGGCTGGTCGAAGAGGGAACCGCCTTCTAAACTTCAAATTGTGTTATAGCTAGATACAGTTGTATAAAATACCAATAAAATATATTGCGAATAGCTGGAGTCCTTATTTTTATTCCTCCTCTTCAGAATCTTCTTCACTGGAGGCCATTAACCAGTCTACAAGTTTTTTGAGACTGCTTTTCAGCCAATCCATTTCGTCGGCTAGCTCATTGTACCAGGATAAAATCGCATCTTCGGTCACGTACTCCTTGTCGTACAGGTAGTGGACGATTTGAGCTGCTTTCGACTTAAAGTCGGGCTCTTCAGAACAAGACTCCTAGTCGAATAAAATTTTAGTTTATTCTCCTCAAAATAAGGACAGATCCTACCTCCACCGCTTTCAAACAGTCCAACATTGCGTCTTCCGTTTTAATATAATTGGTGACTACTGGTCCTAGGTGGGTCAACGCTTCGTGGATCCTTGTTAGGACATTTCCTCCACTCTGCCGCACGCTGGGGAGGGAAAAGATCGCCTTCACAACGTAAAAATTGACCTCTTTTAGGGCCATGTTATAAGCGTAGCGCGATGAGTTGATTTCCAAAATCAGGAAATCAGGATCCGATTTCTTTTGGAACCCACGGACTAGAGAGTCAACGACTTCAGATAAGAAAACTGAAAAATATAATTATTTATTAAAAGCGATATTTTGAATTTTTTTAAATGTGGTACCAAACCTAAAGTCTGTAACCAAAAATAAAAATTGTAAAATGTAAAAATATATACTACTGCAATACAACTCGAAAAATAGAATGAAAAATCGTTTTTAAATGGACGAAATCAGTTCACAAAAGGACTGAATAAAAAAGAGTTGTTCACAAAAAAGTGCGGAAAGAGAATTTGCTTTAAATCTTTAAGAGTAACTATCATATCTTGGTTGAAGTCCACTTGATTCATTGAGAATTTAGACGTGCGGTTTGGCATTGTATTCCAAAAGTACTATAGAATTTCTTAAGTAAAAAAAAATTATAAAAATACGTCTGCTATAAGAACGGTACACCCCTCTAGACTTCAAATAATTTAGTAGTTATATTCTGGAGCTTCGTAATCTAAGAAAATAAAAAAACGTACTGTTTGTATCATCTGGAATGGGTGATCCAATACGACTTTCTTCCTCCTCGCTGCTCGAATTATAGTCACTGTCTTCGCAAATGGGGAGAAACTTTGTCATTTTTGCGACAGCAATTTTATCCGGCTCTAGTTCTTCATCCTCCGAGTCTGAAGCACAAATGGCCTCAGTGTCGTCGATAACGAAAGCAGCCTCTCCCAGTTTTTGCTTAACTTCCTCTGTGAAAATAATAAAGCGTGAATTTAGGAAAGAAGTTTACTTTTCGCTGTTTACCGTCATTAGCATTGGAATTTATAACTAAAACTTTCTGCAGTTTAGTGTTTTCTGGTAAGATCACATTAGAGCTCAGGACAACTCCTTCTAAAAGCACTGAATTAGCGCCAATTCGACAACCATTGCCGATTACGCAGTGCTGAATTTCACAGCCATCTTCCACGGTTACATTATCAAAGAGGAAAGCGTTATTCAGAACGCACTTTTCGCCAATCTTACAAAACTTCCCTATAACAGAGGAGGTCACCGATGAATCGTTTCCAATGGACGAATGTTCGTTGATGATCACATTTTCTTTCAGTGCCGATCGTGCTGAGTTCGCTGAATGATGCCTATAAATGTTATTCCGGAGGAATAAATATTTCTGTTTTAAGCTGCAGATTTCCATGTCCGGGACCAGAGGATACACCCAGCGGTTGATTACCTCGTTACTGACGATCTGGTACGACGGCCAATTGGTGACCTTACGAGCGTACTGTTCTGCTGGTAGTAGAGAAACATAAATCCGACTTTCCAAAATTTCTTCGTTAATGAGGAGCCCTCGGATGAAGTCATCTCTGTTTTCAAAATCGAAATTATCGCTGAACAAGGACAGAGCAGTTGGCGATCCGATCGCGATTTGTGGATCTATGAGGTTGTGATGGAGACTGATTTGTGAGTTGTTCAAAAAGACCTCCAGGGGTATTTTAAAATGCGTCTCCTTTGCAGTCTGCTTGATTCTCTGGTGGAAATAGAGGCGTTTCGAGTCTGGATCAAATGCCACCATAACTTCATCACCTGTTTTCAACTGGGTGGTGCATTCTTTGAATACCACAGTCATTGCAGTGCCTTTATCATGCCTTGTTGTTTTTCTGCAGGGACAAGATTTGGTAATAATGAAAAATCGCATAATATTGTATTGAGGTCCACATTTTAACAGAAGGTAAAAAATAATATATAATTAGGATTTTAAATTTTTAATATGGCACAAAGCTATGCTAAAGCTTCAGCTAAGAGTTACGATTGCTGAACATTTTGAGTTAAACTTGTTTATAACCGCGTGGAACTGCGCTAGTTCCTTAGAGGATAATTTTAAGTATTTAATTTTTTATTTGAGCATAAATACGAGTATCACAAGCATGCAGGCGTTTGGTGACGAATATCTAATAATTCCACTGATTTTTATTTCAGAGCTATGCAAAATTACTTTTCCTAAATTCCATAATACTTTTGCACTACTACTCAAATACTGGAATATGAGAAGTATTTCTGGATTTGTATTTATTTATCTCTTAATCTTAAATATTAGTAATGTATCGGGTGTATTAGACGCACTTTTAAAATTTGAGTGCTATCCTCAAAAATCCAAAAAAAAAAAATGTCAGTTGGACTGAAATTTCCTTAGTCGCAGTGATTTTAGTTCAATGTAACCGAAATAATTTTGGTAGAAAGGTATCGTTGTCTTTTATGGACAATTAACCGACATAGTTCTGACCGAAATAATAACGTTGAAGACTCCATAGTTCTAACATTAATTAAAGGCACCACTGGAGGAATTGTTCCCGTAGTAGCTAGATCCCTTTTTATGAGATTGCAGTATCCTGCCAACTGAAAATTCTTTTACATTTTACTATGGGTTTGTTTAAGTTCAGATTGGTGTTTAGTTACAATGGGTTAAAATGTGGGTAAATAAGCTTTTTAAAAAAACAATATTGTTTTAGAGATTGAACTGCTACGTACTTGTGCTGTTCGAGGATGGGTGCGAGGTTTGCATTTGTCACAGTGCTCGCGCTGATCAGGATGAAATGACTTCGCATCATAGTTGTTGCATCCAGATCCCTCAGAGCATCCCCCAGGCACCGGCAGTCCTCCGAGCCGATCACCCGCACAGACATGTTGATGGACCACGAGCAGTTCTGCTTTATCCGCTCACTGGAAGTTAATTGAATTAATAGAATA
The DNA here is from genome assembly GCA_959613345.1 of Tolmerus cingulatus. Taxonomy (NCBI): domain Eukaryota; kingdom Metazoa; phylum Arthropoda; class Insecta; order Diptera; family Asilidae; genus Tolmerus; species Tolmerus cingulatus. Next base: position 25,933,801 of record OY390710.1, read on the forward strand.
GAACCTGTAAGTTTGTTAAAAGGACTACTTTATGTGCTGCTTCACGTCGTCGACGAAAAGGGATGAATAAACGTAAACTTCCTCGACTCCGTTTCTGTTGAGCGCCTCCAAGGAGTAATCCAAAAGAGGAACATTTGCCAGCGGGAGCAGAGCCTGGACGGAAATTAATTAAATTCATAAATTCGTGCGTTCTTGACTCGACTTACTGTTGATGAACTATTTGATATTGGTCGGAAGTTCTTTGCGACGTCGTCGGCTATTAAAATGGCCTGAAGAACTTCTTTTTCCCTGAATTGCTCCATCTCTGTTGACCGCTGTTTTCACCATGTAATTTTTTATGTCAGATTTTGACAGCTGAAACCGGTCGAAAAATGAATGCTTCACGAACGAGGAAAAGGTATGTTTGCCTGAATTTATGCAATTTTATTTGAAAACGAGTTCTTTTTATGAATTTTTTATGACATAGCCTTTTATTATTTTGAGTTTAATATTTAATTTTATATCTTATAAAATTTTAAATTTAGCAGTCACTGTCGAAACATTGATATGTGTTTTACCGAACTCACCCACCTCTCACTGTTACTTTTGACAGCAAAATGGATCGTCAGCGGTGTATACAAATAAACGTCATACAATAATGGGTTCCAGCTGACGTTGAACATTTTAAAAATGCGTGTTTATTGCCATTTACACAATGTCTACGTTATATTCGTTTTGCTAATAGTATTTTTCAATTCCGTGGAGCCACTGAGGCACTATACCAAAAAGGACATCAAAAAATTCAGGTAGGCATACGTGCACCGTTAGAAAGTTTTGCTCCAGCTAAAATATATAATTTAATTAAAGGGAGGAAGTGCGGGAAATGTTCCAGCATGCCTACGAGGGATATTTAACATACGCTGCTGGATACGATGAGCTCCGGCCACTTTCCTGCGATGGAGTGGACACGTGGGGCAGCTACTCCCTGACTCTGATTGATGCCCTCGACACCTTGGCTGTGATGGGAAACTACAGCGAGTTTAGGAGGGTTGTGGGCATTTTAACAGAGAAAATAGACTTTGATAGGGACATAAATGTGTCCGTGTTTGAAACGAATATCAGAATTGTTGGCGGGCTGCTTAGCGCTCACTTAATATCTCACAAAGTGGGCCTCAAACTTGAGCCGGGCTGGCCCTGCAATGGTCCCCTGCTGAGACTTGCGGAAGATGTTGCGAAACGGCTACTTCCGGCTTTCGATACTACCACAGGAATGCCTTACGGCACCGTGAACTTAAGACACGGCGTACCGCCCGGCGAAACACCCATAACATGCACAGCGGGCGTGGGAACTTTCATAGTTGAATTCGGAGCGCTAAGTCGCCTAACCGGTGATCCAATTTATGAAGAAGTGGCTCTGAACGCCCTGTATGCCCTGTGGAAATACAGATCGCCCATTGGACTGTTTGGGAATCATATAGACGTCCAAACAGGACGATGGACAGCACAGGACGCCGGGATAGGCGCTGGCGTTGATTCCTATTTTGAATACCTTGTAAAGGGAGCACTGATGCTGAATAGGCCTGATTTACTTGAAATGTTCCATGAAGCCCGCAATGATATTGATAAGTACATGAAACGAGACGATTGGTATGTTTGGGTTAGCATGAATAAGGGCCAGGTAACATTACCTGTTTTCCAGTCACTCGAAGCGTACTGGCCGGGGGTGTTGAGCCTGATTGGGGACACCAACACCGCCAAGAGGATATTTCTTAATTATCACTCAATCTGGAAGCAGTACGGATTCCTTCCTGAGTTTTATAATATTCCTAACGGTGAGGCGGGGGTTAACCGGGAGAATTATCCCCTACGGCCAGAACTGATCGAAGCCGCCATGTATCTCTATCGATCCACCGAGGATCCTGTTTTTCTTGAGGCTGGCGTTGATATACTTAAAAGTATTCAGCATAGCGCCAGGACACCCTGTGGGTATGCTACGGTGAGTAGAACTCTATTTCATTACTCAAACTTGTATTGTGAAGAATTTTTCGCAATAATATCAAAATAAAATAGTGATCAATGGTTTATACATAGATAGGTTTCAATTTAATATAATATTTTTATTGCGTGCCTACTTTGTAACTTATAAGTAGGGACCAAGCGCAAAACTGGTTTTCGGGAATATTGTTTTAAGACATCATTCTGGTCTACAGGTGTTTTATTTTCAATGAAAACAATTATTATGAGTTTGACTTTTTGTTTCTAAAAACATATACTTACATCATGTCACAAAACTGGAACAAAATAATTTTATAATTTTTAAATAAAAATGGCTGGGTTTGAGCAGTCGTCTAAATATTTTAAATAACAAGAATGGTTTTTTAACTTTTCTAGATCAAAAATTATCGAGCACTAAATTTCGCTCTCATAAAGCTAATATCTTGTTTAGTATAACTGATGTTAAATATAAGCAAATTATAACAAATATAATAGTTAATAGGAAATATTTGATATTAAGCCACATTGTAGACCTAATGAGACGTTATACCATTTCCTAAATTTGTAACTAGGAAACTAACAAGATCCTGGAGGATACCCTGTTGAAAAATTAATTTATAGCCACCTTTTTAAAGCTCTTACATACCATGCCGCCCGGCTTGTTTTTGCACAGTAATTGAACTTACTCAAAATCGGTTTAGTTTTTGCATAATTACTTATTTTATTATTAGCTCTCATGAATTTAACAATAATTAATACTTACATAGTTGTAATACGCGCATCTACGTTTAAGTTAAGCTGCTGAATAGTCGCAGTGTGGATTAAACCTAAGTAGTTTTTAGTTTATGTTGGCTTTTGCTTTTTTAATTTGAACAAAATGGCTGGTTTTTCAAAATTAAATTGTATTTTGGCATGATTTTGAATTCAATTGGTTGGGTTAATTATTTGGTTAATTTGTGGGATTTGAACCCACACAGCCTTCCTCGGAAAGTGGTCCAGGGCGGAAACAACTTTTTTAGATGAATACTTACATAAAAACAATTAAAAAATTAAAAACTGATTCTACTTGCCTGTTTCTGCAGATAAGGAACGTTCGAACTCATCAAAAGGAAGACAGAATGGAATCATTCTTTCTAGCAGAGACCACCAAGTACTTATATCTGCTTTTCGATACTGAAAACTATCTGCACAACGATGGTCGTCAGGGGATTGTTTATAACACCCCCAACGGTGTTTGCGTGATAGATGCAGGCGGATATATATTCAATACTGAGGCCCATCCTATAGATCCAGCTGCTTTAAAATGTTGCCATGATCTTCCGCAGGATGATATGTTTAAAGATTTCCGGATAGAAGATTATCACAACGGTGTTCTGAATGGTCCGAGGGAGGACGAAGAAGAATTCGGATGTCCGGAGAAAGTCTGGCGAAATAATGTCGAAGATATGATCATCGATATCGAAGCCGTAATAGATCCATCTATTCCCAGCGGACAAACGATTTCAGCCGATAATTTAAAAACTGAAAATTACTCAGGTGATGGTGACTCCTCGGAGCCAAAGAAGAATAATAACAAACATTCAGCTGTTTGGAAACAGCTCGAGAAATTGTTAGATCAAATTCCTGCCGAAAATACAGGAAATGAGTTAACAAATCTACTAGAAGAATATGGGACTGAAATTATCGACCTAACAAAATTCTTAATGAAAAACTTAAAAGTGAAATCCTTGACTAGTCAATTGCTTGATTTCTTGAATAAATCTAATTCTGATGAAAGCATAGAAAGAGACAAATCCACTTTGAGTGCTTTTGAAGAGAGTGAAAGGGTCAAGTTAAGTTTTGAGGCGCTTACTGAAATCGTCCAGAACGAATCTTCTATTAACTTAGATAATGGCATAGCAACTATGTCGAGAGTTCTCTCACGATTAAATGAGGAGCAACATTTTAATAAGTCCGATTTAAGGGCTTTAGAAATCATGCGAAAGGCACAATTACGTTACGAATATGTCACGAACCATCCTGTTCAGCTGCTTGATTATCTTATAACAACTCATGGAGCAGGAGCAATGGACGAGAATGTAGTCAAGAAGATTCTTGATCACACGAAATCTGCTCATTTGATGAAGTCTTTCACTTACCCAGAAACATTAACAAATATAAAAATTAAACGGGAATACTTCGAACAAGTGAGGACTATCGTCGCAGCAATTTCAGTTGAGGACAGTCCAGAAGAAACAAATTCGCTGCTTAAGACAGAGGATGAAAAGATATCAAATTTAAAAGTGGAAGAAAAGAAATCTCACGATAAAGAACAGGATATTAATTCTAGAGGTAAAGCTAGTAATGACGATATAATTGTTATAGACAATAAAATCCATATCGATGAAGATATAGGTGTAGGAACTATTGAACAAATTGATTCAAAAAAAGTCGGTGATAATACTTTAGCGGAAGGAAGCGGAAGTGCGGATAAATCAGAGGAGCCGCAAGCCTCGGAACATATAAAGCCAACTACTTCGGTACATTCTCAGCCCCCTGCGGTAGACGAGGGCAGTGAGTCAATGATAAACGATATAGTCCAAACAGTTATGAAAAATGCGTTTCCTCCAAACCCCAAATTTGAGCCCCAACTACTGCTGGAAAAGATCAGAGCCAAAGGGTACTACATGAATTTCTCCAAAAAATATGAGCTGTTGACTTGCAAGGCCCAACCGTTCTTGCAAAGGTTCTCCAGGTGGGGACAAGTCTACTAAGTGATATTTGTTATTTTTTTTTTACTTTATTGATTAATAAATATGAAATTGACTGTCAATGCGGTGTTTCATTTTATATCTCAAAAGTGGAACCTACATTAGAGGTCTTTGTAAGACCCCGAAACGAGAAAAGATGGCGGCAACCATTTGCTTCTTTTAATATTGAATTCCTATTTTTGTCTCATTTTGATTTCTTCCAATTTATGTAATTAGTTTCCTTGATTTTTACAAATTAAGCGTGCTGTGGAGTCTTACAGCATCCAGCTGACTCAGGAGTTGCTTGAACCGAAAAATGAGATTTTTGATATTTGTTACTAAACAATAAGACAAAATAATACCAAAAAACTAAAAACAAATATAGAAATAGATTACAACTGATGCAATGCAAAGTAAGTAAAACGATTTTATCGATCGATTTTAAACTAATTTGCATTTGAGCTAGACTTGAAACGTTGAACACATCTCAGAATGCAATTTTGACTCGTTTTCTTGTCTCTCCGTTTCTTTGCATTTTATACCTTTTAGTCAGTTTTAAAACCGTAGTATAGTAATTTTTTTTGTATTTATTAGTAGCTGTCTCTGTCTTTGACTTATTTGCCAAAATGTATATATTGAATGTAACTCTTATTTTGCAGTATATTGGAATTTTATTTGCTTTGCGAATAGAAAGAAAATGTTTTAGTAATGACGAGCCGATAGGTTTATATTACGGATTCACCTACGCAGTTGTTTTTAGTTTAGAGGAGCATGAAGTGCACTTGGAATGTCGAAGATGGTAAAATAAAATTGCACTTTTGGAAATCAACTACTCTAGTTTTTGTAGCAATGGTTCGTATCCTTCGCTGAATGCTACTGTGAGCTGGGCAAGCATAAGCCTCACGGATGGAAAATTTCGTCCAAAAATTAAACAATTTAAGAAAAAATATAAAAAAATTATGCAAATAATCGACAATTATACAATGTCTATAACAAAAGCAAAGTCGAAGTACACCGGGTTAATAAGTTGCAATATTACTATGGGTGGTTCTGATAACACCACTTACACTGAACTGGTCAATTATTTTCTGGAGGTGGTAAGTCCTAGCGAGGAGTATCGTGCGGGTACCACTTCAGATTGGACACAATATAGAGATGATTTACTCGAACCAATTGATTTAAAATTAAGCGAAGAAGGATTAGAGAATCAGGATGCAAAGCTTGAAATATTTTGGACAAATTGGAGCCAATGCCTTTGTGGAACAAATCAATTTAACTCTCGAAAGATTCGCTATGCATATCCCCTTGTTCGTGTCACTGAAAGCAAAACGCATAGTCCAGTTTTCCCAACATGGTCTAAAAAGTTTAAAAAGTTTTACCCATTTTTTGCTTCTATTGTGAAGAATGCAACTATTTTCAAGCAATACAATAGGTGTGTTGACGATTGTGACCCAGATATCTTGCAAGAAGATATCGAACTCAGATATTCAGATAAGGCGTACATTGAAGAAGAAGCTAATGCAGACTTTAGGTGTCCAAAGTACGAATGTAGTTTTTTAACTAATTAATAATTTTACCTTGAATAATTTCAGTATCACAAAAGAATCTGAGGTCGTTTGGATTTTCAATGATGAGGTCCTGTTGAGCAAAACTTTACACGCTTTAGGGACCGAGGAAAAGGAAGTTCACATAAGTGTTGACACTGAAAATATTCTTCACATTAACGAAATTCAAAAGAAAGATGCTGGTTCTTACTCGTGCATTGTCGACGGTATGCCAATGTTGGACATTCAGGTTTCTGTAATAGAAAAATTCATATTATTCACTGAAGGTAATGGCCAATGGCAGAAATTTAACTACATTAGATTAAATTTTAATGTTGCAGACGGTCAGGCTGCAATGAGCGAAATTGGAATAATACTCTTGGGTTGCTTAGTCTTGTGGGTGGTAATATTAATATTAAAGTGGTGTCACATATTAATAATTTCAGAACATTAAAGGGAAACGAAATGATCCTTTTCTATGTGGGAACTGTAAGCAACACTAATCCCTACCAAATCTATAGTAAATTTTACTTTTTATTAAATGAATTCAAATTATTTTTATTTTATAAAGTTGGATGTGAAATATAACGCATTAAGTTAAAATCTTCAAAAATTGCTTTTAATTACACTTACATACATACTAAGTGAAACATTTAATAAACAAATGATATTTATATTTTCTATTAAAATACATACATATTTTTTCTTTAGGGATTTTATACCTAAAATGGAAAAACAGAACGCATATTTAAAAATTCAATTTTAACTTCGTCCCCGAAAAGTTTTAAATTTGTGAAGCGTTTCAAGTATTTTAAAAATATTTTTTTCAGTATCTTTAGTGAGCAGATTATTATATTCAACCTGATTTCCCTGACCGGTTTTTATTTTTTATAAATGAAATGATTTCAACTTGTTCGTAAATAAGGCAATATGAGAATATCTTTCAATATTAAATCAAAAAACATTTTTAAATCATAATCGTCCGATAAAATTACCGAATCATCCGGACTCGACGTATTCGATTTACGGCGGAAGGATCCACATATTTTTAAACCAATAAAAAGATAATAATATTTTGAACTCTTAAAGTAGGTACGGTCCTTAAGTTAACTCGTATAAAAATGGCAGCCCGGCATACATTTTTGTATAGATTTGTAAAAATTAATTAATTACATAATTCAATTTCGACAGGTTTCAATTATCTGTAACTAGAATCAAGAACTTAAATTACTCTATTAAAAAAATTCATGAAAACTAGAAAATTATATTAACATGAAGATCCATTAACTAGTCTCATGAAAATTGTAATGAATTAAAAATGCTTTATGAAATATTTAGAAAACCTTTTTTGCGTAAGCAAGCACGAAACCTTACGCACTGTACAGCCAACGTATGGATTAGAACATTCATTGATTCTATTTATTAGAACCACAGGGTGTTTCATACCCTCTCCTCATCAAAGAATTAAGCGGTTGAACTTTTGTACGGTTGTACCATCAATTTGTTAGGTGAGCAAACCCTACTAACATGCTACCTCCTTTACCCACAGTTTTCGAGTCTTATACAACAAAAATTTGATAGTGTGATAGAAAGACCCCCTTTCTTGAGTCAACTACATACATACAGAGGTTTCCTTGCGCGTTATATATTGCATTTCTGTGATTTGAATTTGGGGGAACACTTTCATGTTTAGTTGTGGCAACCTGATGAATGCTACGGTCCCCTTTGGTTAATCAATCAAATGCCCAAAATTGTTATTTAGTCGTGCTTGGCAGCGCTATTGTTTGCTCCCCTCAGGATATGATAGTAACTCTCGTTTTTCACATTTGTCCTGTTGATGGACGGTGAATCACCCCAAGAGTCATTCGTTATAACTATATATAACTTTATCCAAAGGGGGAGGATATGTAGATTATATAGTATAGTATACATAAGGAACAGTCACGCTACTTTCACCGCACGACGTCAAGTGCAGGAAAGTTCTCATGGCCCAGACCTTCCGGTGCGTTGCATTAGATAAAACCCGGAACCCATCGCAATCGGGTGCTCCTCAGTCACATCGCGCATTCAAGGCGAAGGTCAACAACACACGCTCGATTGCATAAGACGTCGGCTGAATTGCAGGTACGTGTTCACCAAAATGGGGCTGACAAAGAAGCCTCATGGCACCCAGGTGAAGAATAGTGTGCTCTTCCGCTGAATGTTCTTCTCTATGCATTGTCTCCGCACTATGCAAATTTTCACCTGCTTGTACCTGCTTCAGTAAAGGCCATGTCTTCTGGCTTGCTCTGGCCGAAGAATCCACAGGTGAAAATTAATTGGATGGACCCGTGCTCGTCCGACCATGACATCTCACTCTCAGGTATGCGCAACAAACAGGTTAACTTGCATTGTCACCTGATAATTGGACTTGGCCTGCGTACCTTAACTTTTCGTTGGGGGTGTGAACCAAAATTTTAACTACTGCGAGTTAAAATAAATTGTGCGAAGTGCATTACTTATTAAAGTAACTCTTTAGTAATATTCAGCTCAGATATTTCATTTTCAAGTTTCAGTGAACTCGATGGACATTACCCGGGGGGGTATTGCCCAACGTTGACGGCATATGCTTTGCTTACCAACTTTTACTATAGTATAGTCGGGAAGAATTAGCCAAGCATGCGATTCTTTGTTACGTACAAGTGTTGGTCGTCAACTCCTCTCCTAGCCGAGTTACCTGATCCGAGCAGCTCGTTATTGCACCTGACCTAACAACGAACCATCGAGTGATTCACGGGGGTTAATTAGCCACTGGACGGTGAACTCGTGAATTTTTTATCCCTCCAGTCCACCAAGTCTGGGCGCCCCAAGATATGACGTGAAACCTGAATTAAAGAAGTCAGAGGCGTCGAGTATTTTTTTTTCTAAAAGCTATTATAGTTGAACTTTGTTCAAAATGTACGCAGAATTGTTCAATACCAAATTTTTTAATTGAAAAAAGATCACGAAGTTTCGAACATTTGAAAAGTTATTACACAATAATGTGTATATATCGTAAAAATTCAAATGGTTTTATAGCAAACTTTTATTTGTATATAGAATTTTTAATTTTTAAAAATGGCTAAAACACAGTATTCTGAATTTGTTGATTTCATTTTCTCAAAATATAGGAGTTTATGAAACATTTCAATTTACGAAAAAAATCTATCTGACAGAAATTTGTTGATTGGTGTAATCAGCTCTTTTCATAGACAAATTTGAAATAGTATAATCGATTTTTGTTATATTAATTTGGTGATAGTACAGAAACAAACAAATGCTCATCATTGCGTATTTTTCTGTTATATTCCTAAAATTAGTAATTACTTTGAATCAAATTAATAATTAGATAATATTAATAAATTCAGCATTTTTCGCAGATTATATTTAGTATAAAGTACCTAACCTATCCAGCAGAAATGAAAGATCAGTTAAAAAAATAAAGCAAAAATTGTAGAGCGCTCGATCGGAAATATTATATATAAATTTGAATAAAGTCCATTCTATGCATAAAATCATGGTATGAAAATATATTTACAATACCTTACAGGTTTTAATATTATGCCCTATGACCGGAAAGGTTGTTCCGGTAAGTGAGTGAGTAGTGGTGTGTAGTTTCTTAAGAAATATTCGCCGTGATGCTTGGCGATTAACAAAAATCAGCACGATTAATATGTCGGGCATCCGGTTGTCCGGTTCCGGTACGTGTACTATTTTACATACTCAACTGCTGTTAATTCATAAATATCGGTCACTCATAATTTTTAGACAACTTTTGTGAATCGTTGAATCTGATTCACAACCGAAATGATAATTATACCCATTGTTGTTATCAGAGGTATGTGTCAGATATTATACTTTATAGGACTCAAGTTTATAAGGACGTTTTTAAGTGTTTAAGTACTTGTTAAAGGAAATATTTTCAATTAATCAGACAACTTTTTTAAAAGATCAAATAATGTTTATACTTGCCTACAGTTATATGTAGTATGATATATAAATTTATATACTAAATTACATTATGCCTATCTATCTATTCATATTATGCTTTTATTTATTTACTAGTATCTACAGAGAAAAGAACTCTTGGACATTATATGGACATAAATAAGTAGATACTCCGAGAGATGGAAAATCAAAACTATATACAATGAAATTGAAACCAAAATGAAATAAAAGAAAAATATTAAAGCCTACAGAAAAGAGATGCACACAAATATGCATTCAATAATATTTAGTATTAGTGCAGCTCTATTTCCATTATGTCCTATAGTCCTTTAATTAAGTTGTTTTATTAACATTTATTAAATTGTTAATTTTGTAGCACTTCCTAGTAACTTTGTAGTATGCTTGTACTATAAAAATACTCTTTCTGAAATATAAATTTATACTTATATGTATGTATGTGTAACAGGAGAGATTGGTTACAACAATTTCTTAAAACTTCAAATGTATGAATGCCAAAATTTAAAATTTAATTAAAAGTTAACATTAGTAGCTGAAGCTTTTGTTTTACATATTAAATTTGATACATATATACATACATACATGCATAGTAAGAGTAGCAAAGCTGGAACACAAATACTGGTATACATGTGCTTGAGGCTGTATGTGAATTATATGTAATTGTGTAATGAATGATTTTCATCGACTTTTATTTAAAAATTTGGTTCGGTGTAAAAATGTAGGGTTTAAGTCGTTTTTTATAAAATCGAGTAAAATAAAGTAGATAATTGTTATTGCCTCCGCTTGTCGGCGCCCATGAGACAAGTCGACAGGGAAGATCGAATAGACTCGGCGTACCTTGTCCAGGTGAAGCCCCACACAAGCGCAAGGAGGTGCTCCACGAGTGTACCGCCGCACTAATTTGGCCAGTGGGGCTCTCTTAGCGCAGCACCGCGTCCAGAGACCAGAGACGTAGTTAGGTGGGTAAAGTCCCCGGTCTCGTCTGCAACTGCGCTGGATTCGTCGCTGGAGGCTTTCCGGTTTCGTGGAATATGTATTATCAAACATGCTCGGGAGTTTTCTTCTTTAGTTGGTGGTTATGTTTGGACGGTGTCGGTTGTATGCTGCACTCGTAGCTCTGTTCGTTTTACTGGCAGTAGATTTTTGAAATTACTTAAAAACAATTTCGCAGTGCTTCTGGGTGAATTAATAGTGTGATCGTTTCACTGGGCTCAAATAAAGAGATTCCATCGAAAGGATTAATGTGAGTGAATGGTAGTTTTGTGATCAGGTCTCGTGCTTTTGTCTGCCCTGCCAGCAGAGTTCAATGTTTCTAGGTTTTAACTTTGGCAAATGCAAAAAATGCGAGCCTTCTAGATTCCCCTCGCCGGAGAAGAGTGAACCTGGGATTATTCGATTTATCGCGAATAACTAGTGGCCGGTTTGAAGCCAAGGAGGATCGCGCAACTGGTAAGTCTGCTTTGACCTTTATGCAAAGCTGCCCTCGGTGTTCTGGTCTTCACCGATGTCTTCGGCCTTCTTGGTCCACAGCATAGCCGATGCTGGGGCTGCTGTTATGCTTCTATCCGCTACATACATAAGTTATGGCATGGCTCTGGATCGCGACTCGAGTGTTCTTTTCTTCCTATTTCTTCTTATTTGCCATATTCTCTGATGGCTTTAGCGGATTCCAGGGCAATTCTGGTCGGTTTCCTGCTTCTATAAGTTGCACTGGTGCGGTCGCGATTTAATTATGCGCGATATTTCCTTTTGTGAAGTCGCATTCTTTTCATAACTGATATCCTGAACTTGAGAGTTTGCTTGCTGCTCCCTGAGATCTTTATATCGTGACTAGCTTGAGGTCCATATTGTGCCGACTCCATTGTTATTCGAACTGTTGTTCTATGGAGCTCATCTTGGACCTCTAATTTGCTTCTTTCATCGATGCTGCATGATTCAGTCAATACAAAGTAGATGAAGTTTTAACTGCAAATAGATGCTTTCGAAATTTAAAGGAAAGCACGACTATCTTCACTATCTTCAAGAAATTATACCTTTGTGTATTAACTCTTCTATTTTTCCAATTTACTACAAATTTTCTCCAACAGACGCTCCGAAGACCTTGAAGAGCTTCGTTAGCCAGGTAACTATATCTTGTTTTTTTTTTGCGAGTTAATGACACCTCATAGCGTCATCCGACCATGTGTGTCAGGTCGCCAACCGTTAATGAAGAAGCTAAGGCTTCTTGACTTATTTCAGTCTGCATAGAAGTTAACCTTTTTTAAACATCTTTGAATAAAGCAAACTTGAAAATAAGTGGTATTGCTTACTTTTATAATGAACTTTTATGAAATTTCAATGATTGATTTGTTTTTAGATGCACAGTACAAAAATAAATAAAAATAGTTTTTTGGAATGTTAATAAAGGCATAATAACCAGTTTGAGGTTTGCTTACGTTACTTGATGAATTTTTTTACTAATGTTAATTTAATTATATGTATTGTACAGACGTACATTTGCATATACTTCCTGAGATATTTAACTTTAAAACTCAAAGTTATATTCTTTCGCCGTAATTTTTCTAAACTCCCACAATTTTTTGGTGAGCATTTTGAAAAAGCCTTTTATGTTGGACTTTTGTAAAAAATTCTTCACGAGTACTGAAAAAAAATCAAACTTTACTTTAATTGTATTTGTTATTTTATAACTCAAATACATACTTGTTTAATACGTTATTTTGAAAAATTTTTTGAAATGAAATTGTGCAAATATCCCTAATTTAAGGTATTTATACAATTTGCAACGAAGCTTTCTGGGAATACGCATATTAAAAACCGGCAAAATATCAATTTGTGAAATTTTTAAATTAAATATTTTCTGAAGTATAATATTGAAAGACAATTTCGTTTTTATTTTATATTTGTCACTTTGGGTATAAAGTTTTATGAAAATCTGCGAGGAGGCCTTAATCTCAGCCTGTTCCTTTATAAACTTAAATAAAATCAATAACAAATAAATAGCAACTCATTCACACTAAGAAATCATTAATTTAATTAATCAACGCGCATGGACAATGTTTTTATTAGTAGCTGGCTTAATAGACGTGTAATGGCAATTGAACATTTAGCATCTTTCATTAAGGTGACTTAATCCGGATTAATCTTTAATTTTGTTTTTACTATACCATTCAGTTATGTTGTTTATTAAGTAAAATGTATCATTGGTAATAAATTAAATGTGTTATGGTATTTTTTGCTTGATACAATTGAAAGTAACAAAAGCTTTGAGAGGCCAGAAAAATTGGGACTATGGCATTAATTTAGGAAACCAAAATGTATTTAACAATATTAGTTAATCCACATAATAGTCTTATTCTTGTTCGTTATCTGTATAAAAGTAAAAGAAACCTCGTCATGGATATGTTTTCCAAAATCAAAAATACCGGGGTTAGTGGAAATGATTTTTAAAATGTGAAAATTGCAGAAAATCTTCAACGTAAATATGCTTAGGTGCATCCTATCACGAATAAATTTCAGTTGATTAAAATATTATCCTTAAGACGGTATTTTCATAATTTGCAACAACAATTTTAAAATAACGATACGATTTCGAAGCTAAAGATCTAGGATAGTACACAAATAACCTATAACAATTGTTTTTATTTTTGTCACTTTCGACTTCAAATGTATATTTATACAACATTGCATTAAAACCTATATTGGACTAGATTTTTCCGTATACCTTCTTTTAACATGATTAATTTTATAGAAAATATCAAGACAAATATAAAGACTCTAAAGTCCAGCTGCTTAATTTTATTGAAAAGACTGAAATATTGACTTCAGATTTTTGACATGGTATGGAATTAATAATAAAAGTATTATGGGCTAGTGCCAAATTCACATATTGTCTTTTTCATAAAGAAATTATTTCTAGAGAAGATAATTGTATAAATTGTTTATCCATCTAGTTAAGAGAACGTCTTATCGTCTCATTGTCTTTTCTCAATATGAATTGTTGAAGACAGCACAATGGGACAGTAGCCATTATTGCACATCCCATTTATTACAAAACAAAAATATGATGTTGAAATTCAAAACAAATCTTTTTTTTATACTGTTTACATTATAGAGCTAGTTAAGTATGATGATTTTAAAGTAGTATTGACCGTATTTAAGTATTATAATTAGAATTTTCGGTTAAAAGATTTTTAGATGCATTGTTCTATTGAACTTTCTGAATAAGTATATTAAATATATTTTTTCGATTTTTATCGAAGTTGTATGATTACTAATAAATTCATTATTTCAAAAATTTAACAGTATGCAAAGTTTATTTACATTACAACACAATTATGTAGTTAAATTTAAGATGGTATCTAGATACAAGAATATACGTATGAGTTTATAGTTAGGCATAATGTCTTCGCTATAGGTACACGGAATATTCAGAGTCCCTTAAGGGGTGAGATGCAGTTAGAGTTTTCAGAAAACCGATTTTTTTTTTAAACATTTTCTTCAAGTATGATGTTTCAAAAATAATCTCTGAACATTTCAAATCAATTCGATTAATAGTTTCCTAGAAATATTACAATTACTGGAGGGGTCTCGCACCCAATGGCTTCATACCGAAAAACTCTAAATACGTTGTTTTTCGAAACTATGTCTCCTGTCGGTGACCATTATAATTAAAAAAATCATTCCATGGATTTTGATGAAATGTTTACAGCCTATTAGTAGCATTAAAAACTAGTCTTTAATCGAAGGATTCTCACTTGTGTTAAAAATTTATATATTTTTTCAACAATAAACTAATGATTTTTGGTCGTAAATCCGGAAAAAAATTTTCAAATGCTGCCATTTTGTTAATTTTCAAAAAAAGAAAAAAATGTCGATTAAAGACTAGATTTATTACTTAACTAATGATTTTTATTTGTTTCATTGATTTGAAATGATTCAGTGAGATGTGGTGATGATCACCGCGCAGCACTACTTTTGGAAAGCGGTCCGACAAATATGGCGATATTTTGTATAAATAATTAATATATTTTTTTTAAAATTTTGTGGAAGTCAAGTTGAGGTATGACATAACAACTCTGTGTATTTAGTTTTATAACTACTAAGTTAACTATTATGAAAAAAAAATTATTCAAAATACTCCTTAAGAGAAAGATAAGCAAAACGTGTCCAACCAAACGCATGTGCAGACAATCTTCCGTCATTCCACCAGTTGGATTGCAAGATCAGTCTACAATCTCAGCCCAGCCCATGTTTCTCTAGTGCATGAATGTTGAACTGTCTTGAACTTGACCCAAACTAGGCCACACACATTTATGCGACACTGCCGTGATCTGATCTAATTTCAGTTAATGATCGACAATTTTTGCTTTCTTCTGGCGTTTATTAATCGAATTGGAATTTATACACCTGCGTTGGGCTTGCGTTTTAGTTCGCACTTACTAAGTGCTATGAAGCGGATAATTTGCGATGAAGAAAGTTACCACAGCGTCTACCTGAGGATCGGTGAAATGGAGAGGTACGCATGCGAGGTAGTGTATAAATGAATTTTTAGTGAGGCCTCTTACTTCTTTATACATTTTCTACATTTAGGGGTATAGAATGAAATCAGTGTTTAAAGTTGTTATGCAATTTTGAACCAACTAAGTTTATCTCAAGGTACTCCGAAAGGAGGCTAGTCAAGTAGCTGGCCAGAAGTCGTTAAATTGCAGATCTGCAATTCGCTTACAGTATAAATATTTCAATTATTCGGGTGTACTATGCAAGCACAACTACTGGCAGTGCATAATTAAGTGTTGTCTAGATCTAATTGAAACGTACTCAACTCTGCTACAGGAACCGGTGTCTATTCACTGCAGTTATGCACTGATAAATCCGGCTGCTGAGTCAGCTACTTAGCACTCAGTTAATGCTGGTGCGGCTGCTGCAGATGATACCTGGATAAAATTCGCGAAGTCCGCATTTAGATATCGCGAAAATATTAATTACTCGAGCGGCGTACACAGATCCGGACATTAAGTGCCGCAGTGTTCAGTACTAGGTCCGGTCGTATTCAGGCGATGTTTATAAATTTTCTATGCTGCGATCACCAGGAATCGGGGGAAATAAGAACGAAAAGGTATCGCCAGCTGCAGTACCGCCTTTAAGGCAAACTGCGGCTGCTGCAGCCCAACAATATAAACGAAGTCCTCCAGCGAAGGCGACTTATGTAGGTTTTTTGAATTGGCCCCACCAACAGGAAAAACGGGTTATGTTGGGTTTCTTTGAACCAAATGTAAACTTTCTGGTGGCACTCTCAGCCGGAGTGGCAGATAAAAATTTTCATTTTTGCTCACCAGGCAAAGGCTAGTTTCGCGAATTTTACCATTATCCACATAAGGCTGTAAGTTGCACATATCGAAATGAAGATGCTCATGAGATCACAGTTCAAGAGTTCAACCAAACAACGGCGGAATAAAGTTTCTATTCACGTGCAACCAAAGCCAGTCGATTGGAAAGAGCAATGTTTGAAGTGAAACTGCAAGTGCCATTGCACCGCTGGAAAACTTTTCCAATTTTAACGATTTTACAGACATAACACACTAAGTCGAAAAAAAATTCAATCTAAACTTCATATATCATCTGTTTAAATTTTTCCAGAGATTTCAATCCTTTCAAATTATGTTGGATCGTTCCTGATACGTTTTATAGTTTTTGCGTCACTATAAAATATTTTCCCTGATTCTTGCGCAATGCTTTAGTTATAAAACGCGTGCGGTGATTGAATTTAATTATTTCCTTGTCGATTTTATTCTATAGGTAATCAGAAAAAAAATCTTGTAGTGTAAATTAGAGTTTCCTTTACTACCTTTAAAAAAACTATAACTATAGTATCTTGAATGAAACTCTAGCAATTCATACTATGACTATCTTTGCCATAACTATTTATTGTCATTAAATAACCATCATAAACATATTATTTGAGTTGGTTGTCGTAGGAAGTGCATTAGATATCCATTTTAATGAGCATTGAACTAAAATTAATGAATATTACTTTTACAAACTTGTTTTATTGCACGTAAGGAATAATTTTGTAAGGAGGTCTTTCCCATATATAGTAATATAAACTCTAAAGTTTTATTTTTATTGGATAAAATAAAATAATAAATAATGGCAATTTAAGTATTTCCTATGGAGATCCATTAGTCAATATTAATTGTTTTTATGTGCAGTTTGTCTAGAATTTGTTGGCAGTTTCGAAATTTACCTTCACACTTCATTGTTCCATTACGCGTGGAGTCCGTGACGAAAGGTTTTCTTCGTATAATAGCTAAGAGTTGATTTGTGAATAATATAATACTGAATGAATACAATAACTTCATGGTGTGTCTAAGCTAATCCTGTCAGTAGACGGTTTAATTAATAACCCTACACAATTTCTGGTAGGTACTTACAGAAGAAAATATTATGTAATATATAAGTTCAGGTGGGATATTTTAGTATTAGGAAACAAAATGTTGATATTTTACATTCACATCCAGCATCCTTCTCTATTTCTTACCTGAATTCATAGAAATAAATGTATGCTGTTGTATCTTGAATACTTAACTCCTAATGAGCAACTTGGCGTAACATTTTAAATAGAAATAGCGACATTCTGCAAGGTAGATACTTATATTATTTGTTTTTTCAAATTACTCCAGGGTAAAAATACATATACATATATGGGGTAATTGTGAAAACCAAGTTGTACAGCAACGAAAATAAGCAGGCTCGAAATCATACTTAATTTTTTTAAATAACATCTTACAAACACTTGCTTTGGGTTTATGGATCTTGAAATGACAAAACAAAAACGAGATAACATCAACGTAATTTTACATCACATAAAATTTTGGCAGAGATATTATATGAGCATAAATTTTGTCACGGCCTTTTAGATTGTATAATGTGCATTGTGTACATATGTATGTAGATTAAGTTTACGTACATATATTTAGGTAAATTTAATCCTTTTCTTAATTTTCTAACTGTGATTCACTTATTAAAGGCAAAGTTTTATTATAAGCTTTGAACACACAAGGATAAGGCCATTCCGTTATTATGTGTCACCTTCAAAATATTCGATAACACAAAGAACGTTAACAATAACATGGTTTAAAAACATTGTAACAATTTCTTCAAAAATGTGGCCGAATACTGCAAGTGTGAGGAGAATTTACAATTAACAGATTAACATTTGAATTCTACTTATGTAGCTTCGTGTCCGCAATATTTTTGAGAGTCAACGGATTTATGCATAAAAATGTGAGGACCGCAACACTGATCATAAATACCAAAAAGCTATTGAGGACAAGTATGACACGTGCTGATTGCTCTTAACCACTTGCTTGAGGTCTTAAAAAAACAAAATTTCCTGCGTGATATCATATCAAATTCGGAGGTACAAAGTGTATTGTATTGACCTCCATGCTGACAAATTATTTCCGACGGTTTCTTTTCGTCTGGAATTTTACCTCAATAAAGTTAAGCCTCGATTAATTGCTTTTAACGATTCAAATGCAAAGTTGAGATTTTTGTCCGTCTTTCGTTACTCTCATTGGTAATTGCTCTATTGTTGTAGTTGATCTCAAAAGTTTGAAGTCAAATTTCGGCCTGAGGGAGCAATCGATTATGCGGTTTAAGTGCTGCCGCTTAGCCATCCTCGTTGACGTATGAGGTCTAAGTGAAATTCACGAGACACTATTTACTAGCTTACCACTATATGTCTTCTAGAAAATCTATGCAAACGACTTTCTTCATTCACGGGACGACTCGAAGTTCATTTCAATTATATTTCCAAGTCAAGCTGGAAATTCGAGTGAGAAAAGTGAAAAACAAACAAAATGGCTAAATACAAGTGGAAAAAGTGTTTGACGACACTTTCTTTGAGACGTGCCCGATAATTGCGCGATTGTTGCAACTGAAGAAGCACTTCTTCGCAACCAGCACATGGTGGCCCTCGTGCATCTTCTATCGTGTTTGAGTAGTCACTTTTATGGTAGTTACTATATTAATCTTGCATTGCTAAGGTTTTGCACTCGTAAATGATCGCGGTTCATTTACCTGATGCATTTTGCGCGTACCTTTCTATAATAGTTATCGCGTAAGTCGAGTAACACAAATAATATTGCATAAGGTCTCTTGCCCGCGGAAATTTTTGGAAGGCTAGGGAATGCGGAAACTATTTAGTTTTATTTCAATATGACTGGAAAAAGTACCTCACATAGGCAACCCAATTTTGCTTAAAAGGATTGTAAAATGCTGCGTAAGAGCAGAGAGATTTTTGTTTTAATTGAGCAAAGCAAGTCATACAATTGATCATAAAAAATAATGCTAACGAAAGGCATTAAAGAGCTTTTCGATTGTTGTAACACTCCTATAACCACAGTCATAAAAATGAGGTGATTTACATATACATATTTATATTAACAATTTGAACTAGGTATCCAGTTTTCAATTAAAGCTTTCCCGAGCTCAATAAATAATTTTTACGTAAAAATTGCAATTGTTCCTTCCGGTTTTTAAAATATAATTTTTATCTGAGTGCGGTTTTATGAGTTTTTAATAAATAAATTCTTATAAAATTACATAAAAATGCACCAATTTCGCAAGTGCTAATTTAACGCAGAAAGGTGTGTACATCTCCTTTTTCTCTCGGACATCAAAAAGGAAGGAAGGAAACTATGATTTTTTGAAAATCGTTTTTTTCTGCCTTTCACTATGAATATCGACTCAATAGCAGATGGAAGTGCATCCGTGAACTTTTACCGTGTTTTTGGTTTAGATAATTTTGGAAACAATGACGAGTCCTTTTTGCACTCCCCGCATTTGTAAACCTACTTTATTTATTTTGTATTTAACACAGTAGGTACCCATTAGCATGAGTCAAGGCCCAGTAAATATGTATAATTACAAGAGGGATTCTCTTGGATTATCAAATAAAAGTGATATCTTAGTGCAATGTTAGTAAAAATAGATTTAAAAAATTATCTTGTATTACCAAGGAGGTCTTGGGTATTCAAATATTTACTTTGGTAACGATTTCTATAAAAAAAAGTTGTTGAAACTCAATGGTGCATTATCCTTTCAATAAATTATATCGTAGTCTTCTTGTTTTGTAATTTTTGGCATAAAAATTGTGTACAAAATAAAATTGTTGAATACTTTGTCTTTTAAAAATTACATAATACGAATGTTCTTCCATCTTGTTTCTAAAACACTCACAGCATAGCTGTAGTTAGGATACTCGCTTTAAAATTTATACGACAAAATTCTCCATCGTATGTTATTGAAACAAGTTCGATATCGAGTTGTGGAATACTATTTTATGATCCTCGATGAGCAACTACCGAGTCGAATTCTGGAGTTCAGTTAGCTTAAGTTTATGTTGGCTTACAAAACTATTAAAAGTCGATAAATTTATCTCAGCTTAATTGCCAGCTATGCTCTTATATTTAAGATATATGCTCAAAATAACGGACATTTTTCGGTATTTGCAATTTTACTATGATTAAGCAAATATCTTAATTTGCTTCTTTTACCATTGAGATTGAAGATTGCAATTGCGGAAAAACCTTTCCGTTTTCTTAATCGTCTTAGATTGGACATAGTTGTTAAGTATCTGGGGTGTTTAATGGCCACGGGTTTTGCCGAGAATCCCATCACCGATATAATCGATCGGCGCACGTATTTCCAGACGCATGCTAAGATTGCGCTTTGGTTTGCTTTCTTTCCCGGTAAAGTCGAAAAATAATCACAATTTGTTATGCAAGTAACGCGGCTGTAGGTAAATTGGGACTCGGGGGAGTTGCGTCAGCATGATCTGATATTATGCAACAAATAGAGGCACTTTTATAGTTCAATTACTTTTTAGTTTTAAAGGGATGTTATTTGTGAGGGTTGTTACTCTTTGAATTAAGCCGATTTCAGTTTGTTTAGAAAGTATTTAAGAGGTATGTATGCATTTACTTTGTGAAGTAAGAAGTATCCTCGGGCGAAATCCAATCAAACTACCATCGTCTCATAAAGGCGAAAGTAATGCCATTGACTCCGATTTCTTCTAAATGAAGAAATAAAGGTGTACACTAGCAATTCTTCTCAAAACATGTTTACCAAAAAGGAAGTGAAAGAGGATCCTAATTTCTCCGGACATCACGATTTATGGGTGCTTCTCCAATCACTGGCAAATAAACAAGATTCCGCCAGGTACATTTACCGCATTCGTAAGGTCATGGGACGGATGGTAGCTGATGTCCCAAAGATATTCAGTAAAAGTTACTTTGCACCAAGCTATGTGACATTGTTTAAAAATGCTCAACACCGTGCGCATCATTTTGAGCCCACACCGTGGTAAGACGCCTCAATGTGCCGGTGTTTGCCTATTAACAATTTAATTTTTCCCCGTGGCTAAATAATCACAATAATTTTCTTTTTCACATAGTTTCTGTTTTCACTGATTTATCAACTCGTGTCCCGGGAGCAAGTGATCGCGCATCGATCGTAAATAGCACAATTATTATTCTCTCCGCGGAATACAAAGTTATTCGGATTTAAACGAGGTAAGCGAGCCAGCTCTGGTGGGTAATTTCACAATTATTTAATGTATGATGCTGAATGAATGCGCACTTCGAGGCGTGTGTTTCAATTGAGGTGCACACGGAGTCCAATAGTGCGCACTGCACGGAGCAGACGACTAGACATCGGCGACTTTCACCAGAGGTTCAGAACTATATGCTCCGACTAGTCGATAGATAGTATATAGTACAGCAGCTAGTTTCTTCCTCTTCCGACAAAAAATCCTCGTCTAGACCAGACGCCAGAAAATTAATGAATGAAAATTGTCTAGACTGAGATCGTTTTCTCTTCAAATTGATCTTCAATTTGTGATTAAATAAAAGAATTGGTTCTCTGACTTCATCCGATTGCCAATCAGGTAAATTGTTACCTGCAAACAATTCGCATTTGCTCACAATGTGCAATGACCTTGAGAATTATGATCATGAAGAAAACATTAAAGTGCGTTTAATATTGCCATGTAATAATGCCAAAGGAGAAGTCAATTAAAATATAATTTGTAGTCAATAAAGGCGTTTTAATATATTACCTGCAGGTGTCTTGTATTTTATTGATTTCTGCATCGCAGTTAAATCATTGGCTTATTAGACTTTCTAACGAATTTGCATTCCCATTCAAAACGTTGAGTCGTTTGCACAATTGAAGCATTTTAAGAAGAAAAGAACATAGGAAATGTTGCTAAATATAAATCTACGCTTTACATGTTACTGACTTGCGGCTGAAATATAAATTATATGTAAATATCTACTTTGGACAAAAGGTAGATAGTGCGTTGATGTTAGAGCTGAAATTTATATTGAAATGAAATAAAATGATATCCTTATTATTTCCAATCCGTACGAAATTTATGATCTATTTTTTCGAATTGGAACAGGATTCTTATTTCAAGCTTCTGTAATTTGATTTATGTGCTTTCTCCTTATTATTTCTTTTTATGAAAAAAAATTTTGATTTTCGATTTTGGTTCAAAATAATTATCCAAGGATTTTTCAAAATCTATTACCTTCTAGGTAGAATTTTATCAATAACTTTGGTTTGGTTTCGTTGTATATAGGAATGATTTGAAATTTTCTAAAAGTGAGGGATATAGATTTATCTTGTCAATTTGATTTCTAGGATATTCTATAAGTATTTAAAAATCGAATAAAAGAAGGAAAGTGTTCAAATCTCCCATTTTCTCAATGCAAATTCCACCCCAAAGGATAAAAGCGTTTTTTTAAGTTTATCTATTTAAATACATAAGTAACAGAAATAATAAAGTAGGTAGTAAAAATGTACCTGTTATAGGAATTTAATTTGTTTATTGCAGTCGACTTTTTAATTCAAGAATTGTTTTTAAAGTTGAATAAATTGCAAAAACTGAATTCTCAAACTTGGATGTGTTATTTTTGAATGGTGGACTGACCTGACGGTAACTAAACAAAGTCAAAAATTTCGAATTTTAATTGTCAAACAAAGGTGACTGACAATCAGAAGGTAATAATTACAAGTTAATTATTCTTAACATAATCGTTAGCATGAAAATGGTATTCGAATACCATTTGAAGAAGGTCGTTTACAAGCAGTGCGTGAACATGGGTATGAGCACATTCGAAAGAAAGCGTGTTCAGCAGGTATTCAAGTATGCGACAAATCCGGGCACGTTCCCCAGAGGAAATTGCTTCACGGTTAGTGGAAGGCTTGAGCAATTGTTGTTTTTAACCTAAGGGCGAATTTTCATTCCCGTCGGGCGTTCAAAGGCAATCACTGCAAACCAGGAACAAGCCGAACCGGAGCTGCAAGCGAGTCCCATATTTAGCAGAGCTGCAAATTTCCGATTAAATTTTGCAGACCTTTCTAAGAATTTCGCTTTTACCTTAAATTTTTGCGGGGTCAGCTAGAGGGCATTTTGAAAATTTTGTCTTGTGTTGTCTCACCAAAAATGAATGGCAGTCAGACTGCAGATTTTGTACTCCAATATGGGCAATGAATGGAACCGGTGGTCAGTGAAATGGGAATAATTTACCTTTAAGCGGGTACTGCAGAATTATTCCCAAACTTCCCTGCTTGAGTTGCGTGAGAAAAGCAGATTGGTGGATCACTTCAACGCTGATCACTTCCGCTTACCATTTTGAAGATATTGTGAACATTTTTTCGTTCGCTGTTGTCAAATTGACGACGGTTAACGAGCTTTTTGCGTCGTTTGGAATTTATGTTAGTACAAGGGTACGGTTGAGAAAGGATGGCAAATTTTTTGATCTCAATTTCTAGGTGCTAATGCGACTTTAATAGATGCAACCGTATCATCCGAGTGCTACCACTATACCACATACAATTGAACTGACCAACAAAAATACTTTGAAGTTAGTCAGGTATCACTCAACCAAGTGAAAGCAAAGCTCATTGGCTCTTTGTGGTTTTCAATTGACTTTTTACAAATTTCAGAATGTTTTTTTTTTTTTGCTCAGTTACTGACTTATTGACTAACCCACATTTTTGCGTTTTTCTCTGTTTTATTTTCCCTGAAACTCTCTCTAGTGGTGCGCGTTTTTTTCACTGTCTCGGCGTTAATTAGCAGGTGCAGTAGGTGGATAATACTTTTAAAACTCCCTTAATTCTTCGATCAACAGATTGCGAAACAAGTTTTAGAACTAATGACTTAAAGTTGCTACATAAAAATTAAGGGAGAGTTCATATATTTGAAAAATGAAAACAAGTTATTGGTGGTTCTCATTAGTCTACGAATATGATTCTTTTGGAATTTCACCTATACAATTCATGAAATTTTTTAAAATATGTAATTTTCACTTAACCTACATAGCTAGCTAACAATAGAGAAATTCAGGAATCCTTTTGTCTTCATATTACAAGGTTCCAATATTCAAAAGCTAAAGTCATTCCGTATTGTTAACTTTTAATATAATACAAATATGTGTTATGTGCATTTTGTTGCTTTTATAATGTAATAAAAAGACTAAGACCAAATACACCGAAGAGTGAATGAATAGCTCTCACCTTTCCTTTATGCACGATTTTGTGATCATTTTGAAAACACAAATTTTAACAGAGCTTATTACGTATATAATATAATCAATGCTAAATCGACTCACAAATTTGTTTGAGCATGCGCATGTATCATAAGGGTCACAAGTGTTAACGTACATAATGAGGAAATGATGTATGAAATTATTGTATTTAATTTAATCACATTTAACAATAGAAAACCTACTCACTCGTTGAGTTAGTGGACTGTTCAATCAAGTGACCTTAGGCACGAGGTTCAATGACGAACACTGTGTTGACAGTGAATAATATAACGCAGGCCAGCCTAGCTCGGCATTCGCACGAACTTCACACTATTTGCAATTCATTTAGCACAATAAACGATGAAAGCGATACAAAATATGAATTTGATGCGATTTTTAAATTATGTAGATTAGGACCTACATATGTATGTATTAGAAATCTATTTAAAATTATACTTGTTATGCTATAAACAAACAAAGTTGTCTTTTATTTTTGTTTAATTTATGAATTTTTAAATTTTGAAATTTTAATACTAGATATAAATATTTATTGTACAACTTGTAATTTTGAAAAGTGGACGCGACAGAGGGGACTGTGTTTTGAGATGTTTGAAATGAATATTTCAATGATATTATATGAACCGTTTATTTTGAAAGTGGTCTAATTCCATTTATGATAAAATCGAGATATTTAAGGGTTTGCGTTTTTAAAATAAATAATTTGTCAATTTATTAATCAACTAATATTTGTTATAAAAAAATCTTAATGATTTTAAACAAATTTTGTACAATTTGCTGCAAAAAGTAAAGATAACGTAAAAATGCAATTATTTAAATAGCTAGCTAATTTTTTTGGAAAATGGAATTAGGCCATTTTCAAAATAAATGCTTTGCCGCGCCAAGGATATATAAGGTGGTATAAGTTGTTCAAATTATATTGTAAGTTTATTTATATTAAGAATTATTTTATTATATTATTATGCATTATACCAAGCCACTGATTTTTTACAGTTTAACAAATAATGCAATAGAAAAAGGAATAAGGCATACATACCTCGCTAATTAGTTTATTCAGTTTCAGTTAAAATGTTTTTTGTAATAGGCAACTTACTTTTCTATTAGTAAATTTTTAATACTTAATCTTATGAGTTATAAGAAAATTGAAAATTTAGCGAACTGTTTTGCAACAAAGCAGTATAAATTATAATGCAATGTCGTGTTTGCAATGGCGCGTCCACACCTTTTTGTTGTTAATTGTTTTTATAACTCACCTTCCACTATTCGATTATAAGTGGCAGGCTGAAACATATTCTATGCGAGCCACCGATCGCCGCTAGTTAAGAATGAATGGGGCCATGCAGATGAATGCCACAGGCCATCGGATTCTTACGATCAAAATGATCGCAATTAGTTGCACCTACTGCGGCGCGGCGGCCAGCATAGCGTGCTTCTTTAAGATTTCCGTGCCTTCTAAGAAACCACGTTAAGATGCAAGTGTTCCACCTGTCCTCCTTCTTCGGGCTCGAGTCGCTGCCTCGGTTAGGCGAATGCCAGTTCAAACGTACGTGGGAAACAGAGTAACTGGCGATTTACTCTCATCTTTCCAGCTTAACTGAAGGTGAAACGGTTCGTCGGTTATTGCCAAATTTTGAGCAGTCCATAAAACATTGGCTTCCAGCGCTGTTGACCTCTTGATGACCACTGTTTTGACTTTATCTATTTGCTTAAATCTTCGGTTCAATTTGTTCGGAAAAATGTTTCGAAGTTGCTTTAATTTCGAAAGAATGCGGAAATACGAGATTCCATCATGGCTGCAAGGTTAACTTGAAAAGGTTATCGCGGTCATAATATGGGGCTTGTTTTTCTTGAATTTTTACCGACTGCAGTGCAGCATGCCTGGTTAAAAAGTCTTTAACATTTCATATAAGGTAAATGTGTTTAAATTTAATGTTCTCATTATACATATTAGCAGATTCGACAAGATAAAAGTTATTCATATGAATGATGCACCTACATTATGAATTCAATATTTTGAGTTTTCGCGCTCCTCTGCAAAAAAACATGGGACAGCTTTTACAAAAATGGAAAGTATTACTTTCACAGGGGCAATATTGAATTTATATAAAACGTGATATATAAGTTACCTGCCTAACGACTACATCTACATATTGATTCCTTGATATTTCAGAAGTTACTTTAAACTCCATAAAATTAAATACAACAATCAGTTTCCTATTTCTTTTTCAGAATAATTGTTAATACTCTGATCAGACAACAACCATTAGTACTTCGTTTAAAATATACATATACATCTGAATATAGTTTGATAGGTCTTAGTCGTACTCATATATTCAAATTGCGTTTTGACTACAGGAAAATATTTCTTCCCAAACATAAATATTATCTAAGAGCATAATTTTTTGGGGTATGTTTTACGTATAAACATTGAAGTTGTACGATTTATTAACTCTACCACATACACAAATTTTAATCTTATTGTGCATACCATGTACCAATGTGAAAAACTGAGTTCTTAATGAATTAAAGGAATTTTTGAAAAACATTTATGTATGTATTTCTCATAATGGTTGACTAACGCACGACTAAAGAAAAGTTAAATTGGAAATCAGATTCTCTACAGAAATTGTAGGATCAGTTACTTCTTTCCTACATAATTCTCGTTTTCTCAGACAACTTAAGTACGTAGTGCAAGTGATGATTTTTATTTATGGTATGCTTAACAATGCTTTAAAAGCTCAATTATATGGTTGCTTACCAGTTGAGCGACTCCAAAATTAATTAGCTGATTCGTTACAGTAATTAATGTACTTAAAGAGATGTTTCATGCATGTTTTTTACTAGTCTCGATGCTTTCCTTTGAATCGAAAGTGTTTCTATTCCAACAATAGCAGGTTATTTAGCAAAAACAACCAAGTCTTCTTAAACTATTCCAAAGTGCGTAAATAACATAATAAGAAATGTTAAAATACCCCCTACCTGAATTTAGTTCAGGGTTTCTCAGTAAACCAATTCAAAATTAAATATAATTTTATAAAAGGTGTATATAAATCCGAAGTTAATAAAGAAGTTTGTAACTTGCTTTTTCTTTCGTATCTCGTCCTAGCATTGAGCAAAACAATCATGAATCGTAGTTGTTACAAACTTTCATAGAAAGTGAAATGGTTTCTATTTCTGTTTCTAACTTTCCTGAAGTTATTGAAACTGCTTTCAATAAGACCCTTTTGATGTATTTTTTGGTCAAACCGAATGTAATTTTTTGGAGGTTTATTCTTAAACATAGAATTTGTGGATTTTGACTTAATAATGCTTTATTATTCAACTACGATTATTTTGATGGGATTTTGAAGGGCAATATCTTAACAGCTTAATTTTCATCGTCCTATTTTGTAATGTTGTTTTAAATTCAAATTATTGGAACTGTTGAACAGCTTATGTTAGGGGTGTTTAGTGGTCTTATAAACTGGTGTGAAAAGCGATGAGCATTTACAGCTCTCTAAAAAGCCAGTAAAAAGTATTTATTCTAAAAAATCGAAATGACACTGAATTGATAAAGTGTTTCATAATTATGAAATTAGGGTTACGCTAGATTCAAAATGGGATTCCTCCATGAGCCGACATTTTTGACCTTCGGCAACATAATATATGTATGTATGTTGCGCTCTCCCTCAATCACGAAGCAATTTTGCGAATTAGCAAACAAGTGCAAATCAACAATTTCATTCGCTGACCGCTTTGCAGAAAGAAACACCTTGAATTAGGCACACGACCAACATTTTGCTAAACGTATTTAGCAAGTCCATAATCTCTTTTTTCAAGCGAGTTTCATCACCAATCGCCGGGAGGACCGTTTCTGCTCGTTATTGGAAAGTGCACAATATTCCGTGTTCAAGCAAAAACCCGATTTTACGTCAGCCGGGTGTTGCCCAATTCCCTGGAGATATATTTCACGGGAGACATTTATCTTAATGTTTTTTTAAATAGTCAATGGAACACATTTTTTAGGAATTATTAAACGGAATCGTCGCGGACACCTACTCAATTAACAAGCCTTCGACGCGGGTGTGCGTGGGTGGGCAACCTTTTAGCCTAGTTGGAGTTATGTTGTTGATGAAGGGACGGTTACGTGTGTAGGGGCATATTTGATGTAGTAAAAGTGATTTCATTGCTACTACACATTTCTATGCCAGTTAAATTGTCTACTGGCTAACTGATGTCGATTGGATAACATCTCAAGATGGAGCATGCTTATTCATATTCATAATTCATGCTGTTCTGCCAATCTTGGGGCTTTTTAATGACTTCACTCATTTCAATCACAAAATAGGAGCTGCGATCGATTCAGGTTCCTCCATAAGTCTCGCGTGCCATTTGCCAAACATTTTCAGGGCACATTTACATAAGTTTTTAGAGATTTCTGCAAGATCGCTTTGAGCGGCGTTTTTAACTGACTTTGACAATAATTTTTTTTGTAAACGATTGATTACGGAAGAGTTGTTATTTAATTCAAAATGCTTGACGTGATTTCAAGGACATAGATTCGTACGTTATTTGTTAAAAAACTAACATTTTGCACAATTTCATATGCTGCATACATATGTATATTAACTTTTGATAACCAAATTACCGTGAGCGGAAACCTTAAAACATTAACTAGAATTTTCTCAGGAATGCTAATTCTGCTTCTGTTAAATGAGTACTTTATAAAATATGTTTCCAGGAACTATGCAACCGTCGTTAATCTTGCATAATTGGTCTATTAGCGTAATTGAGCCCACTGTCCTTTAACTCTTTTGCGGTAATTTTTCCTTGACTTGGTACTTCAGGCATTTAAAGATTTCCCAGGATAAAATTCCGGGTTAATCGACTGGGCAAACGCTTTAATGTGTTCGTTCGGCAATCGACAGAATAGCATAAAAGAATGAAAATGCAATTTAATGCATATCACCTTTTGTTATTGGCCTCTGAGTTACGGCGAAAAGGAAGTCCATGCTTGGCTAGTTATTAGACATTTATTGCTTCAGGTGAAAAGAAAAGCAAAACTCATTGTTGGTTACACTAAATTAAGTTTATCTTTTCAAGTTATGGATGTTAGACGATTTATTAAATGCTTATACAATTAATTACTCGTTTCATGTATTTTTTCAGAAAGAAAGTTAAAAAAAAAATGCATATATGCCATTAAAATATAAATGTAAAATTCAAACCTATAGTTCTTCCAAATATATATGTTTGTTTAAATAGTCAAGTAACAATTTCTTTTCATTTTTTTTGTTATATGGATAGGACATAAATTATAAGGTGTTGTCACAAAGATTCTTAAAATATTCCTTTTAAGGGATTTTTTTGAAGAAGTATAAGGCTTAATAAGCTCCTTAGGTTGTCGTAACCCCGGAGCATTATTCTTAATACATATAGGACTAACCTAGTCTTTGGTCTTTTGTACCTGGTTGATATACAATACATATGTACCTACATAATTCAGACACATTAAGTGAACAAAATTACCCTTAAAATATGGCGAATTGCTTTTTTGTTTATTGCTTCTAAAGCTTAGACCTTATTATGTCGAACCCTTTTGGTTTTATCTTATGCTAAAAAGCAGAGAGGAGTATCTAATTAAAAAAACGTTAAATTAAGAATTAAAAGCAACTGTTGGTGCAAAAAAACAGAATTTAAGTACATAATTTCAGTATAGTATAAATATAATAAATTGTTATTTCCTTATTGACAATCCCTTTACTTATTTCTTCAAAAGCACTGACTATCACATAAATAATTTCGGTTGCATTATTTATTTTACTAAAATGTGAGGGAAAAGTAACTAAATGTGAAACAACATCCCCAACAAACAATTGAAGATCCAGTACAAGGCCATTTTCATTTTTATTTATTCATTCACTTCATGGCATCATACCCTCAAGTGCTGTCACTTTTGCAGAAACCTTTTTTTCTGTCGGTGATAGAAAATTTCTCAAGATAGGTATTTTTCGTTAATTAGTTGGAAATATTACTGAGATTACGTGGTTAACATCAAACATAAATAAATTAATATTTTCGGAGAGACTCATTGCTTGTGTAATGCTACTTCTAAAATACGAAAATAAGTTTGAACTGGTCTCAAATTGCGAGTGGACAGTCACTTAGGGTCTAGATATGGAATGCGGAGTGCATGTTCTGTCAACATATTATGTCGGAAAATACTCAATGAGAAATGTTTTAATGTTTGGACTTTGGGTACATAATGAGTGCGTTAGTCCACAATTGTCCAATGAAAAAAGTATGATTTTCTTAGAAAGAACGCGTTTTATTTTGGTATTCTATATTTGCTTAATAGCACTTTTAATTAGTATTAAAGACATAAAAGTTTTGCAACAAATCAAATTATATATGTATATGTATTTTTATGATTGACTATTTATAATTGCCATTAAAAGTATTGAGTTTGTGAAATAATTTTCGTTTTAGTCAGAAAAATAAAATGATATTCTATATTTTGTGATTACTCACTAGACACTATCCACTATTTTGATTTGAAATATTTAATTCAAAAGTGATAAAATGGGTACCAATAGGTACAAAAAATCGTGTTATAATACAAGGACACATGTCTAAGTATGTATATATTTTGTATATTACTTTTTTACTTTTCTATTAACATGCCTATCAGATACATTTTTGAAATAAATTTATCAACTAAAGACAGGTACATGTCTTAACGGTGTTGAATTACGGCCTATCTTGTTGGCTGGTTGGTGGTTCCCTTCAGTTTTGGATAACGATATATATTTGTGGTATTTTATATGCCTATATTTTAATTTAGTCGACCATTGCGATATTCCAAACTAGTAAAAACATAACGCTCTATCCTTTTTCGGATTAATCCTCTCCCCGAAAGTAAGTGTTTTTCCTTTTGCAAGTCTATAATGGTTCAAGAAGACTCGATTCGGACTGGTTTTTCGTTTCTAATCACAAACTAGAAAGTGTGCCTAAAAAGTGTTGCCGAAGACGATCCAGGCGCTGGATGCCGACACCGTCCGCAGCTGCTGGTGGACCGCTTTCCCTGCAACTTACTCCTCGCTGATAAACGGCATAGTCACGATTGTCTGGGACAGGTATTCGAGTTCGCGCGACCTCTGCGCCCAGGTGACAAAATCCCCTTAAGAACTGCACCGAGGTATCGCGACATTGCCGCGAAGACGCCGCGTGCATTAAAGTGGCCTGTTTACTTTTTTGTGAAAGTTATGTCAAGACATTGAAGATACCACCGAGGATGGGATCCGTGGGAAATTGTTTGGGGCCTTTTCCGATGAAACCTGTGCTGCGGGGCGGCCAAGACGGGCAAGATAAGCCAGGGACCTCCTTAAGGGGAGGGTAAAGTTAATTCGGCGTTTTGTAAAATAGTTATCATTAACCGAGTAACAGTGAATTTCCGGAAGCGCCTCGAAAAAAAGGTATTGCGCGTTGTACATCATAACTCCAAAGAGAATTATCCGAAACAAAAAAATTAAAATGCATTTGTTAAAGAAGATGTTTCTCAATGGAACCCTGGGAGGATTTTTTTTTATTTTTAAACTTTTGTGAGTACGTGGGAGCCAAAATGTTAATTTTTGCTAAAAAAAAAATCGACTAATTTGTTATTGTAAAGTTGATAATTATTAAAAAAGATAAAAAAAGCTCCCAATGTTACCTGGCAAATTATGTGAGGAAGTATTGTGCAAAACTTTAAACCGATTGGCTCAGGAGATTTTGAGTTCGAAAATAACAAGTCTCAGAAAATCGTTAAAGCTCGAAATAAAACTGGATGATTCTTTTATATTCACGTAGAGTTATTGATGCCAGGTCGATAGAGTAATGAATTTTCATCAAGAAGATCTAGAGCATCTTTTTGTTTTTGTCTACGCAAAACTCTTAAATTTAGGAGTTATAAAGCGAAAGAATAGCACCCCAGTTATAGAGAAAACTGGTTAAGAGCAACGGTCGCTCAAATGATCATAACTTCGTCAATTTTGCTCGGATCGACTTGAAATTTGGACACAATATTTTTTAAATGTTATGCATATTAAAATAAAGAAATAAAAATCAAAAAACTATCAAAAAATATCATTAAAACCTTTACCCTTCTCTTAAGACCTAAAGAGTTTCAAAACAATCGTGCCTGCTTAACTTCATTTTTTCGAGTTTCTTGAGAAGGCCGCCGACATAGAAAAAAAATAAAGTGTTAAACTCGGCGGTTGTCGTTGACACTGCGCAAAGTGATTAGGGAAAGCTCTCAATGACTTCTTGACTAAGGTGCAATTAAAAATTTTGCGTCAACGCCGGTTTCACAACAATTTGTATGGAGGATCGGTCGAATGCTGCGCGGATTATCTAACCGTACCGTCGCGCATTTTTGGGAGGCTTTTCCCAATGTTTACCGGAGCCACCTGTTCTTGTGGCTAATCTGAATTATGTACTTTCACTCGTGACTGAGATTTCAATTGGTACTTTTCAGATTTAGCAACCGCCAATTGATCTATTGCCGAACTCCTCTCGATCCGTGCGGGAAGAAATAAACAAAGCGAAAACATTCGGCCTCGCGGAGCTATTTGAAGCGAATAGTAGTAACCCAATGGTGGTGTGGTATCTGTGCCACCAGATAAATCGGACCCGACCCGAACCAAACGGGTTATGTAAAGGTACAGCCATAGGCGCGAGGTACGCATAAACGTGAGTTTTCTTGTAAGACTCCGTGCCGTGCCGCTTTTCGGCAACATAAATGCCAGACAACCGCGAGACGTTACAGCAGCCGCTGCAGCAGCCGCGCAGCGTATTCAAATTGTTGGCGCCTTTTGTGCAGATTTGGCCTAATACGCGCAAAAATGGCCGCTGTCGTCGTCGTCGTCTCCGCGCCAAATCCACATAACGTTGCGCAAGCGTTGGTAACTTTGATGGGTTTGCTGCCTCCGCTGGGTGGCTCGTGGGGTTTGACTCATTTTCGGTCGAATGACTAATTTTAGTGGTTAAATTTGCGAGGTCCGAGGAATCGAGGTGCCGCCGCCGCCGCCGCAGCAGCGTCGTCGTCCGGTTTTCGAGTCAAGAACCTTCAGGCTACCTCCGCTTATCGGTCGGTCTCGAGATCAATGACTTTGCAATTTTCAACCTTTTCTTATGCTTTTTCAAGTGACTGTTTTTATTTATGTTTGCTTATTATCTCAGATTCGTTGTAGAGTCTATTTTACGGCTTCCGCTATTTTCTGCAACCTTAGCTAGGTTCATTTCTCGCCCATCTAAGCAAATTCTCACAAAAAGGTTTAATAGCATGAAAGACTGCCGTCGGAAGAATTAATGAAAGTACGGTACCAGCATTTTATGACTGGTAAGAAATCTTTCACTTAAAGAATTTGTATTTAATTTAAGAATTTATTTTTTATTCTGTTATCTAAGCGGACAATTGCGGTAAAATTGTTAAAAAAATCGATTTATTTTTTTTTTATAATGATTACTATAGCTGAGTCACCCGACTTCAAAATTTTGGTCGCCATAGTGGATCCGCCATCGTGAATTTCCAAATTTCGCATGCAGATTCGCAATAAGGACATACAAAAAATCCCACATACCAATTTTCATGGCAATCCCTTAATATTTTCAATTATTGGCCTCCATCTTGATCCTCCATCCTATTTTGAAATTGTTCTTTATTTTGTAATAATTGCATATTGCCAGAAAATTATAACCTAAATGTTTTTCGTAAACAATTAATCAATGTTATGAATAATAATGACTTGGAGCTTTATTCAGTGAACAATATTATTATTATACTTATTTATAGCGAAAAACATTTAAATTAAGTTAGCATGAAAATATACATTCAGTTTAGCAAATTTAAGGATTACAACAACTAATAGGAATATCTTAATTTAATTTGAAAGAGACGTTTTATATTCATTTAATCTTAGGTGGATATCTTGTATTCGTTGATGGTATGTTATTTTTGGCAAAAATTGAATTTTGTAGATATTTTCGTTTTCCAAAGGAAGCATTTAAGGACCTTCTAGACAAAATTACTCTTTTTATAAAGGTTAGTATGTATATATGGTCACATGCTCTCAGTCTTATTAAATTGGCTTCAAGATTGCGAATAAACGTACATAGTATTTTTACAAATCTCAATATTTCGAAAAATTCCTGTTCTGAGACGATATTTAATATGGCCCATAATTTATCGTGGAATGAAAATCGCTCTTTTTTCCGCGATTCCGAATTCTTGAAACCAATTGCCACTCAATTTTTTTTCGAAATTTGTACATTGTACGTCCATCACATAGAGTCTTAGAAAATGCTCCTTTAGTAGTGACAAATAGCAGTTGTAGAAATTTGATGTTATTATAGTTATGTTTAGAATATATGTATGTTCTATATAATAAAAATAAAAATAAAAAATTAAACAAACTAATATGCAATATTTTTTTCAATTTGATTTTTGAAAAATGAAAACCAATTAATTCAAATTATTGATTAAAGGACCGCAATATTAATGAACTAGGATAGTACATCCTTATATTTGGCTGTGGTATGAATTGAGATATGTATTATATATGAAAGAAGTATTTTCAACATAAACTTATTCTTTGAGTTTTTTTAACATCTACTCAAAAAAGATTTTTAGAATAATAGTATTAATTCTTATTTGATGGCAATCTTGCACAATTGGTAAACTTAAGGGTTGGTTGAAACCAAAATATTTTGAAAATAATTTGCAAAACGGATCATATTAAAAAAACCCTCAAAGGTTGTTAGTTCCGTGTTTCTAGATGCATAATGCCTGCTTAAAGAAGTGCGCGTTTTCTTTAGAAAAACAAAATCCATGCCCCGTCAGGAAGAACCAGTTCCTAGGGTGCAGCGTTAGGCATAAGTTATTGATCGCAGGGAAATCAATGATCGGGTAATTTTAGTCAAGCTGTTGATGGAAATTGATTGGCCGGTAAGAAGGTAATTGAACTGCGGTTATTGCTCGTTAACCTGCGTAGATAAGTGTAAAGCAAAGGGTACTGGAATCGATCAGCAACAGAATACCTTTTAGAGCTAATGATAACCATTAGAGTCAGATTAAATGATCGGAAGATGCATTGGATAGCGCAGTAATTAATTGATGTCCAACTAAAAAGGAAACACATGCATTTCCCGTAGTTACTTGAGTTTAATGAGAGTAGTTCTGAATATACACAGATGTAATATAATATATGTACGGTACAAGCCATTAATTGTGAAATTTCCTTTGATGATCGCCCGTGTCCGGGAATTATAAGAACATAGGAAATCAGAATGCTTTTGAGGAAGGATTTAAGCACCACTGACCAAAACGATGAATGGACCTATTTTATTTACTAAAAAAATTTCAGAAATTTTAAATAAATTATTGTATAGTATGCATGTTAAATGCTTATATTTAAATTCATAAAAATATCATTGATTTAGATTTTAAGTGTTCATTACTTACATTATTCATAAACTCGCTGTAAACCCCTTGCAACAATAGAATTAAAGTAGGTTTTAGAGCTGTTTAGTTAAAATAATTAAAATCCTGGTTATTTTTTAGAATTGGTTGATTAAAGTACATAGGTGAGAGTAAGAATGTTTTAAAGATGTTGTATTGATGAATAACGTTTTCAACACTTTTATTATAACAGCTTTTTAAGTTATTTTTAAATTTTTATGAATACGACTGTTAATATATGGCTGTTTTTTAACCTAAAATTTCGATTATTTTCGACCATTATTACCATTTTAGATTTATTTACTTAGGCTTAGGGGTTTGAACTTAGGTCTCTTTTGGATTTTAAGTTCAATGCGCTGTTAGTTCGGCCGTAGAGAGAGATGTTCAGTTTTTAATTTTGCTAATCTTGATTTATATGTATGATGAATGTGGAATGGGCTGTCTTTCTTATAAGAACTCAGAATCGATTTTTGCCTCTGATTCAAGTCCATTGTTTCTTGAGAATTCCCACGTTTCAAATAACCGGGTTTTCCCATCGCCATTACAGGGAGTTTAGATGAAAAATTGTATATTGAATACTATAATTGACTAATCGCCGATTAATCAAAAGGTAAATTATCATATCGCTATTCAATCAATCGAATAAATTTGATTCGTATTTCTACGTACCTTCGTGACTCTGTTTACTAAATAAATTAGAATGTAAAAACGTAAACACAATATGGTGACCTTTCACTATTGCCAGACAGTGCTTTTACCGGGATATTTTACAAATGTAACTACGTTTTATGCATACCAGTCATTGCTGATCCGACGGAAGAGCTCGCGTTTACATCTCAGCATTTTGCAAATAAAAACCGCAAATATTTAGTAAGCAAAAGCAACAAAGAAGTTGCACGCATATTTTTCTCGCCCAAGAAACTGCCACTCGAAGCAGAAGGTGGCGAGAATTAAGATCACCCAGAAGAGGCGGGAAATTTCGCGAGCCATTTGAAGACCGGCGGTTGCATCATTCGCTGAGTGCACCCAGCGCACCGAGCTTTTCTTTTCCCAGTCTCGCGCTTTTCTCATGGAATGGAATTTAGCTGTAATTTCACGGAAAAAAACAAAATTCAAATAAAAAAATGTTGCGTCCGTGTCAGATGCTAATAAGGCCCGTCTCTTTCCAGGTCAACCTTCAGTGATGACGGATTGCAGCAGTGTCCATGGATCGACGAGCTCATCCAGTGATGTGATCTCATCACGGGGTGGCGTCACGACACCCAGGATTAGGGTGGTGCGGATGGTCAGGCCTAGTTCCAGGAGGGTGCTTCTTGGACCGGACAACAATGTCGCGTTTGGTTTCGCCATCCGCGGAGGAAAGGAGTTCGGAACCGGATTTTTCGTCTCGAAGGTGGAGAAGAACAGTGAGGCCGACGCAAAAGGGTTGAGGGTGAGTAATCTGACCTTGGGGTGTTTCCATTACACTCATAAAATCCGGTTCAGGTCGGGGATCAAGTCATCAGGGTGAATGGATACCATGTGGATGATGCTGTGCACAAGGAGTTAACACAATTCATCTCGAGTCAGGATAGATTGACTTTAAAAGTTCGAGGTTTGTAGCCTTTTTAATCGTATTTTGATTACAGTGCGCAAAGAACTTTAATACGATAAATGTTATTCCTTGGATCAAATTAGTGTTTATTGCTGCATACTTGTTTTTCGTGTTTAACATATTTTAACTGCAAAACAAAAACATAAAACATCTAAAAAGTGTGACATTTTTGCAAGTACCACTCCACGACCATAATATAGTTAAACCGAAAAAGATTTCGCAGCTTTGAGAACTTAAAAAATTCGAGTTATTTAGCGTCCCAAATCTTTTATACTTTACCTTAATCAAAAATACATTTTCTTTGATTCATTTAAAAAAAGTAATAAATGTATTGGTGATAATTTTGTAGCTCTCAAAGGACATACATATAGTATATATTATAGAATTTGTTCAGTTATTGATGGCTATCAATTGAAGTGATACTATAGCAATGATATATTGATATTTAGCGATTTTTTCTTCCGGACAGTTTTTGATATAAGTGTACATATATATAAATTAGTGCTATTTTAAAATGAAGTTGATAGACATTTAGCAAGTTTTCTTATCATGCGTAAAGTTACACGGGGCTTGAAAAGTTTGAGTTGGCTAAATATAGGGTGATTGAATGGTTTATGTCGTCCTAAATATTTATGAATATAAATATACAATAACATGAAAAAATTTCTCATTAGGACGCCTGCCTGTTAAACAGGTATAGTAAAATACAGAAAAGAGATCTCAGCATTGTCGTGTTAAAATGCTGAGACTGAAGAAATATAAAATAATGCAGATATTGATGTTGATATGGATCCAATGGTTTTATTTGAGATATTTCGAATATAATTCTCTCTATTTCACCCTTAAAAAAGACCCGATTAAAATTAAGGGTACTTTTTGGGATATATACAAAGTTTATATAGTACTTTGGACATCAAAAGAAATGCTCCACAAAGGTCCAACATGTTCGAGATTTTTTTTAAGTTAAATATTAATGACTTCTTAATGATATAATTTCCAATTCTGGGGGTTTTGTACCTATTTTGCCCAAGATCCGACGATTAAAATTCAAATGTAAAAACCGTCTCATCAATAGTTACGTCTATCTTGTTAAAGTTCTTTGTTTTTACCTAACCCTCCTAAAAATGGTTAAAATTGAAACAATCCCGGCCAATTGCCTGCCCCAACAACTCTCACCGGCCA
This sequence comes from Tolmerus cingulatus, assembly GCA_959613345.1. Lineage (NCBI taxonomy): Eukaryota > Metazoa > Arthropoda > Insecta > Diptera > Asilidae > Tolmerus > Tolmerus cingulatus. The sequence goes on from OY390710.1 coordinate 25,972,899, forward strand.
GGCCACCCGCAGGTAGGCAACTCGACCACTGGCTGAGATTCGCGTGGCCAGGCGCCCTATCGCTTCCACAAAGGCATTGAAACTGGGCTTATTAGAGTGGAACTTCAAAACAGAGTCGTTGGGGTAAGCAATGCGGAGCCCGAATTGCGAAACTGAGCCCACCGCCGAAAAATTGCATAACACGGTCCGAATCGAAGTCAAAGTCATGAGCATTTCTTTTCTTCACAGGTGTGGGCATGCTGCCGATCAAGGAGTAAGTAGCGACCGCTTCCGAGCTGGAAAAGTGGGACTTGAACTGATGAGGGTTTAATTTTCAGGAAGACAATCGACCCGCTCACATGGCACATAGTCCCCCGGCACGTGTTGACCAGCCTCTCAGGACTGGACGATTTCGTGCCGAAGGATGTGCGTATCGTCCTGAAAGTGGCCCCACGGACAAAACTTGGCCTGGGAATTTGCAAGGGTCCAGAGTGGAAACCTGGAATTTTTGTGCAATTCACAAAAGAGTTCAGTGTGGCTAGGGACGCTGGACTGAGACCTGGCGATCAAATCTTAAGCTGCAATAGCATCGATTTCTCGGATGTCCTTTTCAGCGAGGCGGTGGCTGTGATGAAGAGCTCACAAACCCTGGAGATGGTGGTGCGAACAGGAGCAGGTCTGGATTTATTTCCCGGCGAGTCAAGCGGGTACAACAGTTCGGCCAGTAGCATAACTGGCGATCAAAGTCCCTGCTGGGGCGATCAGGCCTCCAAGAGGCTGAGTATGGTGCGGGAGGAGTCCCAGCATTGGTCCGATCGCGTTACCCTGGACCGGAGAAAAAACTTGAAGAACTCCAGCGAGCTCCGTCCACCCGCACCCGCCTCCGATTCGAACAAGACCATTATTCAACTATCGGAAAATGGGACGCTCATCAACAACACGCTCGTTCCGAATTCGAATGCGGCCGCAGCCCACCCGCCGGACGACGCGGAGAACGTCGCCGGCCAGCAGAACTCCACCGCCCCGACGACAGGTGACGCGTCTGCAAAGGCGAATTTCGTAACTTCCGACCACTCAGCGGCCGGCAGCGGCGACTCCAAGGTGGGCGCGAAGATCGCCGACATTTGTTTCGTGTCGCGCCAGAGCGAAACGAAGACGGTCATCGTCGAGGTGCACAGAAGCGCCGCCGCCGAGGAGACCGGCAAAGGCGTCCCGGCGCCCCCCATGCCCCCGGCGCCGCCCAGTTCCGGTGCGGACCAACACGATCGAAGTCCGTCGGAAACGGGCTCATCCAGCTCGTGCGGCACGAGCCTTAGCAGCGCCATCAGTGAGGAATGGAAAAAGCGACAGGAGGTAAACTTTTAAGCGTCGACGCTTCTCGCACGAGGAATTCAAATAAGTGTTTCATTACAGCGGCGCTCCTCGGACAAAAGCTCGAACCAAACTGCTAATCCGCGATCAGGTAGTTCGGAGTCGCAGTCGAGACAGCAACCAAAGCGTCTAGGGAACCCCTCGGTCGGCGGAAATGACGACGAGAAGAGGCACAGCGCCCTGATGGACGAGTTCAAGAGGGCCCACAGGCGAATGTTCAAGAACGGATTCCGGGAAGACGAGAAGGAAGTAAGTCTCCTTTACTGTTATTACATCCCAACGAAATTCTGAGGTTCTTGTGTAAATCCAGGACTGCCCCTCACGAACTGACCTTGTTAATTGTACAGCTGGTGAAAATTATTGTTGATTTTTGGAAAATTAATAAATTGCTGAACGAGGAACCACTGAAGCCAGGAATAGTCATGCTAATAAATATTAGATTAAATATGTTTTATTCCTGGCTTGTGACACACAAAATTCCGGAAAATCCTTGAGATATACACCTTGGTCGACAATTCCAATCTGGTTTTTTAACGCAATTTGAGACTTTTTTTTGTTCTATAGGGTTGAGATGTTGTTGAACGGTATTAATGGGACCATTTTAATTTATAAACCTGTGCTGGTATTGGTTGGTCTACACTTTTGTTATTTCTTACCAAAAACAAATTTTGATGTAATGCGATGGGTCACAAATTATATGTATGAATTGAGTGTATTTATTATGTCTAGTAAAACAGTAGGTATTCTGGCACCCGACATCTGCATATTTATATGGAGATAAACCTTTAAATCACAAATGCATAGTAAGTAACCTTCTTTATGCTTCGAAAATAGTGAACAGATCCTTATGGAATTCTAAAACAATATTCGCAAAACTTTTAGTGCGATACTCTACTAACATTAAGATTTTCTTAAGATAGTGTAATTTTTGGAAAGCAACGGCTTGACGAGTGGAATAGCTTGGGTATACGGCCCTCGAATTGGGCTTTTGGCGCACTATCTAATTGAGTGCTTGTGAAATAGATACGTATTTTATATTATAGACTTTGATTTCGTTGTGATTAGGAGAGACAACAAACAAAGCTGCCCTTCTCACTATTCCGAATTCAAATATAACCTACTATTAATTAATTTTATCATATCTATTTCTATTATATTATACATATGGTTTTTAAAGACAACGAATTTTTATCTGTAGTCGATTATTATTATAGTCGGTTATTTTTCAAAGTACTTCATATCAAATGTGTGCTCGTAATAATACAATCATTTCAACAACTTCTCATGGAATTATTTCAGACTTTGAACCGCTTTCCACATTTCTACTCACAGACTCCCAAAACTCTTAGTATAAATCGCTGAAATTATACCGATACAATTTTGGGCAATAGTTGGATTTTTGAAATGTAACCCCTAAAGGGAACTCGTTTTTTATGACAATTTGAATTTCCTTAAAACAATGTTATTTTTCGAAGCATTCAGGGAAATATGTGAAACAATTTCACCAGGCACAAACAACACTATAGTATTGCATTTTTTAAATTAAAATATCTTGGTTAAACAATATACTTCATTTGCTCCTCAAAATTTAATTTTCTAATTAGAACATTTTGTTTGCTGGCTCTGAAATTACAAAACGAGCTGATTAACCTGAAATATTGTATAAATATTGTATTAAACGAATAATAAAAAAACGTAGGTATGTATTGCCGATTACTGGAATTCAATGTGTGAGGGAGTCAAATAAGGCCTTGCGCGAAAAAATGTTAATAGAACAGTTGATGAATGAATAGTTAGTATAGCCCGTTTTATTTTTCTTTGAAAGTTTGAATTTTAATTTCAATGGGTTTAGAGAATAATGAGATTTAGAGCTATGCTTTGTTTTATTTTGATACTTTTTTGTGGAACATTAAAATAACAATTTGTCCTAATAAGTACTTCGATCTTTATTCAGACCATTCTTAGGGGGAAAAATGTTGTAAATAATTCTGAAACTAAAGTAAAACTGATAGTGTCTGCATTATAAAGAAATAATTCATGAAAAAGAAATAGTTCATGAAAAACTGAAAACAGGGAAAGAGCAAATAGTTACGGTACGTAAACTACCTTTTCAGATCCGCTACTTAAACTAGTTAAATTCTTCTGAAGATTCGCAACTTTTCTAAATAATGATAGTGTAAATCTCCTAGTATTTGTTCTTTGTTGCACAAAACACAGAATTAACGTAAAATTCTTGGTAGTTAATTAGCTATAAATGCATATGAACGTACTTGCAAATTGCATCCGGGCGATCTCATCAGAAGTGTTCAACGAATCGTTAAAAAAATATCCCCTACCTCGAGCAAGTACACTGAGAAAAGTCCAAGAATGTGAATATTAGCTGAGAAAATTACATAAGTCCTCGCTCGTACGGGTGATGATGGCGGATATTATTTCAATTGTCCGCCATGCTCGATTGCTTCATCTGTTAGAAGCTCCCGAGCCATCCAGCCGCCGAGTGGATGAAGAAAAGTTAAAAAACTGATTAATCCATACCTCCGCACGCGATTACATACCTCAGACGTGTTTTGGCGGGACGGCGTGGCCGCGGCGGCGAGGGCGGCGGCGACTTCATATCTTGCGAATGAAAACCGAAAAAGCCTTGACCGAAGCGCGATTCCGCGGTCCATGTGAGATCGCTTTCGTGTCGTCCTATCGCCGCGAAATATCAATTTTGGACATTGAGAAAAGGCAAAAGAGAAAAGCGCCGCGTGAAATGACCGCGAGTCATTGATTGTCCACGTTAAGGTGGTCAAGATGACCACTCGGCCATCAGTGGTTGAATTAATCGATGACGGGTTTCTTTTCTTAATTTTTTTCATTTCCCGCGGCGCGGTCAGATTTTCGCATCAGGTGTAGTTCGAGGCCGCTGCGCACATGGATTGTTGCGATGCTTAATAAATCATTTGCCAAAACAGATTTCGACTTGCATCAGCGGAATATTCGGTGAGAGCGTCTTATTTTTTTGCGGACAGGTACCTACGCCTGGAAAGAAAGGTGGGTGAAGGGCTCACTTCCCATCCCACTGCTGACTACCGGAATGTTTCGTCCAACGCCTAATTGAATTGTCGCTCACAAAATACCTGAGTCAAAATGTTGCTCTGTCGGAATTTTCTCAACGTTTCCTAACAAAACCAGTCAAATTTAATAAATGGCGAAATAATGGGTTCCGCAATCGCAATGCCTGCGACCACAACCTGCATGGTGCACGATTGTTTGAACCCTCCGGCAGGTGTGGACGTCTCATTAGCCGTCGTCTGCTAAGTGGGAAATGCTTAACCGAACTGCGTCAATAAGACAGACCAAGGCCATCTGACCAGAACCAACAGCGGTTCTCTAGCGTTACTGCTGGGAATAAATTAAATTGCATTTTAATTCATTCAGCAATTAAAACGACACGGACAATACCGTGAAATTATTTAAAGGACCGCTAAGCTAAGTATAAGAGGTTGTTGACTTCCCTAGTTTTATGCACATTTACACAAACATATACATATATCGCATACATTCCATATAGTTTGTTAAACGTTTCCCGTCTCGTTATTTCTAGAAATTGTTAGCAAAGAAATTTGTTAAACCAACATGGGACGATTACATTCCTTTTTTCGCTTAATAGCAATTTTTTGAATTTTGGCGTACTCGTATCTATCGAGTAAAATATTTTCTCGATACACGCCCAAATAGGGTATAGACCCGAGGCATACGTCCAAGGCGCGAAAGTAAGAAAAATACATCTTTTGCAAGCACATATGTATGTACATACATATGCATCTTGTTTCTCATTCGGAATGTTCTGGATCCTTCAAGTTTTGTTAAAACAATAAATTTGTTCGTTTGTTCACGAAGTAAGGAGTATACCGTGTCTCAGTTGGGCTATTTTGGGTGCGTTAGGAGTTATACGTGATTTTGGTGGGCTACATTTTAACAACTTATAATTTTACTGCTGTTCAGCATGGCCCATTTGGGTATAGAACGGGTCCATACTACTTTTATTGGGGTTGGTCGATTTTATAAGTAAAATGGGTAAATGACTTTGAATTATTTAACCCGTTTAAGTATACAACACAAAAGAAGAAATGCTGCAAAACGATAAAGTTTTTCGACTAATCTGTTATTTCAAGTAAACTCATTTTTGGAGGTCTGTACGCTAATCACTGCTTTATTTTGATAAAATTATGCATAACACAAACAACACCAATTAAATTTTTTATTTGGGTCAGTAAATTAGTTAGGAATAAAATAATTTCGACTAACTTTACTGTATTATCAAAATGTAAGACATATTTATTAAATTTGGAAAATAATTATTACTTTGAAAAGCTTATGCATATATGGTACATATGTACATATGTAATGCAGTTTAAAGGGTCAATTGAATCTTGATCAAGTCTCATCTGGTAATGTTTCGTTTATTGTTTTTCAAGACTTTCTTTTAAATTTAATAATGATGTGCTTCGTTTCGTCTTTACGTAATTTTAATATAATTTCAAATACGATAATTGTTTAATTTAAATATGTTTTAAATTGTCACCAGAATTCGTCAGTTCTTTAATTACGAAGTTGAATTTTGAACACGAAAGCGACAATTTTTTAGTTTCAATTGTGCATCTGTTTGTACATAAGCGAGTCTGTTTTACTAAATATAAAATCAATGCATACATACATATTGATTGTCTTAAATGGCGATGAAAGTGAAATCACCTTCAATTTAAAGTTAATCACATTAAATTTTATATTGCGATTTTTCTCTGAGTGTTTTCATTTGATTTTCTGCTTACTTGTATTGCTGAGCTATAATATTTTAGCGCCAGTTCTTTTGCGTAACCTTGGGGAAGTTCTTGACCGGTAGACTGCGACTGAATTATCTAAATATGTAGGTAGGTCTATTACTTTTTAAAAAAAAAAAAACGCAGAAACGTAGGCCATTCAGCTAAAGCGGACTGTTATGGCACTTGTTCCATCGTCAGGTGAACAGCCCTAAAAGTCCATAAGTGCGGAACCAGTTTTCATTAAGAAAATATTAAGTAAAAGTAAAAACACAGCCACATAACACCAGACAACCGCCTAAGCTGATTGTCCCCAAACGGGTAGTGTTTCTTACCTTTATACGGTCGCTTGTTATGTAGCCCGGGAAAAGGAAGTGCTCTCGAGCCATTGAAAGGGAAATTCAGAAATGACCAACCAAAGATGGTCATTAGAGGAAACAGTGGTCATTCGGGCAAGTTCCGCAACATTCGGAGACCGACAGACTGTAACGATAAAATCTCAAACCAGGGCATTTTCCTTCCATTTTGATCAGCAAGAAACTTGCGGTGGTTACCTGATTACAGAGCCCACGATAAGATCTGATCAGCTACTGCGATTTTCAGAAACGCACCTTAGTCTAACAGGTGAGTTTAGTGCGGGAGGGTCTCTCTACAGAGCTAGTACATATTTATTGGATGAATTTTCACGATAAAGTATTGGCTATTATTTTGAAAAGTTCTAAAATTAATGATAACAACAACTGTTGTGGTGTTACTAATTCGTATACTAGTGCTAAAGTAGCATAGTCGAGAATTACTCCTTTTGGGGAGTTAAAAATTGTAATTTTTGCTAGAGTGTTACTTGCAAACCACCATCAATCAAAGTCTCAGCCAACACCGTTCAGGTGTACGTCGCTGCCGCTGCAAAGCCGCATTCGAAAAACAGTCGGCGGCTTCACCGGTTGGTTGGTTGGTTGGTTTCGATTCGACGAGGCTTATTTTCTGCGGCGATCAGTGTAACATAGTCGTCAGCAGCAGTTAACTGGGATTTGAGTGAGGCTGCGGTAAGGCGGTAAAGCAAGGTGCACGTCCTCATCGAACTTGGCGATCGGCCGGAACGCCGACGACCGCACAGTGAATGTGTTTTCGGGGATTTTCCCTTACCAAAATTGGATCCCAGTTAGCAAATGATCAGTGAAAGTGTAAAACAATTCTAAAGTGCGCAGCGCAACCGCGGATGCTTCTCCCGTCCTCGAGGTGACGAAAGTTCATCGTTAGTGTATTTTTTTTTCATATTTTTTCATAATTTTTCACATATATGTCTAATTAGCTGGTATTGCAAGCCTGCCAGTGAGATATTAAGGCGCCGCTCGACACATTTCGCGGTTTCACACGAAAAGCGATTTTCAGTCGGCTGGCCGATAAAATTCTTAGATAACCCGGCACTGTGCTGCTGTTTTTCTCACTTCATTTGTTTCTGGCTGCCCCGGAGCTGTTAATTATGAAAGCAACAAATGCGAAACCGCTTGTGACAATATCGACTTATGAGGTAAGTTCGCTACTATTTCCTCGAGTTATGAGAACAGCGTGATAAATTTCCCAATCTTAAGTTTTCCTGGAAAACGACAGGTAAACAGTGAAAATTGCAACTAATTGCACCTCAATTTTTAGTTTGTTATTATTACGTGGCGCAGTTAACAGCCGTATTTAGTTGCACAATTTAACACTTCATAGCATGAACTGTTTGCGCTTGGTAAAGCACTGTCAACAAGAATGTTTATACATTATATTGAAAGAATTTCAATTTAAAAATCAATAACACGTTTGCTTTTTTGAAGTGAAATCGCTCCTACTCCAGTATGATTGTTTTTACGATAAAATAATCCAAAATCCGTTTTTTCTACAATTTTATAAAGAACAATTTCTCTATTACTCGTAATTGACGACCTTTTATCCCTTAAAAAGAATCTCATAATTAAAACTAAGGGTGCTGTTAAGGATATGATTACAATACTACAATAAAACTCTTAATCAAAATCGAACTTGATCAGTATTTTTTCGAAATCAAAGTTTAATTTTACATTTTGATTAATATCACATAAAAAGTATTAAGACTTCAGTTTGATTTTTCTTTAAAAGAAAACTACGCTCAATCCTTAGTGGCTCAAAATTTCTTGTTAATTATGTATATAAAAATCTAATTCATAGATGCATTAAAAGTAGTTGACAGAAAGGTATGTGATCTGCTTATTTCGAAATTTTGGAATTCTTAGCATTCAGTGAGGATATGTTTCGTTATATACTGTTTACTATACCGTATCTATACTAATACGGATTATTATATATTCGGAAAATAGTGCTTTGGTAACCATTTTCGATGAAAGAAAAGCCATTGGAAAATTTATACTTGAAAATATGGATTGGAAAAATGTTTTACCTATCATTTCCTGTTTTGTTTTTGGATGTACCTACATGTATTTAAAATTAACCGAAAATATATAATACACTTATTTCGCATTATGTATTTAAAGTGGAGACATAGTTTAAAGCGATTGTCATTTCGAAATATTTTTAAAATTTTCACTCATTATTACTTGTTAAAATATTTTTAACAAAAACTTTGTAGAATATGCAAACAATCGTGATAGAAAGATGTTTTTCAGTGTGATTACGTATATCCAAATTAAGCTCTTTATGAGACATAATCTTCATGAAAACGAACATACAGTATGAGATCTATATACGAGTACGTATGTATGTGTATAAAGACAGAAATTGTAATTGAGTAATTTTAAAGTGCATACTTCAATAGATGAAAATCAAATAATTTAAAGGAAAATAAACAATTTCTGATATGTAGATAATTTCAAGTACATCTTCCCAAAAAAATTGTTAAAAATGACTTAAATTCATATACTAACCGGAACTCTGGTCGATTAGATTTACCTTCTTCGAATATTTTAAAGATATAGTCATCTGTTTGAAAATTTGTTTAGTCACTGAATTAAAAGATTAAACACAAAGAAAGGTTAAAAAACATATTACTAAGACTTTGTTAATGAAGCTATCAAAGGGCATACAAAATACAAAAAGGTTATTTGGGTGTTATAATTAAGCACAAAAATTAAATTTCCAGTTGAAGTTAGATAAGTTATCACCTATTCCAATAAAGCCAATTAATGGGTCTATCTTATCACCGCCGGCGATTGCTTCGCAGACTTCATTCCGTCATCGGTTATTCCGTAGTAACCCATTCATTTCGAAGAATGAATCGTCTACTGAACCCTTTGTGGTTGTACAGGTAATAACGATCAGCTTTGAATTGATGAATACACCTTACCTGGTTTCGTTTACTTATTTTCGGTGTTTGCTTTTTCTCTCTCTCGTTTGCTAATACTTTATCGCCTCCTTGACCTTGGCTATTAGTCTCGAATCTCGATGCACCTGAGCATGTGTTTGTTGTATTTATCGTCTTATTAGTTTTTTATTTCTTCTGACCGTGTCGAAAACCTGTCTGATGTTCGTTAATTTATGGTCGGTCGTCTTCTACAGAATGCAAAATCAGACTGATAGCGACGCGCTTCTAAATTGAAAAATTTGACCCAAATTGCCTTCGAAGTTCATTGAAAATTGGTGTCTGCACGTGAATAGTTACTGGAGGAGGGTTTGGCGGTGTTATACTATTTTAAGTTTGCATCGTCTAGGATATAAAACCCATTTGAGTTACTGATTTCACAAAACTGGTTCTTTTATGAGCCAAATATAAACAAAATTATTGCTGCTCAGCGGTGTGTAGTGAATATATTAATCATCATCTAGACCTATGACATTCAACAGTCGTATTTATTCAAAACAACTTATATCTCTTATTTAACTTGTTATTTATACGTAAAAAATGGCAGTTCCTAATTATTAAGAGGGTCATTATTACTTAATAAATATGCCTCCCACAAAAAGTCTATCGCTTACCTTTTTCAAGCTAAACTGTTTCTATTTCATTGCAAATATTTTACATGTATTATTTAATTTTTTTTTATATTTTATATTTTTATATCTACAGCTTTTATTGCTACTTTTATTATAGTTTCCAATAAGTAAACAATTTTAGTATACTTTATATTATATACTCGTAGCTAACCGTGTTTTCGTTTATCTTTTACAGGAGAGGCAACAGGAATTGAGCAAGACAATTGTTATGGAAGATGTGGTGGACTATGCAACAAGTGATTATGGAAACACTGACAATTTGTTCCAATATCCACCACCTCCGCCGGTAAGGTTTTTAATTTTAATTTGATTACCTATAAAAATAACAGTCAACAATATACATGCATACTTATATGCATTTGTTATTGTGATTCCAAAGAATTATCGATTTAACTAAAGAAATTATCCGAATATTCGTTTTATTATCACTATTTGAGCTCTCTGTTTTGATGTTTTAGAGACCAAACTACTTAAAAATTAGGCAATCCAAAATAATGAAAACTGTAATATATACGTATATCACAAACTAATAATATACGTACATATATCACAAAGACCTATTTATACCAAGATTATGGGAGATTTAAATTTTATAAAATATGATAGAAAAGGGTATTAACGTTTTTTTTTTTTTTGTTTTCTGAAGAAGTCTAGTATAATGTGAATTCGTAATAATTGTAATATACAAGTACAATCAACTTTTTCGTATTACATGCGATATTTTGCAGTATTTAAAAATATTTGCAAAAAAATGTAGGATCAATAAAAATGTAATTGCGAAACATTTATTAAAGAATTTGTAAGTTTTAAATATTCCATTTTCATATATTAAAAACTCAATTACATAAGTTACACGAAATTATTATTCGTATTTTTAACTCAAGATCAATTGTTTACGAGGTAATTGAGTTAAACGGAAATTCAAGATAAAATCGGAAGGAGAACCTTTAAAACCATGACACTAACATATGTTTTCTTTTAAGAACTTTGTCGTATCGAAAAATCTCTATAGGAATTTAATTTGGATCTCATCCTGTCAACTAGAATTTTATTAGTGACGAAATGTTTATAATTATTTAGTCAAATAAAACATGGCAATTTTAACGGATTTTAACGGATATAACGTCTAAATATTTTGCCAATATTAAAAATAATGAAATTAAAATTGAAAATATTCGATCTGCTTTTAAAAGTTCCAAACGCTCAAAAGTATGAAATAACTTTAACTATGGAATTCTCCTTTGCTACTTACAATGGATAAATTTAGAAATTTTATTTGCACTATTAATTTAAAATGAAGAAGGGTATTTATTATTTTAATTTTAATTTATTAAATAATCAAGCGTTCATGCATTTCCCCAAGATGCTATCACAAGGAATATCTCAAATTACCTAACTCTGGAATATCTGCTGGATGTTGTTACATATGTCTAAAAGAGAGTATATCTAACCATTTTTTTTTCACGCAAAACAAAACTGGGCATAGATTTTGTTCACTGCACCGTGCGGTGAAGTTTGAGCGGAACTAATTACGTCTATCGTTTCGCTTCATAGGCGAAGTTGTGAAAATCTTTCTTACATTAAGTGCGAGGGAGGCACTCCGATCGGCTGGCTGATTATGCGTTTCCAATGGATAACATTTAATTAAAATTCCGAATTAACTGAGAAATTGGCTTGTTCCAAATATGTCCATCAAACTTAAATTAATCTAATGCGATGTTTTGGCAAATTGAAGGTACAATTTCACGTTAATTTAATAAAAAAACAAAATATAGTATATGTAGTATACTAGCTGGGCTACCCGGTTTGACTCGGTGTACGAATATTTTATCCGCCCGCCGAATTGGGTCCGTCATCTTGATTCTCAAATTACGAACATAGATTCGCAATACGGACTACAAAAACCCCCAAATACCAATTTTCATGCCAATCCGTTGATATTTTCAATTTTTGGACGCCATCTTGGATCCGCCATTTTTAAATTCGCATATAAAAACTGGCCTACATGTTGGGCCGGAATATGTAGTACATTCATCCAAAAAAATAAATCTAATCCGATACAGCGTTTAGACGTGATTGCGCAACAAACAAATAAACAAACAAACCAACTTTCGATTTTATATATACACATGATATGCATATTGCATTTTAATTTGCTTTTATCTAATATATTATTTTATTTATAATCATTTCAGCCTCCTGAATTTGCGAATGCTTCCGCAAAAATCGGGAAGAATAACGACGAGCACCGCGCCGATATAAGTGCTCCTCCAGAGACTCCAATTCCTGACTATGATTCTACGCCATCTCAAAGTTTTTCGAATCGTCACAATGGCTACTATAATGGAGCAGCCAAGAGCACGATTGGAAGAGTTGCAGCTACAGAAATAGCGAAAGCGAATGGACATGCTGCAGAGCTGGAATCGATAGAATCATATAAGCTACAAAATCCTTCATCTCCGGTCCCGCGACCTCCATCGCTCTATTTCAAGCCGCAAAATTCAGGACCTCCAACAATGAAGAAGACCTCCAGACCCGTTTCAGTCACAATAGGCGAATATGGAGCTCAAAGTAGCCGCAAGGAGCCGTCCAAGCTAGATTTTATTAAGTCCAACATGGAGAACGAAAATAATCAGGCGCAGTCATCCAAGGACGATAATGTGTCTGAAATGCTCCGAAGTGAACTGGAGAAGACCTTGTCTAGGTCTAATCTAAAAAAGAGGAGCGAGACGATGGGCAATATTAATGGACCCATTTCAAATGGAAAGCCAGTTTTACAGAAGACCCAATCGTCAAATATTGAAAAAATCGCAAATATGTTGCAGGGGAAACAAAATGCTTATGAACTGAACAACAACAGGAGCTCAACATTGATGAACACCAACCGAGTCACAATAAACATTCCAAACAAATTCGAACTTAGAAAGACTGAGAGCAACCCTCCAATTCCGACAAATGGGATTTTGAAAAATGGCTACAGCAAGCCCAGCTCATGCGAGAAGAACATCACTTTCGGAAACTGAGTGGAGAAATATTTTACATTTAATATTTCTACCCTCGAAACGCCGAATCGGCGCCAATTAATTGTTGCAACTTTTAGTCATAAAAGTAGTATTAGAATCTTATATTTCTGGCTCGTATCCGTAATTGCTGTGTAATATCTATTTTATTTTGTAAATATATTTTATCGTTAATATCATGGTGGAATTCAGTATTTGATTACAGCGATTTACAACACTTCCTCATGACTGACCCCTTGCATAAGAGTAAATGTTCCCTAAGGATGTTGATTTGTAGTTGCCACACGAGTAGTTTTTGTTGCAAACTTCGTTGATATCATTGTGAGAAGTTATTTCACTTTGGGTATCCAACAAATATTGAGCTACATCACGTAGAGTTCGATTATTTCTTTTTGTTAAAGGGGAGGATAATGGTTCACTTTTCACAGATTTCAGGTAACGATGATTTGTTTTTTCGATTTGTAGGGAATCTGTTTCGTTTTTACAGAGATTTTGGAAATTTGTTGTTGAGCTTCTATCCCTATGAACATCGGCTACGACTATTTCCATCTTCGGAATGATGTCACTGCTTGAAGATGTTGAAAGATCAATATGTCCGAAAAATTTGTTTTGATAAATCCTAAGCGCTGCGATTCGATCTCTCCAAATATTCCAATACAGCTGTAATAAATCCAAGTTCAAGTAAACTTTGGCAGAATTTTTAAATATTTAAAAATGTATTTAAAATATACAAAAGACTATGACTTTGTTTGCAAAATGTCTGGTATAAAGCGTATGAGGTAAATAAAAGTGATGAATTTTTAGTTTACTACTATACGATTATAATATTTGCTAAGATAATCAGTTTCAACCCGCAGATAATAAGTTCTGGCTCATTTATCCATTTAAAAAAAACTAAATATGACAATCTGGCTTACTTTAAATTTGAGCAATTTTATTATTCATTTAAAGATTCCGGTTCGGTGAATGACCAGCGTAAAATAAAATATGTTATTATTTATAAGAAAATGGCCAGTCACTAAAATACTGTCTATACTAATTTTATTTCAAATCTTTTAAATTTAAGAAGGGCAGTTAAGTCCTTCCTAGACAATGGTTTTTTGTTCGATCCGAAAGTTTTAGCTCTAGAACTAAAGGAACTGCAAAAAAGTGGTTGAAAATGGGATATCCAAAATGAACCTTGTGAAAAATAGTCGTGGTGGCTATATGCTGTAAACTATTTTCAAAAGTAAAATGACGATGAATGATCTACAAATTAAAAAACAAATTTGATCGTTTCTCTAATTTTTACGATAATCTTCATACTTATGAAGATATCCTTCAAACTACTGGATTTATGAATTTATTCGTGAAAACCTGTTAGGTAGTATATATTTAACTTATACAAAATGCGGGTATGATAAATTTTTAATATTATTTTTTTTTAACGGAGTAATACAAGCTTTTGTATTATAAAATAATAATTTTTCCCAAAAAATTAAACAAAATATGGTAAACGCGAGAGCTTTTAAAAATATTTCAACCTTGAAATTACCTTTACAGTGCTGTATTTTGTTGTTTCAGGTGCAAATTACCAAGAAAGAAAAGAGCCTATGGGGCTCTTGAGTGTCTTAGACGAAGTTGTGCTAAGTTATAATACAGCTGACAATTTTTGACTTAAGGTGAAACCATAGAAATCAGTGTTAAGAGGCTTTGCGAAGTAATAAGTTCTTCTTTTAATTCTAATTTTTGAACGTTTCAATAGTACGCTTTTAATTCGACTTTTTCGGTTTCAGTTCATGTATGTATACACCAATGCTACAACATAATTCATGGCTCTTATTACAGAGGACAACAAAAACAAGTTTCTAACCGAGGCAACGTATAGCATTTAGATCGTCACTTATATACATACATATATACCACGACTGAGGAATATTTTGAATTTTGAGTTCTACAATATCATGGTCCTTACATTTTTGAACATGTGCCCACCGAACTCGAAGAATAAAATTTTGAGGCCTCCTATAGCAACTTTCATCAATTGTCGTCTTTGTCTCCGAAAAATTTTTATGTAAAGAAAATCAAGCGGAAAAATATTAGTCAACTCCATAGACTCAATTTCCGGGTCTTGTTGTTGGTACTGAACATTGGACAGGTTCTTTGTGCTATTTATATCAAAATAATCCGCTCCAATTATTAATTTAGTTGCTGTTAATGCTAGAATGGACATTTTTTCTTTCAAGTTTATATTAGTCATTGTAAATGTTACCTATCTGAACCTGTCGAACACCTTCACCCGTTTCTGATACTTGAGCAAAAGGACTTTCCACTAAAATAACTTCTTCAAAATCACTATACTCGTACATTAGAAGTTTTTGAATACGGAACATCATTTTGAAAATTTATAAGTTTTAATAGTTTCATTTATGTTGACGTTCAGCAAATCACCGGTTATAAATGTGGCATGGCATCCTTGGTCATAAGGGAGATCATTTATATTCGCAGTTCAGTTTTTTCCTTATCGTCGAAAAGGAATTCTTTTATTCAAACGAAAGAAGTGCAAAAAGTATTATTGGAAGTGGTTCGAGTCTTTGAAGATGAAGCCTAACGAAACGCGATATCATTCACAATTTTTGGAGTCGAGCAGTGGAGGAGAAAAAAACACATTCTTTAAGGGGAGTGAAATAATTTACAATATCCATATAAATAATATACCTGTAAGTGAATTTTAATTATTAATAAAGAGCATTTATTTAAGTATTTTGTCTTAGCTGCGTAATAAGAAAATTATTAAAAATGGTAAAAAACCCCGATTTATTCCGGGTTTTTTGCAATTTACGGTTAGAGTATTTAAAATTAATTTATTTTACGCAAAAAGCCCGACTCCAAAAGCTCTATTTTAAAAATTAATTTTTTTAGAGACCCACTAATCTTTTATTTACAATGTAAACAAAGTTAGAATCCACCAAATTTTAAGGCAATCAGCTAATTTATGGCTTTTTTATTATTAATTAAATAAGGAAAAGTTAGTGCACAAAATATACTTACCGGAAAAATGATTTTCCTTTCCTATTTTTGTAATTTATTGGATCCGGGACAAGAAAATAACACAACTGACATGACACACGAGTGGCAAATGATTTCAGAACTAAAAGGACAAGCCGCGTCTACATGGCTTTGGTTCAAGTCGACTCCAAAAATTTTTCGGATCGGCTTGAGTTCAGCCGACTTGAAGTTGCTCCGAGGTCACATAGCTTTCAAGTCGACTTGAAGATAACTTCAAGTCTGAATGTAACCGTAGTAATTGACTTTTTCTTTTGGGGTACACGAAAAATCTCTTATTAACATCATAGAGGAACCAATCAAAACTAAGTTCCTTATTACGTAGCTTTGGCAATATACCTTTGCTTTCTACGTAATAGATTACTCCTTAATTGTTTGCTTCATATAATATGCTTTAGAATTTGTTTTAAAGATTTTGTGATCCGTATTTAGCAATACATATGTTGGAATTTTACTTGGAGGAACTAAAGGAAATTTCCATTGTTCAAATGTAGGGTATAATTGGAGATCCGTCACACTCGTTCGATTTGGATGAAATTTGATAAGCAGCTTCCCTTTGCCCTAAAACGAAAGAATCTGGAGGAATTTTACGGACCCGCCTATCTTTGGGGAATTGTGAAAATGATTGAATTTTATCTAAAAATTCCTGATTAATTGAAGTGGTTTATCCTCCAGAAGAACTTTCAGATATGTATGAGCAAATTGACGACAAAGTCGTCACTATAAACATTTGTTTGGAGGATAAAGCATAAATTTATATATTGATAGAAATAATATTATACTTTACATAATACTTTCTCTTCATTTGATTGTAGGTTGAAACTACCTCAAAATATCCATAGTACTAATTTTCATCTAAATTCGTTGAAGTTCGAAAATCATTGTACGCCATATTGGATTTTTTATATAAGGAAAATATAGGCTTGAATAAAATCATGTTCTGGTCTTTTTATCTTTATTAAAACAGAGTTTATAGCTCGAATATTTGTAAGCCACAGCCGTATACAACACAAAAATTGTTATTTTCTGATGAGCAACACATTTGTAAACCCTTGGCATCCGCCACGCAAGTAAATGCTGACCGGTCCAACTCAAAGTTGGTCAAATTCACTTTACAAACTTTCTGATCAATGCCAGTCGTATATAAAAACTTTCTGCAATCTGTGATATAAACTCCATTTACCTGAGCAGTATGTAGAAAATCGAGATTTTTTTTTTCTTCCAAAGAGAAATGATCATCGAGAAATCTTATCCTGGAGACGACGACACTTTGATCGTCTCCTCCAGTGGCTACGATAAGCAAATTATCCTTTACCTTAATGTCGAAGGAGTTAATTCCGCTTTCATGGTGTTTCACCTTAAAAATTGGAAGGCAGTTTGATGAAAATTGCTTAGTTCCCCAAAAACATATATTGCCATCCGTAGCACAGGTTATTAAAATATTAATTTCTTGCAACTTCAAAAGATGTGTATGCAAAATACATTTGCCATAAAACATTTGCACAACCAGCTTCATAGAAGCATCCGTGTAAGAAAACAATCTGATATAACCATCAGAGCAACCGGCAAATATCTGGAAAGTGTCTCGCTGTCCTTGCGATATTGTTAAAATAGCTAAATCCATAATTCTAGTCTCTGGATCAAAATCGACATCCTGTCTATCCCTTTGGTATTTTCTGTCGAAGTCGCTGGACTTGAGCATAAAATTACACTTTTCTTCGACGGTGAGATCTTCTAGGTTAATTTGTGAGACGCATATCTGTGCCCTGCCCCCTGCCGAAAATACCAACCACGTATCAGATGAAATGTTCACCTTTTCAATTGCTTTAATGCTTGAAATATGTAAAAAAATCTCGTTAATAAGTCGATATGGCTTTTTCTCTGAGACATCACAATTCGAAAATTTTAAAATGTTATCTTCTCCTCCTGAAATTAAGATCCATTTTGAGGACGAGGCGTTCATTGAGAAGGCTTTTAAAACATTGCAAGGTTTAACGTGCCATTTGTTAGCACTTACTTCGATTTTGCTGCGGGATACATTTTTTAATTTTCCATGGAAGAAATGCAAGCATTTGTTCTTCACGTAGATGTACCTGAACTCGTTTTTATCAAAATCAATTTTTACATCCCAACATCTGTGACCTCCGCCGCAAGAGATTTGATGCAGAAAATCAGATGATTTTTCCCAGATAACAAAATGGTTATCGTTGAAACCCAAAATGGTCTTATTGTTTTTAGAATTTTTCCTTTCCATCCTCTCTATCCACGCCACAGGTATGTTTTCTGTGTGAATAACGTCCATTTTGGAAGTGACTCCATTTAATCGTACAGTTTTAACAGTGCTATCATGGCCACAAGTATTAAAGATGAATTTATCGTCTATATGATTAACAAAAAGCATTTGTGTTACTCCAAGAGTGCCATGAATATGCTTAATCACCGACATCAGTGAACATTTCCCATTGTTAAGAAGGTAGAGAAGTAAGTTACCCTGTCTATTGCTAAGAACTAAAAATTGTTGCATTTTCAAAGCGGATGTGATCCATCTCTCCTTAGATTGAGGAGTTTCA
The DNA here is from genome assembly GCA_959613345.1 of Tolmerus cingulatus. Lineage (NCBI taxonomy): Eukaryota > Metazoa > Arthropoda > Insecta > Diptera > Asilidae > Tolmerus > Tolmerus cingulatus. The sequence goes on from OY390710.1 coordinate 25,991,655, forward strand.
AAAGCTGTATATGTTTTAAACCGATCAGAGGTGAATTTACACAATCCACTTTCAGAACTAATCAAAATTTCCTCGGAGGAAAAGGGAAATATAGATCGAATCACACTGTCCATAATAGATTCTTCAAAAACCTTTTCCAATTCTTGTGCTTCGTTGAATTTATACATAGAAATTACCTTATATCCACCAGTGAATATATAACTACCAAATACTTCCAGGACTGTAATTTTGGAACTAGAGAGTTTTCCTTCATACTCCAACTCGCCGGTGATGTTGCTGACAAATAATTTATTTTTGCTAGACACTCCGACGATGTGCGTCGGATTTAAAAACTTCACTTTGCCCACATAATCAGCTTGCAACGAAGGAGTTATTTCTTTCGGAGAAATTGGTGCGAACATATCCTCTATACCATGTTTAAAAACATTTCCGCTGGAAGTTGACAGGAAAACGGTCAACGTTGATGAATCAAAGGCACAGTCTAAAACGGAACCCATTTGCCGCTTTATTTTACCCACAAGATCACCGTTCGAGGTCCAAAGACACACGCATTGATCTTCTCCGCAAGAAACCACATAGGGGACGTTACCTGCAAGAGAAGTGTTATATGTTTAATTATAACAATTTAAAAATATTAATTGTTTTTAATCAAAATAAATAGTAAAAATATTTATCTTAGACCAAAGTAGGGATCATTTCTGGGTCAACCAAGTTTTTAAATTTAAACCAATACTTTAAAAAACAAAGATTTTTAATGTTCACATACAAGGATTCCCAATCTTCTTATTTGGCAGGATATTAGCTTCTTGTTTTATAATTATAAGAAGACAGGGTGTTGTGCAATGTTTCTCTACTATCACGTTCTATGCCATGTGTACCAAAAACAGCTCACAAATGATAATAATTTTGCATACAACTCAATAAGGATGTTTTCAAAAATTAAAAAGTGAGTAAAATTTAACTTCTAAGATTCGTTTATATAGTTAGTTACAAGTGAAGCTAATAAAAGCATATTAATAAATTAAAATACGCAGAAAGCCCGACCTGTTAAGCCCTATTTTAGAAATTCCATTTTTTAGGCTTATATTGCCTTAGCTGCGTAATCGGAAAATTAGCAAAAATGATAGAAAACCTCGATTTATTTCCGATTTTTTGCAATTTACCTAAGGAATATTTAAAACTAATATATTTTAGGCGAAAAACCCGACTCGAAAAGCTGGGCACGGACATCAGTCACCGAAACGCACAACGATATTCGGGCGCTCCCGCGGCCATCACGGCGCCCCATCACCAGCTACTTATTTGCTAAACGTTCGAGCCTTCTCACCTGAGAGCACCTGAGGAATCTCCGGAGGGGCCCCCAGCAACTCCTGCTCCTGTTTGGGGCTTGCGCGACGCTGACCAGTTCCCGTCCAGACACTAACACTACACAGTTTGGCCCCGCGGCACCCCCGGGAACACCTTCCACAGGTTCACCGGATGTCCCGAGGGAACCAGGGACCTCCACTCGCCCGAACACCCCGCGAAAAAACACTTTTTCAGGCAGCTCCGGTGAGCTGAGTTCGCGACGCGACGCCATGACCAGACTGGACGCGCGGGTGACAACTCTCTCTCTCACTCTCGAGTCTCCGGGCTGCACATTCAGCGGCAGTTGTCAGCGGCGACTGTGCCCCCGGCTTGCAACTTTCGATCTCCCTCCCCTCGCAACTCGCCGCGGACGAACAGCTATCAGCCGCTCCCGAATGCGACGAGGCAGCTCGGCTCCGCCCAGTGGGTGGTGGTACGCAACTGCGCCGCACTCGACTCTGCGGGACTAGTTCAGGTGTTGCTAAGGGCTCCTTTTTAAGACGCCCCGGCAGCCTTGCACTTCGTTACAGTACTTAACAAGAATTCATTTTAAGGATAAATAAATAAAATCTTTTTAAATACTCTAACCGTAAATTGCAAAAAACCCAGAATAAATCCAGGTGTTTTACCAATTTTAGTAATTTTATTACTACGCACCTAAGGCTAAGTACTTGTATACACCTAAAAAAATAATTTTTTAAAATAGAGCTGTTTGCAAAAAACCCGACCTGTTAAGTCCTATTTTAGAAATTCCATTTTTTAGGCTTATTTTGCCTTAGCTGCGTAATCGGAAAATTAGCAAAAATGATAGAAAACCTCGATTTATTTCGGATTTTTTGCAATTTTCCTTTTCAGTAACTAAAACTACTTTAATATACGCAAAAAACCCGACCTGCTAAGCCCTATTTTAGAAATTCCATTTTTTAGGCTTATTTTGCCTTAGCTGCGTAATCGGAAAATTAGCAAAAATGATAGAAAACCTCGATTTATTTCGGATTTTTTGCAATTTTCCTTTTCAGTAACTAAAACTACTTTAATATACGCAAAAAACCCGACCTGCTAAGCCCTATTTTAGAAATTCCATTTTTTAGGCTTATTTTGCCTTAGCTGCGTAATCGGAAAATTAGCAAAAATTATAGAAAACCTCGATTTATTTCGGATTTTTTGCAATTTTCCTTTTCAGTAACTAAAACTACTTTAATATACGCAAAAAGCCCGACCTGTTAAGCCCTATTTTAGAAATTCCATTTTTTAGGCTTATTTTGCCTTAGCTGCGTAATCGGAAAATTAGCAAAAATGATAGAAAACCTCGATTTATTTCGGATTTTTTGCAATTTTCCTTTTCAGTAACTAAAACTACTTTAATATACGCAAAAAGCCCGACCTGTTAAGCCCTATTTTAGAAATTCCATTTTTTAGGCTTATTTTGCCTTAGCTGCGTAATCGGAAAATTAGCAAAAATGATAGAAAACCTCGATTTATTTCGGATTTTTTGCAATTTTCCTTTTCAGTAACTAAAACTACTTTAATATACGCAAAAAACCCGACCTGCTAAGCCCTATTTTAGAAATTCCATTTTTTAGGCTTATTTTGCCTTAGCTGCGTAATCGGAAAATTAGCAAAAATGATAGAAAACCTAGATTTATTTCGGATTTTTTGCAATTTTCCTTTTCAGTAACTAAACTACTTTAATATACGCAAAAAACCCGACCTGCTAAGCCCTATTTTAGAAATTCCATTTTTTAGGCTTGTTTTGCCTTAGCTGCGTAATCGGAAAATTAGCAAAAATGATAGAAAACCTCGATTTATTTCGGATTTTTTGCAATTTTCCTTTTCAGTAACTAAAACTACTTTAATATACGCAAAAAACCCGACCTGCTAAGCCCTATTTTAGAAATTCCATTTTTTAGGCTTATTTTGCCTTAGCTGCGTAATCGGAAAATTAGCAAAAATGATAGAAAACCTCGATTTATTTCGGATTTTTTGCAATTTTCCTTTTCAGTAACTAAAACTACTTTAATATACGCAAAAAACCCGACCTGCTAAGCCCTATTTTAGAAATTCCATTTTTTAGGCTTATTTTGCCTTAGCTGCGTAATCGGAAAATTAGCAAAAATGATAGAAAACCTCGATTTATTTCGGATTTTTTGCAATTTTCCTTTTCAGTAACTAAAACTACTTTAATATACGCAAAAAACCCGACCTGCTAAGCCCTATTTTAGAAATTCCATTTTTTAGGCTTATTTTGCCTTAGCTGCGTAATCGGAAAATTAGCAAAAATTATAGAAAACCTCGATTTATTTCGGATTTTTTGCAATTTTCCTTTTCAGTAACTAAAACTACTTTAATATACGCAAAAAGCCCGACCTGTTAAGCCCTATTTTAGAAATTCCATTTTTTAGGCTTATTTTGCCTTAGCTGCGTAATCGGAAAATTAGCAAAAATGATAGAAAACCTCGATTTATTTCGGATTTTTTGCAATTTTCCTTTTCAGTAACTAAAACTACTTTAATATACGCAAAAAGCCCGACCTGTTAAGCCCTATTTTAGAAATTCCATTTTTTAGGCTTATTTTGCCTTAGCTGCGTAATCGGAAAATTAGCAAAAATGATAGAAAACCTCGATTTATTTCGGATTTTTTGCAATTTTCCTTTTCAGTAACTAAAACTACTTTAATATACGCAAAAAACCCGACCTGCTAAGCCCTATTTTAGAAATTCCATTTTTTAGGCTTATTTTGCCTTAGCTGCGTAATCGGAAAATTAGCAAAAATGATAGAAAACCTAGATTTATTTCGGATTTTTTGCAATTTTCCTTTTCAGTAACTAAACTACTTTAATATACGCAAAAAACCCGACCTGCTAAGCCCTATTTTAGAAATTCCATTTTTTAGGCTTGTTTTGCCTTAGCTGCGTAATCGGAAAATTAGCAAAAATGATAGAAAACCTCGATTTATTTCGGATTTTTTGCAATTTTCCTTTTCAGTAACTAAAACTACTTTAATATACGCAAAAAACCCGACCTGCTAAGCCCTATTTTAGAAATTCCATTTTTTAGGCTTATTTTGCCTTAGCTGCGTAATCGGAAAATTAGCAAAAATGATAGAAAACCTCGATTTATTTCGGATTTTTTGCAATTTTCCTTTTCAGTAACTAAAACTACTTTAATATACGCAAAAAACCCGACCTGCTAAGCCCTATTTTAGAAATTCCATTTTTTAGGCTTATTTTGCCTTAGCTGCGTAATCGGAAAATTAGCAAAAATGATAGAAAACCTCGATTTATTTCGGATTTTTTGCAATTTTCCTTTTCAGTAACTAAAACTACTTTAATATACGCAAAAAGCCCGACCTGCTAAGCCCTATTTTAGAAATTCCATTTTTTAGGCTTATTTTGCCTTAGCTGCGTAATCGGAAAATTAGCAAAAATGATAGAAAACCTCGATTTATTTCGGATTTTTTGCAATTTTCCTTTTCAGTAACTAAAACTACTTTAATATACGCAAAAAACCCGACCTGCTAAGCCCTATTTTAGAAATTCCATTTTTTAGGCTTATTTTGCCTTAGCTGCGTAATCGGAAAATTAGCAAAAATGATAGAAAACCTCGATTTATTTCGGATTTTTTGCAATTTTCCTTTTCAGTAACTAAAACTACTTTAATATACGCAAAAAACCCGACCTGCTAAGCCCTATTTTAGAAATTCCATTTTTTAGGCTTATTTTGCCTTAGCTGCGTAATCGGAAAATTAGCAAAAATGATAGAAAACCTCGATTTATTTCGGATTTTTTGCAATTTTCCTTTTCAGTAACTAAAACTACTTTAATATACGCAAAAAGCCCGACCTGTTAAGCCCTATTTTAGAAATTCCATTTTTTAGGCTTATTTTGCCTTAGCTGCGTAATCGGAAAATTAGCAAAAATGATAGAAAACCTCGATTTATTTCGGATTTTTTGCAATTTTCCTTTTCAGTAACTAAAACTACTTTAATATACGCAAAAAGCCCGACCTGTTAAGCCCTATTTTAGAAATTCCATTTTTTAGGCTTATTTTGCCTTAGCTGCGTAATCGGAAAATTAGCAAAAATGATAGAAAACCTCGATTTATTTCGGATTTTTTGCAATTTTCCTTTTCAGTAACTAAAACTACTTTAATATACGCAAAAAGCCCGACCTGTTAAGCCCTATTTTAGAAATTCCATTTTTTAGGCTTATTTTGCCTTAGCTGCGTAATCGGAAAATTAGCAAAAATGATAGAAAACCTCGATTTATTTCGGATTTTTTGCAATTTTCCTTTTCAGTAACTAAAACTACTTTAATATACGCAAAAAGCCCGACCTGTTAAGCCCTATTTTAGAAATTCCATTTTTTAGGCTTATTTTGCCTTAGCTGCGTAATCGGAAAATTAGCAAAAATGATAGAAAACCTCGATTTATTTCGGATTTTTTGCAATTTTCCTTTTCAGTAACTAAAACTACTTTAATATACGCAAAAAACCCGACCTGTTAAGCCCTATTTTAGAAATTCCATTTTTTAGGCTTATTTTGCCTTAGCTGCGTAATCGGAAAATTAGCAAAAATGATAGAAAACCTCGATTTATTTCGGATTTTTTGCAATTTTCCTTTTCAGTAACTAAAACTACTTTAATATACGCAAAAAGCCCGACCTGTTAAGCCCTATTTTAGAAATTCCATTTTTTAGGCTTATTTTGCCTTAGCTGCGTAATCGGAAAATTAGCAAAAATGATAGAAAACCTCGATTTATTTCGGATTTTTTGCAATTTTCCTTTTCAGTAACTAAAACTACTTTAATATACGCAAAAAGCCCGACCTGTTAAGCCCTATTTTAGAAATTCCATTTTTTAGGCTTATTTTGCCTTAGCTGCGTAATCGGAAAATTAGCAAAAATGATAGAAAACCTCGATTTATTTCGGATTTTTTGCAATTTTCCTTTTCAGTAACTAAAACTACTTTAATATACGCAAAAAGCCCGACCTGTTAAGCCCTATTTTAGAAATTCCATTTTTTAGGCTTATTTTGCCTTAGCTGCGTAATCGGAAAATTAGCAAAAATGATAGAAAACCTCGATTTATTTCGGATTTTTTGCAATTTTCCTTTTCAGTAACTAAAACTACTTTAATATACGCAAAAAGCCCGACCTGTTAAGCCCTATTTTAGAAATTCCATTTTTTAGGCTTATTTTGCCTTAGCTGCGTAATCGGAAAATTAGCAAAAATGATAGAAAACCTCGATTTATTTCGGATTTTTTGCAATTTTCCTTTTCAGTAACTAAAACTACTTTAATATACGCAAAAAGCCCGACCTGTTAAGCCCTATTTTAGAAATTCCATTTTTTAGGCTTTTTTTGCCTTAGCTGCGTAATCGGAAAATTAGCAAAAATGATAGAAAACCTCGATTTATTTCGGATTTTTTGCAATTTTCCTTTTAAGTAACTAAAACTACTTTAATATACGCAAAAAACCCGACCTGCTAAGCCCTATTTTAGAAATTCCATTTTTTAGGCTTGTTTTGCCTTAGCTGCGTAATCGGAAAATTAGCAAAAATGATAGAAAACCTCGATTTATTTCGGATTTTTTGCAATTTTCCATTTAAGTAATTAAAACTGATTTAATATACGCAAAAAACCCGACCTGCTAAGCCCTATTTTAGAAATTCCATTTTTTAGGCTTATTTTGCCTTAGCTGCGTAATCGGAAAATTAGCAAAAATGATAGAAAACCTCGATTTAATTCGGATTTTTTGCAATTTTCCTTTTAAGTAACTAAAACTACTTTAATATACGCAAAAAACCCGACCTGCTAAGCCCTATTTTAGAAATTCCATTTTTTAGGCTTATTTTGCCTTAGCTGCGTAATCGGAAAATTAGCAAAAATGATAGAAAACCTCGATTTAATTCGGATTTTTTGCAATTTTCCTTTTAAGTAACTAAAACTACTTTAATATACGCAAAAAACCCGACCTGCTAAGCCCTATTTTAGAAATTCCATTTTTTAGGCTTGTTTTGCCTTAGCTGCGTAATCGGAAAATTAGCAAAAATGATAGAAAACCTAGATTTATTTCCGATTTTTTGCAATTTTCCTTTTAAGTAACTAAAACTACTTTAATATACGCAAAAAACCCGACCTGCTAAGCCCTATTTTAGAAATTCCATTTTTTAGGCTTGTTTTGCCTTAGCTGCGTAATCGGAAAATTAGCAAAAATGATAGAAAACCTAGATTTATTTCCGATTTTTTGCAATTTTCCTTTTAAGTAACTAAACTACTTTAATATACGCAAAAAACCCGACCTGCTAAGCCCTATTTTAGAAATTCCATTTTTTAGGCTTGTTTTGCCTTAGCTGCGTAATCGGAAAATTAGCAAAAATGATAGAAAACCTAGATTTATTTCCGATTTTTTGCAATTTTCCTTTTAAGTAACTAAAACTACTTTAATATACGCAAAAAACCCGACCTGCTAAGCCCTATTTTAGAAATTCCATTTTTTAGGCTTATATTGCCTTAGCTGCGTAATCGGAAAATTAGCAAAAATGATAGAAAACCTAGATTTAATTCGGATTTTTTGCAATTTTCCTATTAAGTATTCCGGGTTTTTTGCAATTTGCCTTAGGAATATTTAAAATGAATGTATTTTAGGCAAAAAACCCGACTCGAAAAGCTGGGCACGGACATCAGTCACCGAAACGCACAACGATATTCGGGCGCTCCCGCGGCCATCACGGGCGCCCCATCACCAGCTACTTATTTGCTAAACGTTCGAGCCTTCTCACCTGAGAGCACCTGAGGAATCTCCGGAGGGGCCCCAGCAACTCCTGCTCCTGTTTGGGCCTTGCGCGACGCTGACCAGTTCCCGTCCAGACACTAACACTACACACTTTGGCCCCGCGGCACCCCCGGGAACACCTTCCACAGGTTCACCGGATGTCCCGAGGGAACCAGGGACCTCCACTCGCCCGAACACCCCGCGAAAAAACACTTTTTCAGGCAGCTCCGGTGAGCTGAGTTCGCGACGCGACGCCATGACCAGACTGGACGCGCGGGTGACAACTCTCTCTCTCACTCTCGAGTCTCCGGGCTGCACATTCAGCGGCAGTTGTCAGCGGCGACTGTGCCCCCGGCTTGCAACTTTCGATCTCCCTCCCCTCGCAACTCGCCGCGGACGAAAAGCTATCAGCCGCTCCCGAATGCGCCGAGGCAGCTCGGCTCCGCCCAGTGGGTGGTGGTACGCAACTGCGCCGCACTCGACTCTGCGGGACTAGTTCAGGTGTTGCTAAGGGCTCCTTTTTAAGACGTCTCGGGCAGCCTTGCACTTCGTTACAGTACTTAACAAGAATTCATTTTAGGGATAAATAAATAAATTCTTTTTAAATACTCTAACCGTAAATTGCAAAAAAACCCGGAATAAAGCGGGGTGTTTTACCATTTTTAGTAATTTAATTATTTCGCAGCTAAGGCTAAATACTTGATATACACCTAAACAAATGATTTCCTAAAATAGAGCTTTTCGCCAACAACCCACCTATTAAGTAATACCTATTCTAGAAATCCAATTTTTTATGCCTATATTGCCTTAGCTGCGTATTCAGAGAATTAGCAAAAATGACAGGAAACCACAATTTATTTCTGGTTTTTTATAACTAGTCCGCCATATTGGATTTTTAATGACGTCACTTAGCTAATTGTCATCCAAACTAAATATGTATGCAAAATTTCAACTCAATCGGAAACCGGGAAGTGGGTCAGATTTAACTTCTAAGATTTTTTTACATACTCGTAGTTATAAGTGAAGCTAATATAAGCATGTTAAAAATAAGAAAACTTTAAACGAACATTTTTACTCGCTGACAATACCAACCTTGTTCTATTATTTTGGCCTGAAACACTCTTGCTGAATGTCCATAACTGCCTCTGTAGCATTCTATCCCAATATCGGTCCAATTAATTTTTTCATTCTCGATTAGTAGGCGCCAAAATCGCACAGAACGATCATCCGAAGTGGTTGTTAACAAACCATGTATGGGATCAACATTAATTGAAAATATAACGCCCTGAAAATAAGAATACTAGAATTGTTTGATTTGTTAGTTTACTAGAACTCGTTTTTACAATATTCCCAGAATTTTTTAAGTTTGATAATTTTTTATTTATATTCACTAAAGCCATTTATTAATGGGGCGATGCTTCTTTTGGAGGAGCACTTACCTGATGTGCAATAAAACGCCTTAAGACTGGGGCTCTATCGAGAGTTGAGTTTGGTTGCCAAATAATGACTTCTCCGAATGCATTACCTAGAAGTAAAAGGATTAGACGAATAAATTAGATCCAGGAACAACATTATAACATCCACATATAAATAAATTGTTAAAATTAAACTAAACTTAAGCAAACACAAATTAAAAATCAAACAAAATCTTTTTAGCAATATCTGCAACCATAATACTTTAAAAATAAAAAAAAAAGATTAGCAGATTATACTTTGTACAAAATTTGTAGAGCCTGTTGCAGCACTCAACTGTTGTCTTCCTCAAAATATTTGGAAAGTATTTCTCGAACCTTTTTCTTATTGGGAATGGAATCCGTGGGCAAAACAATCTCATGCTAAAAAATATCCATTTAGCATAATAACCCTTCTGCCTATCTTTGAAAAAAATTAATGATTTAAGTATGTTTACCTTTGTACGTTGTTCGCGGAATTTTCTTATTTCGGTCCCAATTTCCTGGACACTCATATTATGAGGATACGACTATACCTCCGCAGCGGAGAGTGGACGCCTGTTCTTTAGTTTTTTATACAGAATATTTTATTGAGGTCTGAACAGAGGTATGCCCATCTATATGATCTCGTTTCTTGATCAACGTTTGTTAGAACGCCCCTTCCTAAAATCAATCACCCCTAAAATTGCAATTGAAAATTTCAGGGTGAGCCTAGCAAATTCTTTATAAGTTCCTCCAGAGATATCGTAGGATTTTCGTTAATAGCGTGTTAAAAAGCCAAGCTTTTAAGATTTCTAACGATACTTCTTACACTAGCCAGGTTAACCCCGGTCTCTCTTATTTTCGCAAAAAATTCTTAAAATTATCATTAGATATGAAAAATGGGGTTTTTGCATACGTGTGAAGGAATCTGTTTACCAACCTCCAAATATAACTAAGTCTCTCCACTGAAGCCCCAAAAGTTGCGAGCAGTACAAGGTCGATTTATCATTGCATGAAGATTTTTCTACAATGTGGGGACCTTTCGCAGAAGAGCACCGCAGCCTCACAGCCACACTGTGAGCGGTTACCAGACAGAATTCATCTTCAGAGAGTAGCTTTCCACAACTAATCCAGTCACTCAACTTGCCTTCCGACTGAAGCGAGAAGTGGTCCTAACACAAAAAATGTTTAATTTAATACATGATAGTGAAGTTATTGAACAAACCCCCTGAATGGACAGAACAAGGAAGTGGCGCTCGCCCCACACGAGCACCCGATTTTGGCTTGAATCAATCCCATGAATCTTCCTGGGGCACTGCCACGGGAGGAGGGTCTCCCCTTCATCCGTATTGAGCCGAAGTTCTGTACCGATACCTTGGGAAGAATAAAGTAAATATACAGTGCTGCTAGAAATTTTAAGACCAAACGTTGATTTTGGGCATATATTCTATTCTATTTTGTTCTATTTTGTGTACTAATTTATTTTTTTATCAAAAATGAGCAAAATCTAAAATCTAAGAGTATTTAAAATTTTAGGACCAGTTCTCTGAACGTTCAATATGTCGTACTGTGGTCTTTAGAAAAGCAGTCATTTATCGCGATAGTCCTTTATATTTAACAATTAAACGATCTTTTAATTCGTGGATATCCTATCTAAGGAATTCCGAAGCCCTATCTAAGGACTTGCACAAATTCTCTATGATGTTCAGTTCTGGACTTCGAGAGGGCTACTCCACACAATTAATATTTTATTCGTTAACAAGCCCTTTGATTTTATGCTTTTGTTTAAATTAGTACATAAACTAAAACAATATGTTATGAAATAATTGGCGATAGACGGATAGACAAAAATTTCATGAATATCCACTGTAACTATCCCTCTTTTCTTTGTCAACGAGTAATGGGCTAGGGAATAGAAAATATGGCAAAAATTAACTTTGGTCCTAAAATTTCAACGTAACGCTATGAATTCAAATATAATTTAAGAGGTGGTACCATAAATAATCCTATTTGGGGCCAAAACTCGAACAGCGATTGATTCACAAATTGAAACCATCTCGACCTTGGGTGAGATAAACAAACCCACGTGCTTTCAAGTGGTTTTGGTGGGATGGTGTTTACCATGGAGATCCACGTCTTTATTTTATCTTAATAAAAAAATTATTGAGTAACTATTCTTAATTAACTCTTGGAATTTCCTCACCACTCTAACTGGCATCATAAAAATAACATAACATTTGAAAAAACTCCCAGACACTGGGCCGACAAATGTCAACGAAATGTCATCACCTTTCTGCCTCATCCGTCAGTTCTTCCCATTTCTGCTTTGTTGTCTTTTTCGTAAATTATCTCATAGATCCTGTCAGAAGTTTTCTGTCAAGTGGGCTCTTTGTATGTTTTTTTTACTCCAATTATATCAATATCCGGTGGTTTCCTAGAAATGTTACATAAAATCCCCGCACTGACCGTGGAGAAAAATGATCTTCTGGTGATTCCCAGCGAGACCGCCTGAACCCGCACAAGATTACCTCAGAGAAATGGCATCACAGAAGGGTCGCCTCGCGGCCGATCCCAACTATGAAGTTCTCATGCATCGAATGCACCTCGCGGAGGAGTCGGCGAGGCCCCAGAAGCCGCCAGGTGCCATCGAAAACTTTATCAAAGATAGCACCGTGTCTAAAGTGCCCCCCGTCGACTACAAGATCTACGAGCGGAACAACATCATCGCCGCCTCGAAATTCGCAACCCCCAAGCCAGTGGAGCAGTTGGCATTCAACAGTGATCCCAAGGATGATCTGAAAAGGTCCGAGATGACTGGCTCACCGCTGAGGACCTACAGTCCAAAGAACAGCCCCCAGCGGGAGCAGAAGGTGTCACCTGTCTACGAGAACCTCGAGTTCTACGCCCAGCGCAACTCTGGCTTCGAGTCGGGGAACAAGAAGGCCCAGCCTCAGGTTCCTCAAGTCAGCAATAAAAATTTATACACAATGCCGAGCTCTGCTGGCCGATATGCGCACACCCCACTGCCAGAGGTCGACTCTACCCCAATCTACGAGAATATTATCCCAAATTCTGGACAAAAGGCCCAGCCCCAAGCATCTCCAGCCTCTGTTACAGTTTATCAAATCCAGGACATTCCGCCTCAGCTGCCGCCACATCCGCGAGACTTGGCTAGAATCGGTTTGGCGCAGGATTCTTCGCCGGCTGCTTCACCTCAGCACAGAAGGAGTTCCTCAAACTCTTCGGTGAAAAGTAGTCCTGTCCCGAATTCGCCCCATAGGTATCGGAATTTATCACTTCCAAACAATCACCAGTTCATGGCACCACAACACCAGACCCAAAACTACCCCCGCAAAGCACATGTATTTATAATTTATTTTCTAAAAAGAATCAAAGTAAATTCACTTCGGTTTTTATTTCAGGGGACATTTGAGAAGCTCAGTTACCCAGCTCCAAGTGTCGCATCATCCCTAGGGATTGGCCAAAACCTCGCTTATTCGGACGACATAAACAGCTCCGATTATGTTTGTATGACGGGAAGCAGGAAGCTCCTCCAAGAGGCTCCAATTAGTACATCACAAATCCAAGTGTCCTCGAAGCAGTCCTTCAATGAGGTTAAACAGCCTATCTACACCACCATGCCAGAGGCACTGAAAACGCTTCCCAGTAACAACTGTGTGTCCCCAACCCCATCTCAAAATAGCACCGAAAGCGGTTCGGGAAGAAGTAAACATTCTGAAAATTTTACTAACTTATAAATTTTCGATTTAACTTTTATTTAGGGCTGTCCAAAAATCTTCTACCATACAACGTGACCCCACCTCGACCCACTGGACCTACAGAGGCTGAAAGAAAAATTGAGGAGCTGACCAGGCAGCTGGAGGAGGAGATTGAGCGCAGCGAGGAGCAGGGCGAGTACTTCGGGATATGCCACACCTGTGGGGACAAAGTAACTGGAGCGGGACAAGCCTGCCAGGCGATGGGGAACCTCTACCACACCAACTGCTTTATTTGCTGCTCGTGCGGCAGAGCTCTGCGCGGCAAGGCTTTCTACAACGTTCACGGGAGGGTCTACTGTGAAGAGGATTACATGGTGAGCGAAAATTATTTCCGAAATTAAACGTAATTAAACGATTTTTGTATACAATTGCACTAATAGACCAAATACTATACTTCTTAACTTTAATCCCACTACAGCAAAAACTCTGATCTATTTCCAGTAGAAAATAAGACTATCTGAAATTAATTCATAATTCATTCAAATCACTCTCATTCCAATATAGATTACAAAAAAAACAAAATTTATTTAACACGATGGTTAAAATTAAAATCTCACATCATTAATTAATTTTAAAGGAGTATTGATATAAAACTATTTAAAATCAAGATGACGGAGACCAATTTGGCGATAAAAATTGCTCTAAAAAGAATTTTAATTTAAAAATCGTGCATTATAGTTTTTCCTATATTACAATAGTTAAATCGTGTCCCTCAAATCTTGCAATCTTAATTTAACTCAACCCCCCGACCCCCGCGGCGTACTTTTTCATATATTTTTATATCATTTTTTATATTCTTTTTAAATAACATAAAAATTTAACAATTTAAGATCAAGTTAAACATCGAATTAGATTTCGTATTGGGTCTAATTTATTTCCCTATTTGTCTAACTAGATTACATCAAATCTTATTTGTAATTTAACTTGTTCTCCACAGCAATTTTCAAAAGTGATGTTTACGCTTGATCAGTTTTTAAAATAATTTATTTTTTATGGCCAGTTTTTAAAATTATGGCGTCTCTTTGATTTTAAAATAGACGAAACTGTAAATAATCTTTAATTATTAAATTAATTCATTTAGAAACGTTATTTTGTTATAATAAATGTCTAAAAAACGCTATAGAACTTAAACTAGAATGTTAAAAGCCATAGCCTGGTCAACACAATTTTTGCCACAAACAAGTGATACATCATTTCTATAGCACAAAAACAATTCTATTGAAGTTACCTTGTAATTGTTTTGTGGCATAATCAAATGTAAACAATGTTAATCAGTGTAAATGTTTTTTATTATTTCCTAGTATTCGGGCTTCCAACAGACTGCGGAGAAATGTGCAATATGCGGTCACCTGATCATGGAAATGGTACGTTTCAAATTATTTGACCTATTATTGTATTTACAAAGGACCTTTCCCAGATCTTACAGGCAATGGGAAAGTCCTACCATCCAGGATGCTTCCGCTGCTGCATTTGTAACGAGTGCCTGGACGGAGTTCCCTTCACGGTCGACGTGGACCACAAAATATACTGCGTCAACGACTACCATCGAATGTTTGCACCAAAGTGCGCCAGCTGCGGAAAAGGTAACGTATCGCAGTTAATAGGATTTCGGTCTGTTGCTACAGGTATATCAACTTTTCAGGGATAACCCCCGTGGAAGGCACTGAGGAAACAGTCCGAGTAGTCTCGATGGACAAAGATTTCCACGTGGATTGTTACATATGCGAGGAGTGCGGCATGCAGCTAACCGATGAACCGGACAAGCGTTGCTATCCCCTCGATGGAAGACTGCTGTGCAGGGCATGCCATCTCCAGAGGCTCGCTATGCAAACACCACATTCCAGAGTGTCGGAGCCGGTGTGCGCCACTTATCAGTACATGGGATAAATGCGGCTCCCGACACCACCAACTAGTTTAAGTTCAGCTAATAATTTCGTGAATAACGAGGGGCTCCTCATACCGCTTTAACTGCTGCATTTATAGAATTATATAATATTTCAATTTGGGAAACGCCAAGCAGCATTCGGAACTACATATTTATTTGAAACAACTTTATTCTTAAAAGAATTTGTATGTCTTTACCTAGCCCAGGAGCACTGTAGCGAAATATCGAACAATTTTGTCTAACGAAATACAACGAATTATGTCACATAAGGCAGTGTTTCCCTGGGAAAACGGATCACAATTTATCAAAAAGTGTATTTCATCATCTTAACGTAAAGCACTGAACATAAATAGCAAAATAACAAGGTGACAAACCGTTTGGACTGCAACAGTAACAATGTTTCGACGGCCCTCAGCTCTTGTCCTTGCTCTTTTCCTGCTTCCTTTTGGCCATGTCAGCCTTCTTCACCTCGTAGATCTTCATTAGTTGAGTTTTTGTGGGCACTGGCTTAATGTGCCCCGCCCGGGAGAGGTAGTTGATGGCATATGTTGTGCCGCCTGAAATATACCCTATTAAATAAGTCCAGTTCCTAAAATAGACAATGATCAAAGCAACCCACTTTTCCAGACATATTTTTAAATTGTGAATCCTAAATTAATTAGAATATGATTGGATATTTTTAAATTTTTCATGAACAAGTTTTATTTATAGATGGGAATCTAAAAATAGTAAACGCCATTCAAAAAAGAACTGACTGGTTCTTAAGCCGTAAAGTGCTAATGTTACAGAAAAATTTTGCGATTTAATATAAATAAAAATACTAAAGTAAAGTAAAGTAAATTTTCATGGTAGATTTAAACTTGACCTTATAAAACTCATAACGAGTATAAATCACTTGCAAAGTCGGTCAGCATAAAATTAATTATTGTTCAAGTTCTCTCCTCATTCATGATGTATCATCACGTATTTTTTACATTAAAAAATCTATGCAACAATTCTATGTTTATTTGCCTCTATTGTCTGAAGAAATCAAAAGATTTCAATAGTTCGTGTATCTGTTATAAAAACATTTCTTCCAAAAGTTTCAGCTTGGTTTCCAAATATAAAATAAATAGATTTAGTAGATGGTATAGATAGATAAAAAGAACGTATATCGTTAGAATTTAAGTAAAATTTACATAATTGATAAAAAAAAGGAACGTTAGTTAATTTTAAAATGACAAACATTTTTGATATCCTATTGTCATATTTTAATAATATTTAAACGAACAGAGACAGATAGTCTTGTAAGAATTAATCTTATAGGAAAGACCAAAGTTCTTAATATTGCGTTTTTTATTGCAATAAATAGGCTGACGAAGAACTTAATATGAAGCATTTTTAATTTAAAACCATTAAAAAAAAATGTGGCAAGCTTTTTCGCATGTTCCGGACTAAATCTTTATAAATATTTTTTATCGGTGCCCACTTTATCGCTATTTAAAGATACTTATTTCATAATCTTTGGACATAGAAATGTGTGCACGTTCACAAATAGTCTTCTTAAAATTCTGCCAAAATTCAAATTCTACGTCACGTGGTCTTCGAGAAAAATATCTATCAGGGTGAGACAAGAGAGATCTTATAAGGGTTTCGATTTTTCTTTTTGGGGTATGGAAATATAAAAGGGCGATGTAGCTAAGAATAATTATTATTCTATGCCACTATGTATAATAAACTGAAAGAAAAATTAATGTCATTACTTCCGACGTTGCTTAGCACCAGAACGCAATGCCTTTAGTTCCTCTTTGCTTCAATTATTTGAAAAGTTTTTAAAAAATAATTAATGTCCGGAAAAGTGGGATATTGCAACCGTCGTGGGCAGGGAAAATCTTACCTAATGTAACTGCGTAACGCACAGGAGTCGCAATTTTGTAGATCAAGTAGGCGATTGCAACGTGGCCCATATTCGATCCCTTGACCTTCTCGACTATAGTGTCGCTGATGTGCAGCGTCTGCAAAAGTGCAGGAACATCCACTCCACTAAAAGAAATCGTTAGCCCGCAAAATCAAATGGGAACTGTGCTTACCTCTGCGACAGATAGTAGAAGGCGCCGAACCATCCGATCGAGGTGACCACGTGCACGGGGATCAGGACATACCAGTACTGCTTGTACATGAGCTTGAACCTCTTGAAGAGCCCCAACTTCTGGCCACCCTCCCCGTTGACCAAGGTTTGTGCAATATCCTGGCCGCTCTCCCTTTCATCAACTTTAAATCCGGATATTGTGTGCTTTGTCGCATCGGGTCCCGGCCTTTTTGTACAGTACTCCCGTTGCAAGACCACTTCATGCTGGAGCCTGCTCCTGTTCCTCCATTGGTCCTGATTACGCCGGGACCATTCCTGACCGAGACTTCCAGAGGAAAGTGCACTACTGAAATTTTTAAAATGTCGAAACAAGCACGATTTATTGCGCGAAGTAAATAGCTTCAGGGCGCTCATTTTTATATTATTATTTGCATTCGCCGCAACATTGAAGGTTGCGGGCTAAAAAAAAATCGCCGCAACGACCAAATATAACCAAAAACAAATGTCTAGTGTCCGCCTGACAGCCGCTGTCAAAATTTATGTGGTTCTTGTTCTTTTATTTTTAGGGCTGTCAGAACTGAAATCTATGCAATTTTTTACAAGAGAAGAGTTGCCAGATTAAAACATCTTTTAGCTTCCGGACCGGAAATGCATTTTTATACCCTAGGCAGACAACAGTTTTTAATGACAATTAATTGGTAAATGAACGTTAAGCGATTGTGTGTGAAGTCACCATTAAACTTAATAATAAATGTATTCTATGGCAACGTACCAAACCGGCTAAATGCCGGTTAAATTGCAGTTTATATTGGAAATTTAGCTCGCAAATTCTAGAGCTGTGCCAAACTGAAAATGGAATTAAACAAAACGTCCAGTTGTCAATTTCATCTGATTTTTCAAATTCAAATTTTTTAAAATAGATCCCGAAAATAATGTGGCGGTGATATTATTCTCTAGAATTATTATTAATATTTATTTATGTATGTATAGCAAATATTTGGAATAAAAAAAAAAAGAGTCAAAGCTGAAAGTAGACTGCGACTGTTATCAAAGGTAAGTGAAAAATATCCCTTTATAAGTATAAAATAAAAATTACGATTTCAATTGAATTACAGTCCGCCCGAAAATGCATAAAAGCATATGAATGCATTGTGTACAAAACAATATTTTCAAAAAATGATAGTGATCAAAAAGCATTTGAGAATCACATCAAACACTTTAGAAAAACTTACAGCATTATTTGCGAAAAAAAGTAATGGATGGAGTCCGATTCTGGATTTATCTGTATTTATATTTTGTTTGGCTTGTGGCACAAGTTACAGAGTAACAGCCGCATTTTTCAATACTTCGCGGTAAACGGTGCAAAATTTTGTATATAAAATGTTGGGTGGATTTAGCGAGCTTTCACCCAAAATTACAAAATATCCATTACTTGAAACATACAATTAAAATTGGATAAGGCTCAGCGCTGAAAAACTCATAAATTCAATAATCCCATTGGAGCAATTGATGGTGCTCACGTGAAAATAATAGTCCTAATAAGATTACGAAATCAATACATGTACACAATAGTGTAATGTTTGTGTATATGCATTATGCAGTATATGGTGTATCCTGGAAAACAGGTCAAGTTTTCTTAAGTGAGAAATAACGACTATCCTAGATCGTAAACGAGCTTCACGTCCTTTGAAATGCAATGGTAAGGTCTCCCGAATAAAAGAGGAAGGAAGGAAAAAGTAAAATAATACTTAAAAAAACAGGTTTGCTCCAATATATTTGTATGTAGTTGTACCACACTTTTATACATGGGAAATGGGCCTGTTGCACAAAAAAAAAAGAAGTTCAACTAAAGGTACATGAAGAAGACAGTTAATATCAGGCTTTGGGCCACAAATGCACTTTTCGCCGGAATAATATGTACAAAAAAATGTCTTTTCGCGCAATTCTACGTCTTTAGCCTCTAGGGAGCTAATTAAAAACCAGGGCCGACAGAGACGACCAACTTAATACGAAAATAAATAAATTAAAAATACTTAAATTTAATATAAGTCTAGGATACAACTAGTCCCCGGGGAGGAATGATTACTTAAGTTAATCTATCTCTGCTAAAATACTGCTTATGCTCTACGGAATGGAGAAGTCGTCTGTTCTCCTGGTTTTGATGGGCGCTAGAGCTCAGCTCACTGCTTGAGTTTAATGATGGTCGTGGCCGTCTGCCGCCGCATTCTATCTCTCTTTATCTTAGCCAAAGATCTCCTATATCTGAGGCTTTGGTATCTGAAACAAAAAGAAAAGACGATGAATATATGGCTAATAGTTAAAAGTAAATACAACAAAAAACCGAAAGCATTTGTTAGTTAATTTGGTCACTAGTCACTTAGGCTAATAAGTAATTAGTTTTCTAGTGGAGACGAAGGCGTTACCTCTTTACTTTCTTAGAGAACATTCTTTTTTCATTTTCGCCGTCACATTGCCTAGATTTGTTGAAAGGAACAATGTAAATATGTGGCACATTCGAAATTTTGATTAAACATAAGAAAAGCTTTAGTTAAACAAAAGGAAAATCCAATTGCTGGCTGATGATTCAGCCAGAACTTTTTTGTAGTCTCGGTTGACACATACCTACGGAGGTGTTCGATCGTTTATCTGGCCAAAATTCATGATATCGTGACATTATTGATGCCCCTCTAAAAAAAGACCCACTGGCAGTTAGACAAAGAGCAACACACATTACAAAAACGAGGCCCCTTACCTGTATGGATGCTTAAGGCAGCCGTATGTCTCGCGGTAACGACCATACAGAGTGCCATAAGAGACCCCGAGAATTTGTGATGCTTTCTTCATCTCCAGTTTCTTTGTTTTGATTGCTTCCATTACCTGCAAAGAAAACGAAATTAATCACATAAGTTTTTCTACTATTTATAAAAAAAAAAGGTTTTACTTTATCGATATTTATAAATAAAAATAATAATAAATATACGGAATATAATAAAACATTTTGATAGTCTGACAATTTTCAATTTTTAGTTATCAATACCCATAGAACCTAACACTATTAAGGAATTTGTTTTTAGAAAACTAGGTCACTGTAGACCTTAGTATTTGGTATTAAATAAACGGCTCAATTTTTCTAGAAATTGCTAAGAAAAGGGGTCTTGACGGACAGACAGACCGACAAAAACAATTATCTTAAATTGAATCCCTTTTTTTTATTCCGAGAGACAGACCCCTAAAAATATTTTTATTTATATGTATTAATTTAAAAAAAAATTTAAAATTTTTATTAACTTGTTATTGTATTTTGCAAATTTATAAATATTTGTTTCGACCAAATTTCTTGTTCTTACAATGCAATGGGGAAATTTGTTACTACATTCGAGAGAGCGGGACTTACTCTCAGCTGATTCAGGGGTCAAATCAGTAGTGTAATATAAGAAATGTTTTTGGGGGGCCTACAGGATATTATGAATTTTTAAATTAAGTGTATTCTTTAATATTCTTCATTTCAACTACTTATTAAAATAAAACTTTATATAAACGTTAAAAATTTTATTCAAATCATTTCAAATCAGTTCAAATTTCTATGATATGCCCCTTTTTCTCTCTACATGATAATTTGGACCCGTACTGGAATCACAACTACTAACACATCAGGAAATTGGAGTCATCAAAGTCGGTAGATATCGCATCCTTTACTCAATTATTCAACCCATATATTTTATAAATACACATTCGCACTTTATATTACATTGTATTACGTTTTTGTTAGTTATTTTGTAAGATATTTCCCCGTACAAAGTATTACTTACCCTTTTCGTAAACGGCTCTTCCCAAAATTGCGGTCGCCTTCCATTAGCCAAATAATCGTCCATTTTTACAACATCTTTCCATTCTTCTAATTCCTGTTGAGTCAACCGAATTAAACTTGAACCGCCACTTGTATCATTTCCTGTTCCATCTGGTCCGTCTGGGTTTTCGTCGTCTGGAGCAAACTCCGGATCAAAGTAGGACATACCTTTAACAACGTCGTTCTCGTGATCAAATAGTATATTAGGATTCGGTTTCTCTTCCTTTTCCGATTCTGAGTCCAAGTTTACGTCAATATGAGAATTTGTCCATTCATCCTGGTTGGGCGTGTCCGGTCCACTGTCTCTTATATTCGAAGAATCCTCAAGTACAGGCTGATCAACAATAACTGGACTGTCTCTATTATAAGGTATTACGGCGCCCTCCACGTGAGTTATTTTTGGTCTGTAAAGTTACTAAAATTATAGCAGTTGCAGCATACCGCATTTTCAGCAAATATTACGTGCTGAATGCATCATAAGAATCATCAAGTGGTGGCCGTCCGCGTTTTCGCTTAGGCCCTGAATTGGCATTCTCCTGATTATTTGGCGAAGGTATTGGTGTAAGGAGAGGCATCCTTGGCACCCTCTGTTCCTCTACGATTCTATGTTGTTGCATTGGCATGCCGTCAGTTGCCTTCGGGTCATTCGGGGCGTCCAATTCATCCTCCCTCCAGGAAACCTCCGCCAGACCCTTTATCTTCAAGTCTTCCGCGGTCTTCAGTAGCGAAGCTAGATTCGCCTGAAATGCAATATTTAATGTTTCCAGCCCATAACCAACCCCGATTTAATTCTTACGTGCTCCACATTTATTTCTCCTTTGTACATGAATTCGATTAGGCATTTAACATCGGCAAATTTGGCGTCTTTCATGATTATGATGGGATCCCTTTCCGCAGCATAATTGGTCAAAACAGTGTCAAAAAATGTGCTGCATGCGCATAGAACGACTCGGTGAGCCCGGATAAGCTGCCCCTCGCAGGCGAGTGTTACATCGCAAAAGCAACCCCGGTCCAGCAGCTGTGAAAACATCGTCTGGAGATTGCTGTGATGGTACTTCCATCGCAAACAGTATTGTTGTGGCAACATTTTGAAAATCTGAAAAATTCAATAATATGTTTGTGAGATATTTTTAAACACATACAATTTTTTTAAATTTAAAAATTCAATACGGGTTCCAAGAACAGTTGGTCGTGTAAGATTTAAACTCTGAGAGATTGCAGTTCAACTTACTTTAAATGTTTTTTTAACTGTCTTTTATATATAGAGATGTATTTATTATTCTATGAAATCCAACCGATTTCGTGGTTTGAGCTTCATTTTTATCAAAAAGCTTATAAACTACATAATTTACATAATTTTTGGGACAACTTTTAAACAAATTTAGCTTTCTTAATATTATATAAGCGGAGATTTGTTTAATTGCTCCTATACCATTTTTATGCACAATCCGTTCAACCAATTAGTATAAAATATGGTAAACACATAGCCTACACTACGGAGATAGACATATAACACTTTTTACCCTGATATATAAATATACCACATCATATCTACATAAAAGATTCACTACATATAATATATCTAAAGTTGCTATAAAACTTCCTGATATTATATAATACATACATGCATATGTATATATATTAAACAACTCATCCGCTTTTAGCATTGTCTGGGATGGTCTTAAATTAATAACAAATATTATTGTTATATTATAAAAATTATAAAAATTTGTAAATATATTACTGGAATTATTTTCAGCTATTTTGATCATTTTCACCTCCTCTTCCTTTTCCACCTCTAAAGTTCTGAGTGTCCTTCTTTACCTACTATCGGTGGAAATTTTAAACAGGTAAACAGTAGCAACTACAGATATAAAGATCAATTCGACCCAAACCGTTCCACGTCCTTATAAATATTTTCATTTTGTCAAATTACATTTCATATAGCAATATTTGTATAATAGATACTCTTTATTACGGGTTCATATAAGACCCATTCGTATAACACTTCGGAAAACATTCGTATAACACACTAAAAGGGGCACGTATAACATGGAATAAGAATGAGGCAGATGTTGCAAATTTATACATTTCTTTTGAAAGACAAATATTAATTATTCAACGGCCATAAAAATTGTTGTCATAATTAGTAAGGAAAGTTATTTTAAATATAACAAGCAAATTAATCACTTTGGGCTGTGTTGTAGATTTATGTTGTCAGTTGATCGAATTATAATAAGAAACAAACATTTGTAAAATTAGTGCTAATATTATTTGAATGTGACAAAAAACGTTTAGTATGTATTTCTAAGAGTGAGGCTTTCGTCCTGTGTTACAACAATTTTCAGTCATTGTTTTCCTTCTTCTAAGTCATATTCCATAGTATGTAAATATTTCCAAATCCAAACCATTAACAAACATTAATAAAAAGACGAAGGAAAATAACTTTGAGCACATTTTTATAACAGCGGATATGTTCGCCAAAACAAACTGCCAAGCTTAAGAAGGGTGCCGCAGGGCGTAAATTGAAGTATTCAATAAAATTTTTGTTTTGATAGCAAACCCGGGGTAGAAACGGGGATGACCATAGAAAGGGAAAAAGGATTTTATAAACGAGAGCGAAAAGGCATAGTAGCACTGTCACTGGACATTCGTTGATTTCCCGCGGTTAGGGGAGCTCTTAAAAGAGATTTTTTTTGGGGGAATTTGTGTATAAGAAATTTTGTATTCCTGTCTGCGCTGCAGACTAATACAAATAATTGTCCGCCCTAACACTAGTCGGACTTGATTATGTTCTTACAGTGATATCTTGCTCCCTAGGCTTTATCTTCACAGGTAAAGACTAGCAGTATTTCAAAGATGCATAATTCTCTTTATGAAGAATTTCTTACTTTATCAAAGAAGTGTTTTTCAATAAATTATATTTAGTTAAATTATGTATTATACTAACAAATTCTTTTATATACTTTTAATTACTGAACGCTTAGTGGCGCCACATGTTTTTACTAACTATTTTCTCATCAAACATATACCCAGTATATATGTATAAGTATTATCAAAAAAACAAACAAAAAAAACAACTAGAAAACATATTTAATTAGTTGGTCTAATAGAAACATGTCTTAACAATACAAAGCAATCTTTATGAATAACACACAAATCTGAAACATAAATTTATGATAGAAAATGAAGTTAACCATAGAGAAATAATTATTTATTTGTCTATGGTATTACGTAAAAATTAAAATAGGGAATTCGTTAAATTTAACATCGGCCAAGAAAAATATCAAAGTAAAGACCATTTTTACAATCTTATAGTTGAAAAAACTCGTAACGAGGTTCATATAAAATGTTGAGCTATTAATTAAAGCTTGAAAGACGTTCACTGCATGGCAAAATGCACGCTAATGAAAAATGAAATGCGTCGCACGGCAATTAAGGTGTTATAAGGGTGGCGCATAAATCGATACAAAAATCAATCGGTCTGTGAAACTACAATTTGCTGGGATAAGATTGAATTTCCCTATAAATTCTGGTGCCATCATAGTAATAAATAATAAAATAATAATAGTTAATTTGTTTTATAGACCTAGTCTTCTAATTTCAAAATAACTTAAGTTTCTTTCCCCTTTCTTGGCATCTAGTCTAGTAATTATTAATAGTTATAGTTTTAAGTAAAATTTAGTAGTAATCATATTCTAAATAAGTTTTCCCTGGACAGATGAACCAAATTTCTTATATATTATAGAAATACGTATATTCAATTAAGAACAGCTTCAGGAAATCTGTTGTACGTTACAATATTTCTAAGAATGAAACCGGCATTTAAAAACCAATCCGCATTAAAGACTTTCGGGTAATTAATTTGTTTGCAACTTGCCAAGATGTTCCGCATAATCAAACAATAAGATAAAACCAATTCCCAGAATCCCGATCTGAAAGTACCATTGGTCGACCATTCCTTTCTTTAGGAAATTCCTTATTCACATTTTTTGTTTTTCCCGATTCAGATTCTACGGGAGAAAATACGAAACTTTTATATAAAACATTTTCTTCAATTCGTTAAAAGGAGTGCGGGGGAGGATGTGTCCGGGTATCAGAAATGTTCCGGTACAAGTGAACATCTCGGGAAAATCGAGAGCAGGAAAATACGTATCAAATATTTTTTCAAAAGCTATCAAATGACGCCAACCGCGACGGCCTATAAATAAGAATTAGAAGTTCCTATTTAAGTTTCCCTCAGGGATGGGGGTGGGGGTTGAATTTGCTATCATTGGATAGCCTTTTGGATAATGTTAAATATGTACGTGTTTTTTGGTTTTTTCGCTTCAATGTGTATTTCACGAAAAATTTCGCTGGTCTTTGACTTGTTGTTACACACTGCACGTTTTGAGATTAAAATCATTAAATTGTTTACAAAAGATAAAATGATTTTAAATGTTTCATATGAAATATTTTTTGTTTGTTATTCGATAAAAAACAATACGTTTTAAGACTCCTCGTTACATTCAATTCAAAAGTAAATTTCCCTCTGATTCATGAAAAGATAGAAATTTTGTCTGGGTCTCGAATCGCTCCAAAAAAGGAGTAAAAATACATAAATTTATAAACTTATAAACACGAGAAATTTATTTAAAACTAAAACCTTTGCCAGACAGATTAGCAAATGTGCAGGATTGACGTTTTGAACAAATAAAAACTGCAATTTCAGCTCTGCTTTTGTTGTTATAAATATACGGAGATTTTGATTGTGTCAACATAACCGATGGAACATGGATATTCTCAAATGGTTTTGAATGCTTCTCCTTTTGATCAAGCCAGCAAAATGTTTACTATTATTTTTAGTACAATGTTGAAAACGTGTTCGATTGTTGTAGAAATTGTACTAACAGCTGCAATATACGTACTCGCACGCGAAAACGGATATTTGGAATTTTTATTGTTACTGTCTTTCAGAATTATTCAGAATATCTAGGTTTATTTATACTGTCGCGTAATTGCCCGGCCAACCGAAACTTGTTGCCCACACATGCAACATATTTTACTTAAAATAAATTTTTGTACGGCCTACAACGAAAATGGCTTTTCGTAATAATAAGTTAAAAGTTATGTACAATATTACTCATACCCTGTACTGAAACATGAAATACTAAAAATAATTTATTATACAATAGAAAAATGTTGGAAATAACTTATGAAAGCATCTGACATTTCTATTTAAAATAAAGAATTAAAATTTCACATTATGGACCACGACTTGCACTTAACCAGTTTTGTTAAAATAGTTTCATACGTACTTGATTGCGGACTAAAATATTTCCTTCCAAAGTGGTTGAACAGTGCAATATTGAGGTCGCAATAAAAGTCATTAAAACTTTCTCTATTAAATTATCATCTCTCTAAACTATATAATTTTGTCCCATCACTCTCTAAATTATATAATTTTGTCCCAAAATCCATCATTTATATTTATATCATCTTAAAAAGTGGAAAACTAACTAATGTATATCATAGCCAACTTTCAAGTAAACATCTATTTTAGTTCAGTTTGGATTTTGCAACAATCAATAATAGTGGAGCGCTTATACTTCGTTGCAAAAAAAGTCTTGCAATTTTGCATCAAAATTTGTTAGTCACTATAACTTATTTGTAGCAATCAAATTACATTTTTCTTGCCTGTGGGGTGCATATATTTGTACAAAATAAAAAAAATCTTATTTACTACTTTACTTAACCTGTGTGGATATTTCGAAAATAAATTTTTTTCATTCTCAAAGACGTGGTTGTAAGATTCGTATTAAAAACAAAAAACAAAAATGGAGAATAATGAATAAAGCAGGAACATTTTCAAAAAGATGAAATCCTTAAATCCTACTCCTAATTATGCCCTGAGGAGATGATGTCTGTTCTTGTTTTTCTAATAACCCAAAAGAAGCCCTCATCCATAAAAAAATTTGCGTTTAAATCATAATGTAGAGTAAGCCCAAGAGCAACTCTTCGGAAAAACATTAGCATGAACATCAAGTTAGAATCAAGAGACAAAATTTAAATGAAATTTTCAACTTTTTCTTTTTTGTAATTTGGACGCTATGAGCTACTAAAGTGGCAAAAGTAGCGTCTTCCCTGAGAAGCCCTAATACACCGTCATAAAGAAAAAGCCATTTCCTGAAATATGTGGGGTAACATAAAAATTTTACCTCCTTGTGCCTTTTTCTCTCTGAAATATATACTTTTTTTTTATCTCGTTCGAAGGTTCATGGCCCGAACTCATCCCTCCCCAACCCCTGCAAGAATGAAATTTCTCATCCCCCCCAGTAATTCCATTTTTCATTTTACTTTGGCTGTCCTATAAAAATTTCTGAATGGCTTTTTTTAATTTTGTTTTATTTTTCCTTCCTTTTTTAGCGTTAGTATCTTACAGGAGCCCTGCCCGCTCCTGCAGGATACATTCTCCGCTTTCTAGTGCGGGTGATTTTAAACTGAAAAACTCTGGGAGACGCGAACCGCTCCTTGTAGCAGTAGTAAATTTTTTTTCGACAAAAATCTGAAAATCAATACTTTTTATGCGGAAAAAGTTATTTAACACCCGCCTTTCCTTTTCGGGTGGGGGGTGAACCCACCACAAGGGATTTGGAGATGTTGGAAAAGTTAGTTTCGATAAGGGCGGACGTTTTTTGGATGACTTTACAGTCTTTTTTGTTTTTTTTTATTGACTTTCCCCAAAAAGCTCTAGGGTTGATAAGTAAGGTACCCCGGTTTCCGGTTTCCTCATTGATTTCCTTAGATAGCTGCTACTAAACGTGCAAATTTTAACACTACCCAATTGCCTTTGTGTCGATGGGTACCCGATCCGGGTTCGACCACTGAAAGAAGTCCTTCCAAAAATGCGTATATGAACTGAGACTTTTGAATAATTCTAATATTGTCTCTAAACTAAAATCCGCCCAAAGCGTCAGTTTCCTTTCTGGGTGGTTTTAAACTCACAGAATACCTTTTCAGTCACAAAGGATAACAAATTCTATCGAATAATGCCCAGCCCAGAATTACCATTTTTGACTATATATTCTCTACGGGAAAATTCACAAAATGTAAAACGAAAATATTTTTTTTCTCCTAATATCGATTTCTAGCTCCCTTGATAGTCTACGTTACGGGCGGGAACGGAGGGTACATGCTTTACGAAAAACTGAAATGAAATTCTGGAAAAAGAGAACGAAAAATTGCCCTCGATTTTCATCCGAAGAAGAAAATTTTTGCTGAGTTTTTCCCAGCTATGTGGGTGTGTGCCAACGCCATACATATAGCGCACATTCATCATCCCGTAACCCCCCTCCTTTTTTCTGCTATTTTTTATACTTTTCCATTTTTATGTGGTAAAAATTTTCCTTTTTTTTTCAGTATCGATTTTTTCGTTGCTCTCGTATTTGTGAAAGAAGAAACTTGCGTGTGAATGTGCCTTTCTTTTTCATTTTTAAAAATGAAAAAAAATATAAATACTTATATATCAGTGTCTTGCCAGAGTAGTCGGGGGTTGGAGGATGGAAGGGTGCTCTCCTTGGAGTATCCACACCCTGTTTTTTTCGCTTTGTTTCCCATCGTCTTTTTAATAGTTTTTCGATTTTTATGGCAGAAATCGAGAACGAATTTGTGTGTGGGGTTGTGCCTCTCGCCGTCGCAAATTTCGCGAAAATTGAATTTGACTGCTTATCGACGTTTGATGCTGCAGCTTTGTGTTTTGGACGAGACAATGCTTAAGACTTCTCTGAATGGCTCCTTAAACGGATCAAACTTCTTAGGGCAATGGACAATCACAATAATCTCAGAAGAAAGCGTTCAAGAAGGCATTGTTGCAGTGCACGCCCATTCAAATATTCGCTACACAAATGTGGCTCATTGTAATTGTGCTATTCAAGCTATTGTAAACAATGAAAAATTGTTTGGCTTGAGTGAGTCGGGTAGTTGTTTAATATTTCAGATAAAACAAAAAGGACTAAGTAAGGATATTGGAGAAATTTGAAACTTTCAGTTTTTTGTGGGGATGGGAGTTATTATTTCATTTCAAGTCATATCTGTACGCATGTAAAAATCAATTGCTAGTTATCCAGCTTTATGGAAAATTGAATTGTACCTTTTTCAGAAACAAAAACCCTTATACATGCAATTTATATGATTCACATTTCTCAAACGAATTCGACAAAAGTTTGTTTATACATTAATGGAGTTAATATTTTAGTCCAACCTGCAAATAGAGACGATTAATGTTAAGGATGGATGGCAGCACCTTGTAAATATTAATTACAAAGGTTAATTCGCAACCTTCAAATATAAGCAAAATATGAAAAGCACAATTTAAAGTATCTGTAGGATGGAACCCTAAAAGGATTATATTAAGTTTATGTCCATATTATATTGTCTGGTCCTTTTTCAGATGGTTGGTAACTAATTAGAGAGAGTGCAAAAGTATTTTCGCAAGAAAGTAAAATATTCTCTTTTCAATTCCTTGCAACGCTAAATAAATGCACGCGTGCACTCTCGGTAATTAGCTCCAATTATCTCGAAAAGGATTAGCGATAAGAAAACATAACTTGCGATAGAAATAATATACCAAAACCTACCTAAAAAATATGCGGTCTTTTAATACATAAACAAATTTGAAAAAAAAGGATATTCCTCTGTAATACGCTCTGAAAAACATAATTGGAATTTTTTGATCCAGCTCACCCTATTCTAAAATTTTGGGAATGTTCTTATGAATCATCCTGTCAACTTACATACTACTTATTTTAAGGACTAATTTGCACTCTTATTTAATAATACATTTTTCAAGCTTTCCACTAGCAATAATTTTTTCGTAACGTATTTTAAACTATCCATTTTCCCCCTCAATGAAAATTAAAACAACATGGGAAGGATCCAAAGATTTAAGTACACTATTCGAGTAGATTCCCCGGTTATTTTAAAAATGGAAAATATTGGGGAGCAGTTTCCTTTTAACTGAGACAAAAGCGTAGTATTTTTCAAATTTCTATGTGGACATAGTTCCACATCTATGCTTCACGGTCTTTAATTCTTTCTGGGAACCAAATCGTTTTATATTTGATTCATCAGTCTTCGTTTTGTATTCATTACAATTTTCTTCTTACTGTCACAACACTGATTTGGGAATAGTAGGTCGTCTCTGATTTTTCAGGAAACTCTGCTGCTCTCAATGTGGCTTAGTCGTCTCAGGCTGATGTTTTTCTAATTTCTGGTCGTTTTTCAGGATTTTATTATCAGTTGATGGCATTTGTTATCCCTTTTACAAAGCACCCTATTAATGAATATTGTATGTGTTTTTCGTTCCTAATTAATTTTTTCAGGGATACAATGTTTTCCGTGGCATATTTTCAGTGCCTGAAATCTATTTCTTTTAATCAAAACGGGTGTTTTCATAACATATGGCGTTACTTTTAATTTTATTAGCATGCAAATTTGAATAAGCTTTGCAACTAAAAGCAACAAATAACCTCACACTGCTACTTAAATTAACAAGCAAATTAAGAAAATTTGTTGCGTATAATTTCAGTACTTTGAGCATAAATTATTCTTTCCAAATGCAAGAATTAACAATTTTCCAAACAAGCAGAATATTGTCGGATATCATTGAATAAGATTTCATCTGCTTTCTGCATGAATTATGCAATTAAGCATTCATTGCGTAATATATGAAAATGTACTTAAAAATGTTAATTTGCAATATTTAAAAAAAATATACGACACATTCGAAACTGCCAAGCAAGTTTTTCGAAGCACTTTAAATGCGGAGTGTTGTTGATAAAACAAATCTGCCTTAGTTAGGATTCTTGTACTATATATGAATTAAATTGTTAGTGTAGAAAATACACGAGCAATTTATTATAATTAAGCACTATTTGAATATATAATTGCGTGTCTAGATTTATAATTAATTTTAAAGTTTTGTTGTTGATCATATGATATTGTCTTATCTCTTACCTTCTCGAGATCTGGGACAACTGCATGTGTACGTTCGATACTACAAAAAAATAAGAAAGTTTTACTTTCGTAATGCACGAATACTAAGATTTGTTAGTTTTTAGTGAAATATGATGGTCAATTAGAATAATACCACATTTTGTCTTTAAAAAGATAACAAATAAGAACATGTGGAATGAGAATGTATACGTATGTGCTAATGATTCTTCTTTTCCATTTAAAATATATTAAATGGGGGAAAATCCCCAAATAATTTCGACTGACATTAATCCAATTTTAAATTTCTGTTAAACAACTAAATGCAGAAATGGGTCCGAAATCTACAATAAAACAAATCAATCAACATGTTGTTAACATTAAGAAACCTATTCTGAAAAAAAAATACTTGTAGTCTGATGTTCTATATACGTTACAGCTTTTATTTTTTATTCTTTTACTACTTAATAACAAAAATCGGAAGAAACGTATATAAGTTTAAAGAATTGCCTTCACCCGACTTGCTCATAATTTTTATTGATTTCTTGAAGACTGTTGTTTTTCATTCACATTAGCTTATTTTTTCTTGAACTGTGGATCCCATTATGGCAGATTTTATGTTTTGAAATATTTAAATGTTTAAAACAAGCTTTTATAATGGGTTTTTTATTATGACAAATTTGAAAAATGGATACAAATTTTCGTAAATCGAAGTTATTTTTGAAAATTGCAGTGTGATCAAAGATTAATAATTTTGTAAGATTACAAGACTCTAGCTTTATCTGAACATGCTTAATAAATAAATTTTGAACAAATCAACAGATAGACAGATACCCCGATAAAGTTAAAAAAAAAGTATTAAAGTTTAAAAAAACTAAAAAAGCACGCTTTCAACACGCACTAAAAATTGAATCTTGTGTGCTTATCTTGATGCCGCTACTTTCTATAAATTTTTGGGGATTTTGTGATTGGGGATTACACATTTGGTGAATTTATCTCATTTGGGGATTGTGTTTAGGGATTTCGTATGTTTCCCATTCTTCTCAACAAACCCTTTTATTTGATATCCATATCATAGGAATGGAATGAATAAAAAATAACTAGTCCATCATCTTTCGGACTCCGTCATATTGAATTTAGAACATTGTCACTTAGCTAAATATGCATTGTCATCAAAACTAAACATGTATGCAAAATTTCAGCTCAATTGGAAATCGGGAAGAGGTTCTAATTTAACTTCTTAGATAGTTATACGTAAAGCTAATAAAAGCATGTTAATAAAAGCGTTTAAAAATTTAAAAGTTGTAACTATTATGAAGTATAATTTGTTCACGTCGGAGAAGATGAAACTTGCCATCGTGTAATCAATTACTTGAAATATTTCAATTGCGGTTTTCTCGAAACGATTTTCTTGCCTTGCCTTCTAGCTCATTATAGCTAATTATAGCTATATAATTAATGTTAAGTGAAATCGTTTTTTACATTTTAAAAATTATTACTTTTTGAGTCCCCGAATAGAAATAAAGATCACGCCAAAATGAAGCTTTTTTTCAATATTTGCAATTTTTTTACAATAAGACAAGCTCAAGCTGGCCGGACTAACTTTAATTCTACTACTACTAAGTTTAGCCAAAGATAGATTTAACTTAGCTCAAGTCGACCAAAGTCTGACTTAAAACAAATAATGTATAGTATATAATATTTACGCATGTATATATGTATGTAGGTATCCTTCACCTTGTACATATATGTAGTGCGAATTTGATTAAATCTGCAACAAATTCGAGATATTCACGTTTAATTAGAAATACATGTATAATAAATTAAAGTTATTTTTGTTAATTAACTGCAGCATATGCTGTATAAAATGTATCGAAAATGAAGAACCGGATCAAATCGAATTGAAAACTTACAAAAACAATAGGATTGGTTTGAAATATTTAATGATGCTTTAATTCGCTAACGATAAAACCTAGAATTGTAATATGTAATTGATACCAGTTCAATAACCGAATCGAAAACCCAATTTCTCTCATAAAAACTGTAAAACTTAGTAGAAAGAGGAAAATTAATTTTGTACAAGCATACACATTTATGTATATGAATGAATATATAATCAAGTTCCCTTTTTTCGTGTAATTACTAGCATTTAAATTGCACTTTCAGAAAAATTGACTTACACATATGTTGAAATTGCGCACAATTTATTTATAGCTATTAATTAAAATCACATTCATGATAAGACATGTTTCCAAAAAATATATGAAAATAAAAATTTTCAACAGTTTAATTAACGAACCATATAAAAATTAATTTGGTGCAATTGGGGTTAATAGACAAAAGCGTGTTGGCTTTCACAAAATTCCTGTTCGCTGACTTTTTAAATTGTCCACTATATTTATACAACACCTATTTGGATGCGATCTTAAAATTTTTATTTTACAACATTCATTTAACTTTTTGTCAATTCATCCCTGGGATATTTATCTTCGATGTATGAAAGCCAAATCAAAATCATTCAATCTTCAAGAATTTATTCTGTGTTATAGCAAGTTAGATAGGAGCGATAGGCAAGCAGTTGTTCAAAAATTCATGGATTTCGCAGTTTATATAGTAACAATAGAAGTATAAAATTTAAATTTTGAAAGTACAGTCACTTTAGGTCTGTTTGTTAAAATTGAAAGTTTTTACCCATGAGTAAAAAGTAGTCAAAATTGGTAAGAATTTTTATCCAAAACCGATTGTTAACTCCAAGGAAAATAACAATGAGCACTTCCCCTTTTACTATATTTTACCAAATTTTACCGTAGTGCTCGGATAAATTTGGTAAAATTACCGACCAATTGTCAATCTCAGCCGTTTCGCGTCATTGCGTTGTATCTTGTGTGTGTTTTAGGTAGCGTAGTAGTAATTAAAGTTGTTTGCTTCCTGAAATTTCTTCTTTTTAGTTTCATCAGCAGGATTGCTTGAGAAACGTGTCATCCTGGAGATCATGTGGCATTTTTGAGAGTTGACGCACACACGCAAGACTTTCAAAATTTACCCAATTTTTACCAGATGTCGTTTGGTAACTTTTTATGTTTATTCCCACTGCCATATGAAAGTTTTACTAGATTTTTACTCGAGACAATTTTACCCAAAAGGTATCATACAGACCTTTTATTTTCATTATGTTTATAAGCACTTATAAAATAAAAAAAAAATATGAAAGTTAATAAAACTTTGTTTAATTTAACTAAAGAGAGAAATATTTTAATTTAAGCCCTTTCTATTTTCATGAATTTTATTTAATAAAGAAGACCAGATGAATTTGTATTAAATAATATAAACTTATGGACATGTAAATTGGTTTTGTTTTGTTTTTTACAATAAAATGTGTAACTTGATCCCTCATTTTTACCTTTTGCACATTATGTGAGTATAACAATAAAATATTAATCATTGATTAAGCATCCTCGAAAATGCAATTTAAATTGAAATGAAATATTTTCCTCTTTTCACATCGGTCAAGTACCCCTGAACTTTTTCCAACTTTTTTTCATTTCTCGAATTTGCATTTTCTAGACTTTTGTTCCATCTGGTTTTTTATTCAATTTTTTCCCGCCAACTTCCGAGACTCGAACTCGAGTCAACTCGCAAGATCCCCCTGAGACTTAAAAACGCTGCACCTTGAGCCCTCTGCCGGCTGCCAACGGATATTATTTCATCTCTGTATTGAATAGCATGCTTCAATAAATAGGAGGCTTAAGATCAAAGTTGGAAAAAACTTTCAATACAATAAAAAACAAGCCGAACGAAAAAGGCAAAATTCTCAAAGCCAGCGAAGTAAACCTCCGCAGCAGCGGCTCTCTCAGCTCTAATTCGAAAAATGTAAAAGGCAAAAACACAAAATGCCGTCGAAATCACGCCGAGCCGCCATCGACAAAAGTGAACCCCAGACGAAAATGAAAATAAAAGAACCTTCCAACTTTATCGCTTAGTTCCATGAATTTTTTTCTGTTGGAAAATTTTTTCAGTATTTTTCGATTTTGTTGGTTGGCTTCTCTCGCCGCGTTCGCATTTCAATTTTCAGAGAAAATGGGGGCTAGCTTGGAATTTCCTAATATAATTTTTTTTTTGATTGTGGTCAGTTTTTTTTATTTTCAGGCCGAACCACTCGTTAACAAACAAAAACAACTCGCTATTGGCTCAAAAAATTGTCGAAAAAAAAAATAACACTCGAAAGGCTTTTTGAAGAAGGTCAAAAAGTTTTTTCCCCTATTTGTTTTGCGCAAAATTTGCTGGCATGGCGCACAAGTGTTACCAGGGCAAGCCGCGTGTCGAGCGATTTTTCAAATAAGAACTTAACTGGGTTACCGGCCAATTAACGCCTTTTCATATTGTAAGATTGAATTATTTAAAAAAAAAAGAAAAAACCTTGCCTCGGATGATTTATTCCCATATTGAATTTAATGCTTCAGCCACGAATCAAAAAGAGCTTTTATGCTCTGGCTTCGGCTTCTCAAGCATAACTAGTTTTTAATGCTGTAAACAAATTTTTGGCTTTTTTTGGGAGAATGGGAAAATTACCGAAATATATATAAACAAATTTTGATACATTTCAAATGGAGTGGCTCATAAAAAAAATATTTAGTCATTCCGTATGTTATGTTATGTTTATATTTAACTCACCTTGTATAGAGAAGTAAAAAACAGATGACTGGCTTTTGAGCTTCTATTATTTTTGATGTCGAAAAGTAATGGCAATGAAAATTAAAAACTCAAGGTAATATAAAAACTGGTATAAAGATTCAAAAAGTAATAGCCGAATGAATTTTTGGAGATACATTTAGCTTATCTTCAACTCTTATGGATTTGTTGCGTTCATATTGAAAAATATGCGATTATAATAATAACTTCAAAAGTTTTTTAATATTTCTGTTTGATTTGCTTAGATTTTCGAGGTTCATAGATAACATATTGATAAAAAGTATTAGATCATAACTTTGTTCACGTGGTATTTATCAGGTTTTACACATTAGTGCATTTACCAAACTTCCTTTTGTTTTGAAATTAATCCTAAAAATGTAGATATATTATTTTGTTGGATCCGCCCCATTTATTTAATTTGAAAGTAAAAATTTAAAAAGTAATCTATCAAAATCTATAAAATGCGTAAATATTTTTTAGACAAAACAATTTCATGACTAAATTTACATAATGTAAAGAAACACAAAGGTTCAGCGCCAATTTATACCAACACAAAAGTTAGATCTCCTCCTTATTTTCCTGTTTGAAAAAAGGTAAGTAAAATAAAGCAAAAACGAACAATAGATATTGTATTTAACAATACCAATAAAATTATGAGCGAGAGAGTGTGTATTGCCTCAACAACTTTTCTACTCCTTTTTTAAACTCTTAAGGGTCGAAATTCGCAAAATATATGTGTATATGTACGCAATATTTTGTACGCAATAATCTAGTTGACATAATAGTGGTGCATATTGTTTTAGAAAGCTAGATACACATAAACTTGAGTATTAATTCTCCGCAAAATTAAATCTTGTTAAATTAGTTTTATATGTTTGCGTCTAGGTTCTACTGCGCATCTTATGATCGTTAACCGTTCAAACATCTATAGTATTTTTAGGGAAAGGAGGATTTGTTTGGCCGCTGTAAAACAAATTTTAATGAAAATGAAGTAAATTTCTACCTAAAAGACGATCCAAAAATTCACAATACCATTAGCATTTACAATACAGAACAAATTTGCATTTAAATTTTGAGCATTACATCCCCTTAAGGATGTATAAAAACCGCACCCCTCGGGTTATTTTGGATGCATAATCTTCAAATGAAAATCCCGGCATCCCTTTACTAAAAAACCCTTCAGAGGTAAAAGCACCAAAATTTGGGAACATTTCCAACATCCATTCATAAGGTTTGCGACAGTGTATTCGTGCTTTAAGGCAAAATCATATGCAAGAAGAGTATGTACATGAACTGGACACACTCTCACATTATTTTTTTATATTACATTAATAGAAAAATCGATAGCGATGTGGAAGGCTCTCAAAACAGGGACCAAAATGATAAAAAGTTAAATGAAATTCTGTTGTGAAATCGTAACCCCAAATATTCTCTCTTTCTTTTTTCTTCAGGGACTTCATGCTTAACTAGCTCTAATTTTATTTTAAATTCTCTCGCTACGATAATTTTGAATGTTAAATTTTTCAAAATGCGTAGGAAGCGATGTGAAAAAGTTCTTTTCCGAAAGATAAAAATTTTATTTTTTAAGAAAGATAAAAAATATATATTTTTCACAAGATAAAAATTTCATGTGCAAAGTATTTTCAGCTGGGAATAGTGTTGTTTATTCGTTTTTGAATACCTGACTCCTCATATCGCGGCAGGGGAAACAAATATTTGAATGCTTAAATATTCAAAAGTCTTCGCTGGAAATTTTCGAGTTAAAAATGTAAGCGATCCGGAATGATTCACTACCCCCAGACTGGCAGGTAACCTCAGTACGTGTCGCACTATCGTTGTGTCCGCCATGATGCCAAAATTGAAAATATTTTGCTTTTCATTTATTAAACATTTACTTACAAATCATTTACGCGGGCAAAGAGGCACTATGACTTTACAACTTTTAGTTGTGGAATCGTTTAGATAATAAATATATTTTCTCAAAGTTGTGCGTCAATCGAAAGCTCCCTTCAGAGTTGTCTTTTTTGTATTCATTTACCAAAAATGATAACGCAGTATCATTTCCGTTTTTCTACATTTTAAGCTAAAAAACTAGTTAAAATCTAGAAAAAATATAAATGAGCGTAAGTGCGAAGAAGTACGGCAAAGTAATTTAAAAAAATTGAAATGTCAATTTTGAGATTGAAACTTTGCAATAATTTAATTATATCTCTTCGAATTAATCAATTTTTTAAAAGTGATTGCAAGTAATTTCACTAATCATGAAATTTCATTTTTGTAACAAACAAGTGGCAGATTAATTTTAAAAGATTTTTTCGTACATTATGATTTCCGAAATGACAAACTTTAATTCAGAAAAATGGAATTGAAAAATGCAAAAGGCGATATATGTATATGCAACTATTTTTGAAAAATCGTTCAAAAATAGTACAAATTTATCCCTACACTTTCTTGCCGTTAGTGAAGGGTTTACATTTTACCCAACAAATTAATTATTAACGCGAATGCATTATATTCCCAATCTATATTGTACATCCAATTCGGAATCTATACATACATATTATAAGCTCCTGGATCAATTATTTTATTTTCTAATGATTGTTTTTTAAGTATACAAAATATGGTATTTTGTACTTTCTGATTCTATTTTTTTCGAAAATGAATTCTGGCTTATCATCTCATATACAAATTCGTGATCTTCAGAAAAGAATCTTATAGAAATTATTTGCCAATTCGTTGGATAAAATTAATGTTGACCACTGTTATCAACATTTTGAAAAAACATTTGAACTCGAATATACATACATCGATTTTCACACAATTTTATTTAGTATTATTCAAAATATTTGCATTTTCCTGAAAATTGAGTCCAGCAAACAGTGCTAGTGTTTTCCATTACCGCATCATGGATAATATAAGTATGCAATCTCAGATAAACACATTTTTATTTTTATTTTATTTATTTTATATGATTTCTTTTCATAAATAAAATATATGAATTTTGGATTAAATATTAAATATTAATATATTATCCTAACTCTAGATCACGAAGAATACATAAAATTTAATGTATTAAACAATTAGCAATTAGTGACATTTTATATTATAAATGGAAATTAGAATTTCGAACATATACAAATTAACAATTATTAAACATATGTAATGCTGAATTAATCATTTGCGGTAAAATTACGTAATTAGTTTTTCATGCCGTACCATGCAATAATAAATTACGTTCATTATGTGTCTTAGGTTATTCTAACAATTTTCGATTATAAATAACAATAATGCATATAGTTATTAACGAATTATAATATAAAACAAGTTTTTGAACGAAAATTACGAGTACGTTCTTATTTCATGCATAATTTTTCACTATTATTACTCACTGTAGCTTGTTTACCACGACTTGAAATATGCCTATTTCTACCATAAGGGTCAAAATGATCCCTCTCGATTCTTAATTAGAAAACATATAAACTTCATTAAAATTACATCAGTTGTTATAATTAGTTTTTATTATTATTTTTTTCTTTTTGATATATTGGCCTAAAGCATTTTATCCAAATTACAGAAGAAAAGTAATGAAAAGTTTTCTCGAAAACGAAAACGAGTTTTCTCAGAGGGGTCAAATGACCTTCCCAAGAGATCAGTTTTAATTCTATGAAATAAAGGTTAAATTAGATGCCATTTTTGTTCATTCAAGTAGAAATGCTTAACAGCAGCCAATATGGATACACTTTGGTCTTTTAAAGCAAAAATCCCTAAACTACGGTCCTGGTTCGGATTCTGCTTGCGCGAGTATATCATCATACCTACGAAAACTTAAAATATAAAGAAACCATAAATTAAAAAAAATTGACTGCTTCAAAAGTAAACTAAAAAGATGAAACCAAAATGAAATAGAAAACCCTTCACTCTTGATTAAAAAATGGTCACGGTTCTCAGCCCTAAGAAACGAATTGGAAGGTGATAGGAAATGTCGTGGCACTTTAAAATTCGTGCCAAAAAATGATAAAAATAAGTTGGAGGCATATCCTTTATAGCTACTTCAATACATAAATATACATATATGAATCGGATTGCTTTTTTTCATTTTTGGCATGAATTTTTGGTCGGCTAATAGGAGAACTCAATTTACCTAATAAGTGGTGGGTTTATATTACACATGTATAATGTTAACATCATATCTTCAGCAAGGTCTACAAATTAACTGCTGTAGGGTATTCATTTCACAAATGATTACCCAAAAATATCCGTCAGATCCATTTCAGCAAAAGGGGTTTTTTTTGACCGAAATAAATCTATGTCGGTTAATTTGGCTATGTTTCAGCTTTACAAATTTAACAAAAGCAAGTAAAGCAGAAATTAATTGAAAATTTTACGATTTTACGACACGATCCATTCTGTACTTGAATAGCATTCCTGGATAAGTGTTTCTAAATGGTGTACTTTTAACCTACACTAAATTTATGACAAATTGTTACAAAAACTTCATTTAATATAATTTTGCAACTGAAATTTTCACAATTTTCTAGGTCAAACACCGACAAACCAAGGCAAAGCTTACGGACAAATATTTTAGGAATGCAACTTTGGAAAATTACCTAATCATTTGGTCTATTCTATAAAGGAAACTCAGATTAGCTAGCTAAAAATTTCGGTGAATTACTTTCAAACACTACACCAATTTAAACGAAAAGCTTAGGAGAACAATTTGCTAAAAACGTTGGCAAATAACATAAAATTACTCTTAAGAGTTTTATATGTGTTATAAGCTTTTCACATCATATTGTATATATTAGTGGGAGGAGACATGGATTTATGGCAGATGGAGCGAATAAGTGATTTAATAAAAAAATATATAATGGGTGAAATATTTGGAAATACGGTTCGCAAAAAGTCATTGTGGTTTTTATGATTGTTTAACTATTATCCTTCCCAAAAAATGTCTGTAATTAAAATTTTCAGATAAGACAGTTAACAAGATTCACAAAAAATGTGTGCTGCAAGAATTAAATTATAAAATGGTTTATAAAGTACGCAAATCTCTACATAAAATCGAAAGTTAGTTTGTTTGTTGCTTACGCCTAAACGTATCAATCGTTTTAATTTGTTATCTTACACAATATTAGTTAGCAGATAGGCTACTTTTTATTTACGGGCTTCAAAATCGCAGACCCAAGATGACAGCCAAAAATTATACATTTCAAGGGATTGCCATGAGAATTGGTATTTAGGGGTTTTTGAAAATCCTGATTGCGAATCTATTTTCGAAATTTAAAAATTCAAGATGGCGGATCAAATATAGCGATTAAAAAATTTCGAAATTCCACACATTTAAGTGAGATGATTTAAGGCAGAGCACTAAAGTTGAATCTGCTATCAAAATGTTGACATTTCAATTGGCGGCAGAATTTTTGGAAAAGGAAAAGCTGTTAATATCGTATATAAAGATATTCTTTTATCGTATTTAAAGTTTCGAACATTAGATAGTCTCTTTTTCTCAGTAACGAAATTAAAGATAAAGGTAAGATAAGTGGTGCGTGATTAAAACCAAATTCCACGTGGACTTACTCGCGGGCGGGAAACATAATTTATGAAATTTAAAAATGTTGTGTATATTTATTTTCATTAAAACAATTTTATATAAAAAAAAAAAGAAAAATCTATACGAATATTCAGAAATATGTATTTGTTGAGAATCGTACAATATTGGAACGGATGGGTCAGGGATTCGTAACGATTGGGGGGAGTGAAAATAGCAAAAATAATAGGTACACGAATTTAAGTATGAATTATTTAATTATTGTACGTATTAACACTTGTTTTTTGAAAGAAAATAAAAAAACAAGTTATATTTCGTGGGACAAGTGGGATGAAAGAAACATATTTAACACGTTTCCTTCCAGAATTTTCAAGAAAGCTTTTGTGAGAGACTTATACCTAAAAATGCATTTGCTGAGAGCTTTCATATATGTACCGTTTTTGGTATACGTGGCGGGGAACGCGTTAAACGCATGTTATAGCTTTTGCGGTTTATCCCTAACAGTTGTTCAAGTCGAAGTAAGTTTAAATTGTTCTCATAAACTATTTGACTCTGGTGAGTCGAGTTTGTTTCAAAGGTAATTTCAATCTATTTTCTATTACTATGGGTTTTTTTCCGAAATTGCGTTCAGGGTCATATCTTGGCCCACCCAAATTTAGTCGAAAATGGCCATTTTGGAATTGAAGATTTTAAAATAAGGCAAAACTTTGACAAACCATTTAAGAAACTTTAATTTTTTTAAATTCCCTTTTCAACGATACTCTACTCGATTCGAAAATGTTAATATGTATCTTTGTAGCGAGTATAGTTATCCATACTTGCACCAAATTTCAGCGCTATAGTCGTTTAAGTATAGGCTGTGAATAACTGCGGCATACGGACGAAAAATTGCAAAACTATATAAAGTCTCCATACATTAGGACGCCGAACTGATCAGACTAAACTGAAGCAGATCTGCCTGAACGGACAGTGTGACCATACTCAGTAGCTGCCGCGTAAGTTATGCCGACTGAGACATATCCTAGTAAGGACGCAAAATGGTCAAGATGGAACTGCTTTTTTACACGGTAATAGAGCTATTCCTTAAGCGTTTGGCCGGCCATTTGGCCGCCAGATCTGAAGCAAAATTGCCCATACACTAAACGATTTTGCGTCTAGTCAGGCGGAACTGAGGTCCTACATAAACAAAATGGTGACGAACCAAAAATCATACAATATGTTATGGATAAGACCAAAACAACTCTATTACAATGCGAAAAGATTCATTTAAATATGTATCTTAAAAGTTGGTAAAATTTAACTTATAAATATATAATTTTGATTTCAAAACAACCCTACAATTAGAAGAAGTTAGAAAAAGGAGTACCTCGAGTATTTCAATGAAATTTTGTATGAGACTTCCATTTGGTCTAAAACGAAAAGATTTGAAGAAAATTTGTTCAATTTCCTTAAGATAACTCCAAACTATGCGATTTTCGCACACTGACAAGCACGCATTTATGGAGTACATTTTAAGGTAAGTGGCTTTTTAGGCGGGAATTTATTTAACGCCGGATGACAAGAGGTATGATTAATTTTTTAGATACATAGTGTAATGTTCTTTATGGAAATTGATATATATTATGAAATATAAATGGAATTTTAATCTTGATATTTTGCAAAATTAAAAGTAGAATATTTCGGAACCTAAGGCCGTTAAGAAACTCCTTCAGATATCTGTTTTATGTCAAGCGGAAGGACTCTGTAAAATTTAATTGCAATTCGGGAAATCCGTTAAATCCAAAAATTTTTTTGATTTCCTAAAATATTAAATTAATAGAGTTTGCTC
Organism: Tolmerus cingulatus; assembly: GCA_959613345.1. NCBI lineage: Eukaryota > Metazoa > Arthropoda > Insecta > Diptera > Asilidae > Tolmerus > Tolmerus cingulatus. The sequence goes on from OY390710.1 coordinate 26,034,822, forward strand.
AAAATTTGTGAAAATATTTTTATAAAATCAGTGTTTAATAGTAATTTATTCATTTATTTAAATGGGATGTGGGGCGATATAACGTTTTTTTGGCGCACTATCGTAATCTACCAAAGGGTTATGGCTTCATCGACTGTTTATAATAAGTGCATAATTTAAATAATGTTTCTGCTCATCATTTGGTTTTTTTTGTTGGAAACAAAAAAAAACTAAACAAACTCGGACTCTTATTTCACAACAACGGATGAAAGCCAAAAGTGTGTCTGTTCGGCAAAAATAGTTATGAAAGGAAAATGCAAAACGAGAGCACGAAAATGCTGAATTGCGATACGCGGGGGGGAGTCAAAACATGACGAAAACAAAACGAATTGTGGCACTGGACTGCCCTAGGTTTGAGTTATTTAGAACCGCCAAAACAGAAAAGCAGTCAATTAACATAAATAAAAACGCATAAATACCTATAAAAAGAATTCAAAAAGGCGTAAGTATAGCCTACGGGGGGAAAAAGCACCTCAAAAATATAATAGACGACGTTTCTTGAACTCGCGCGGCTCAAACTCCTCGAGGGGGGGAAGCTTGGCGCTAAACTAGAAGTAGATTTACCTTCGGACCTGTCCTCCCTTGGTGGTAGTCGTTTGGTGGTTTTGTGGCTGCTGCGGTTTTCTCGGAGTTTATTCTAAAAATTCCACATAACACGAAACAGCAAACGAGTCAAAAAAAAAGGTATAAAACGTCCGATTTCCCCTTCAGGCAAAAACCACACAGGTAAAAAACATTTTCAATTCAACGATGAACGCAAAACTATCGCTAGACGGCGGAGGTAAGCGCAATTTTCTCTCTCCTCACTCGGTAAAATTCCACAAGAAACTTTTTCAAAAAAACAATATATATATATATAAAATAACAAAAAACTATACACAAGTGTGTTTCTTGTTCGTATCACGGCCCAAATCGTTTGGGGCTTCTTACAACAAAATAACAAAAAAACATAAAAAATATATTGTTATTTCCGGGTCGCGGTCACCGAGCAAAACATGGGAAACGTAAACGGGAACGGGAACGGCACCGCGAAGGGTTTGTTTTGGCCCACTGGAATGCTACGCGAGTGGTGCATCGGGGCTCATGTCCTTCAGGTGGATTGATTTCGGTCGCAAGGTGGTTGCCTGGTGGCGCGCCGCACGCCTAGGTTCGCCCTTCCGCCAGTTGGCGTCCGGAAATAAATTTCGGGAACGTTGATATGGAGCGCGTGTGAATTCCGGAATTTCCGCACTTATCCTCCAGTTCCACACGAAAAAAAAAAACAACCCACAAAAACCTTTCAATGGAGCACTGCCCTGCGAAAAACTTTGAACCCACGTCAAAACTCAACGACGACCGTGACAGCACAGAGCCCACCGAACACCGAAATGTCGCTCGTGCAACACTACGGAGATTTTTCAATTTCCCCTTCGCCGCTGTGCGCTGTAAAACTGTCTACCGCGCTGTTCTCTTCTTCCGTGGCGATTTGAAATTTTTGGAAATTCTGCGCAAGTTTCCGCCGCCGGGGTAAACTCGAAGCGGTTTTTGTTTCCCTATTTACGCACACTGCGGACCATTAAGATGAATTTTTTCACTTTACCCTTTAACACTAACCAATTTCAAGCGGACGGAAATTAAAAAATTTTTGAAACATTTCAAAATCCCCAGAACCACAGATCATAATTTCAAAAAAAAAAAAAAAATAAACGCCTTCATCTCATCTGCTGGAAAAGTTTCTGAGTAATTAAATCAAAATCCACTAATACACATCCATTTCTCTCTTTGCAGCGCTCCGTCGCTGCAACTTTTCCTCTTCACCTTCGTGAAGTTGCCTACGCACACAACAATTTTTTCCTTTTTAAATATTCCCCTCCGAATAAAAGTTATACGCACACTACTATCAAACTACGCAACACAACCAAAACAAATCTCGCGTACAAAAGGAAGTTTTTCTTTTTGGATTTTTCAAAATGAGAAAGAGAATCGGGTGATAAGAAATCTTCTATTGTTGTCTCACTCAGCTGTTTTTTGTCAAAAAATTTTTTTCTTGCAGCAACTTGATGATTTTTTAATTGTAAAATGGATTAAAATTTAGAAAAGTAATTACATTTTACGTGACCCAATTAATAATTAATATTACAATTTTATTTCAACTTTTCAACTAAAAAACTTACCAACTTTTCAAAATGAAATGTCGTTGCTGATCGGAGTAGAGAAAATCAACACGCCTTGCAGCTTGCAGACACCACCCAACTGACTTTGCAGATGTGGATCCACCAAAATGTAATCAAAACAAATCTGACATTTCGAAGTCTTCAGTCCACAAGCGGCGGTTGCATTGTTTAGAATGATTCGATTTTATTTATGTTGACTAAAACATGATTTTAACTGTGATTAGCGCGCATATTTCAATTGATGAAGTGCAGAAGGAATATGAGGTGAGTGAACTAAAGTCAGGTGAAAGTTCAGACTAAATAAAAGCCGATTTTTTCTACAGGATAAGTATGTGCACTTTTTTTCGCGACCACTGGACTTCCCGGGAGATCTTGACCACTGGAACTCCACCATTTACACGACCAAGTCCATTGCCAGGGCTGTAATAATTAGAAAACCAGTAAGTGCATAGTTTACGCTTATATAGCTGCGACACAAAATAGTCAACTTCATTTAGAACGAGTACATGTAAAAATGAAAGATATATTGTCTTCTGGAGCAACAGAAAATAACAAGTTATACTCAGTTTTAAGCTTAAACGGTTAAATGGGTTTCGCAATTTTAAAAAAATCTTTTTTTTTTCTAATAGTATATCTACACTCAAGTATATTCAGTCAAAATTTCAAGACGATCGGAGTAAAACTCTAGGGGAGAGATTTCTGCCCATTTCGGTCGACCTACCGGACGTGTCGCAGGTATACAGCCGTAGCTGCTTAGTTATTGTTACTTTCACTTTTTATAATTTCCAAGGGATAAGTTTTTGGTTTGTCGTTTTCCCTTGAGCCACACATAAGTTTACGTTGCGATTATTTATTTTAGAGGGATGGAATCGACGACGCTATGTAAGGATAAAAAAAATGTCCCCGTTTTATTCCTACTCAAACTTTAATCACGTTTGAAACTATGTTTTCGAAGTCGGTGGAGACGATTTCTCAATAACTACTACACCGATATGATTGCGGCTTTGCACACATCTTCTAGATAGGATTGAATAGTGCTTGAACAAACGATTTTTTGTTTTTTCAAAAACAACTAATTTTTCAAGGTCATAGTAAGCGTAAGTGCTAGCGAAAATCGTGCTCTTTTGCTTAAAAAATCTGCCAAAAATCAAAATTTTAATTTATTTCAAAATCCTTCATTCGAGCACTAGCTATACTCATCTACTAACAGGACATTTTTAATTTTGTAATTTTAGATAAAGTAATAAGGAGTTATCATGTCCACCGGACCTTAAATTTGATATAACTTTTGTTTGTTAAAAGCGCAAGCAATATAATATCGCGGAAAAATACAAGTTTTTCACAAATGAAAATCTAATTTTCATTAGAACCCCTCACAAAGGTATGCCACCATGTCCTGGTCTATTCATGGAAAAATGGAAAGAAAATGTGCCCCAGAAACCTGGCGGGAATATTGGGGAATTGCAATCCCAAATACAAAATATAAGAGAATTAAAAAGAGTCAGAAAATTGCGGTTAGTAATTACTATGCGAGATCGAATTAAAGCGCAAGTAAGATATAAATGTAATGCTACTTAACTCTCAATCTGGCCGAATTATTTTGCTTCATTTGTTAGGCTATTTTGCTTTGTTTGTGTTTTTGATTTTGAACTAATTTTGTTATAAATGATTATTGAAGAACAAAATTAAATGAAACTTGCTGCGCAGTGGTTAATGATCTTTTTAATTAAAAAAAAGGTTTTCGATACATTCTTCTAATTTTTTATTACTAAATAAGACGAAGTTTTAGGAAAATCCAATATTTAGATACAACAAAAATTGGAAGGTCAGCGTTGATCTACATAGTTTTTTGGTAAAGCTGACCTAGATTCGATTGTGAAAAATTGCAGTTAATATTTTACAATTTTCAACGCAATTCTCATCTGTTAAGGCAATATAACATATACATAATAGCAACAAATATAAGCTCGATCCCAACATATAGCTATAAATGACTTACACACATATATTCTACTTCGTTTCCTCTTTAGAGTACCTTGCGTTTGTTTCGTATTATTGAGTGCAATGAGCCATTTGAAATAAATGTTGATGGAAAGTCTTGCACGGTGACAATGTTTGAAAACTCTGGCCTGGCAGAGAATTTGGCCATTTACTTTAAAGGTGAGTTGGATTGGTCTATAGTTGCTTACCGTTTTTGATTTTTGTTTATCCTTAGTACTTGTGCTGCAATGAGGATTTGTTCCTCAGTAAAATAATTAAATTAATATGAAAATAATTACAGGGGAAAACTGCACAGCACTCTATACAGGTTCCTTTACTCGATGCCGAGCTCTGCTTTGCGATAAATTACTGCATGATTACGTTTTAAAAGGAATCGATATAATGTACGTGGATAGCACTGCGGTTAGGTCGCTTGATCCTGTGTCTATGTATTCGGCTAGTGCTGAAATTGTGCAGATCGCCAAGTAAATATCTTTAGTGTCTACATATTTCAATGCAACATTTCATCGTCTCCTATTTAGGAAGTATCCTGACCATCAGATCGTTATGTGTGTTCCTCCTTTTGGATACGAGGATCTCATCTTTTCACTAGCGTATACGGCTAAAATGAAAGTTTTTGTCGAAATCTCACATTTACTTGCTTTTGAAAAGCACCAAATTAGTGATATATTCGAACAAGATAGTCGAAAGGCTGAAATTATAGTCAGAGAGGAAGAAGAAGAGGAAGTTACCCTCGAAATGATTTCGATGTGAGTTTTTTCCGTATTCAAAATAAAGGGCCCGTTTTTTATTTTAACTTTCTTAGGCGATTCGCTACGAAAAAAATCATCACCCTAAGAATTCTGCTCTGTGAGCTACCACCAAAGAACTATTATGAAAACATTGGATTTTTCGAAGTACACTGGTCACCTAATCCGTCACTTTCTGAGATCTACACCTTAGTAAACTACATTAATCCAAAACATGTAATGGAGGTTGACTCAATGCCGAAGCTACCCTCATTTTTATTCATTAAAAAGGAAAATAACAATACCAATAAGACAGTTGCTGCCAATACTCAAATTCAGGGTGATCTGAGGTGTAAGATGCATTTAATTTTAGTTTTGCATTGAATATTTTTCTTAAACTAAGTTTATTTTAACCAGTCGGACAGGGAGGCAGGTCCACGCCCGTGTCCGAGATCGAAGAACTAAGCGCAGCTGAATCTTGCAGGAGTAGTAATAATTATCGACGAAAAACTCGAAAGGTAAATCATTTTCAAAGCCAATTTGAATTGTGTGCCGAAAATAATATTGCGAAGCTGCATAAATCTACATGGAAATATTATACTTTACCTAAAAGAATGCCACGGAAGGCTAAAACAGGTATGTTACACAATTTCGATGAATTATAGAGGTCTGATTTGTACGCAAATACTTTTACAATAAGGATTTTTTTTTATTTTTTTTTTTAATAATGTACTATTTATATATTTTGAAATCTTTTTAAAACTGTCTTATTCCTACGTTCACCCGTTTTTTTTCTTACCAAGAAGTTGCAAATCCTTCAAAACTATAAAAATCTTACGTATGGTTAAATTGTATTTCCTTTTTCGGATATTTGGTCTTGAAAGTTTACATATGCAGAAATAAAAAAGAAACGAAAACACTGAATGTTATAAATATAAATAAACTAAAGTTGTAATATTTTAAAATTTATACTTCTTTATGTAGGACTCTAGAAACTAAAAACAAATTGATTTCGGGCCCGTGTTTTTTATCTACATAGTGCCATACATGAAAACGTAGATTAACTTCTTTATAGATCATCAAAAACAACCAGCAGTTGAATTGAATGGATCTAAAGATAATGTCATTTCAAATAATGTTCCTTCTGTATCAGCATTTTCTTCATTCCATTTCCCAGCAGAAAATATAAAGGATCAGCATGAAGCCATTAATCGGAGTAGGATAAGCAGAGAAAATCAAGGAGCTCATTTGATAAGCAGTACACCGATCAAAGGTGAAAATGGTAAGTGGTAAAATTTAGAAATATTTTTTCTTCATAATACTTTCTTTAAAACTATAATAAGAAAAAATTTAAATGCTATTTAAATTTCAATGTAAGTTTTCGACATAGCTTTAACTCAATTTTGAAAACTCCTGTGTCGATTTTATTTAAACTACTATTTCCTTTATTCGAATTCCATTCTTTGCATTTTGCGTTCATTCGATATTGACCCAAATAAAGCCAAAAACAATTCAAGCGCAAACTTCGAAATTTTCGAAATCTTTCTATGTCAATATTTTCTTCTTTGTCTTTGGTTGAAAGCGATTTTAATTTAACCGATCAAATTAACGAAGCGGTTGCGCAAACAATAGATTCATTTTGAGCTCATGTAGTTCAAGCTGAGCAAATTGGAGACAAACCTGAAAGATTTTGCACAAAATATGTAAGGAATAAATCGAAGAAAAGGTCAGAAGGTGACTGATTAAAGTTTTGCTTAGTCTTTTGAAGACAATAAATTGCAACATTTAGTTGTAAATTATTTTAAATTTAACAGCTTTACACTGTCCACAGACTGATTTTGCAGTATACTTTGAATTGATAGTAAGAAGCCACTATAAAACAAAATTGTTTTATTTAATTACAGCGAATTTAGACAGAAGCATAATTGGATCTGATACAGAGGACCTAACGCATGAATTCCCTTCTATATCCAATTTTTCTTCTTTATCTTCTTCGGTTGAAAATGATCTGAACTTGACCAACCAAGTTAGTGTATTGAATGCATCTACAAATCCTACTGCTCAGAGTGGAAAAATGGGAGAGATTTCTGAGACAGATTGTGCAAACCCTGTAAATTTCACACGGAAAAAGGATGCAAAAGGCAAGTGATAACACTTTTAATTTGCGTTTTCAAATCAATTAAAATTATACGGATTACTTCGACTTTCCACAATTTTCCATCTGCTTAATTTGTGGAAAATATTTAAAGTTAAGATCAAGTTTTTCAAGCTGTGGTTCACTATGTCCTCTAAAATAAGTGCTATTAAATGTTAAATAATTTTACACATTAATCATATATTTCGAATTATTGTATTTAAATCAATTTATTTAAGCTTGTGTAAAAATTATATCTAATAATTACATGAAAAACTCTATTTTCCGAAACTAATCACCATTTTACAGATAATCAAGCAAAAATAGTAGATGCGAATGAAACTACAGAAAATCAATTATCGTATGAATTGCCGTCTTTGTCGACGTTTTCTTCTTTGTCGATTTCTTCCGAAAGGAGTTTAATGTCGGATAACCTAATTAATGAAGCAGTTTCACGCATAAATATAAGTATGTCTCAATTAAGTCAAAAAAGTCCGGAAAATGATAAAAGCAAGAAAATTGAAAAACAAACCCTCCATGACAAGGATAAATCGGAAAAAATCACATCAAAGGACAATAAAAATGGTAAGCAAAAAAACAATGAAATTATTGTCAGTAAAGGATACAAAATGAAATGTTATTTTGAACAATGTAGAAGATTCACTACATAATAATTTCGTTATTCACTCATCTCAAAAGTTTCGTTTATTTTTTTAAATAAATGATTTTATAGCTCATCAAGAAAAGTCAAAGAATCTTGATAAAAACAACTCTTCGTATGACACCCTTTCTGTATCAACTTTTTCATCCTTGTCTTCTTCCGTCGAAAGTGATTTTAACATTAGTGATCAAAGTAATAAAATGGTTTCGCAAACAAAAGATGCATCTAAAACTGGTACTGGTGTTGAAAGTGTGCAAAACGGAGATAAGACCGGATTAGAAAATGAAGAACCAGCCAGGAACACCCCGAAGAAAGGTAAGTTATATTTGAAATCTATAATTTCGCTTATTAAAACTCTCAGCTGATTCCTTAAAATGTTGTTAAATATTTTTTTCAAAATGCGAAAGAACGTTGTATAAACAGTAATTTTTCAAACTTCCTGAAAGCTTGAAGTATTTTTCATTATAATTTCTTCAGGTAATCAGGTGAATGACTTAAAGGCGAATGCAACTAAAGGAAACGATCGATTTTCTTATGAATTAACTTCTCTTCAAACTGCGGTGGAAAGAAATTCAATGTGGAATGATCTTATTAATGAAGTAGTTTCGCGTATAGATATAAGCTTGTTCCAGAGTACTGACAAGTCTTTAAATAATGTTCAAAGTAATCAAGGCGAAAAAGTCTTAAACAGCGGAGCTAAATCGATAAAAAGTGCTTCAGAGAAAAATAAAGAAGGTAGTTAATACATTAAAACAATTGTCACTAGATAAAACATAGATATCATCTGCATATCAAACCAGAATAAACAATTGGATTTTAGCTTGCTATCGTTGATTTGAAAATTCTAATAATAATTCATTAATTTGTTGTTTTTTACAAACAGTATGTAGTAGATCATTTCAACTAGTTCTAATTTGAAATTTAAGCGCAGTGATATCCTATTAATTGTTGCTTTACTTGATTTACTATGCTATTGCATCATCTGTTTGATTGTTTTATATATACATAAGCGCTTTTTAAAAATACCCCTCTGATTGCGCAAATCCAATAAATTTACACATTAAAAAAAATCGCAAAAGACAAGGGATGATAACTTTTTGAATTTGCTTTTTCAAATCAATTTATGTTATTCGGATTAATTCAACTTTTTGATTTACAGAAAACATCAAAACTAAGATCAAATTTTTCAGTTGATGTTTTACTATGACCCTTTGAATAAATGCTATTAAATGTTAAATAATTCTACACATTTTTGACACATTTCCATACACATATATTTTGAACTATTTTATTTAAATCGATTTGTAGTGTAAGAACTATATCCAACAATTGTTGAAAAGTTCGACTCATTTTCTGAAATTAACTAACATTTTGCAGATCATCAGGAAAAAACAGTAGTTGTGAGTGAAACTACAGAAAATCAATTATCGGATGAATTGCCTTCTTTGTCGACAACTTCCGAAAGGAGTCATTTGTGGAATAGTCTAATTAATGAAGCGGTTTCGCGGATAAATACAAGTCTGTCTCAACGAAGTCAAAAAAGTCCCGAAAATGCTAAAAACAAGCAAACTGAACAAACAAACCGGCAGGACGAAGATAAATCGGAAAAAAATACATCAAAGGATAATGAAAAAGGTAAGTAAAAACATTAAAATTATTATCAGTAAAGGATACGAAATAAAATGTTATTGGCGATAAATGTATTTAGAAAACCCTCTATATAATCGTTTCGTTATTCAAATTGAGTTTCTAAAATGAAGCTGCCATATGCAGAGAATAAGTAAATTGTTATCATAGTGGACATATATATCTTCAAATTGCAAATATAAGAAATTTAGTGTCCATTGAATTTAAAATAATTAACATAAAAGTGTCGATTAATTGAAATAAATGATCTTATAGCTCATCAACGAAAATCAAGCAGTTCAGTGAATCTTGATAAAAACAACTCTTCATATGGTATCCTTTCTGTATCAACTTTTTCTTCGTTGTCTTCTTCGTTCGAAAGTGATTTTAACATCAGCGATCAAATTAATAAAATGGTTTCGCAAACAAAAGATGCATCTAAAACTGGTACAGGTGAAAGTGTGCAAAACGGAGATAAAACCGGAATAGAAAATGAAGAACCAATCAGGAACACCCCGAAGAAAGGTAAATTATATTTGAAATTTATAATTTTCCTTATTAAAACACTCAGGTGATTCCTTAAATTTGTTAAATATTCTTTTCAAAATGCGAAGGAATATTTACTCAAAAGTTATAATATATAAACAGCAACTTCCCAAACTTTATGAAATCTTGAAATCTCTCACTGAAATCATTCATTTCTTCAGGTAATCAGGTGAATGGCATCATAAATACAACTAAAGAAAACCATAGATTATCATATGAAGTAACTTCTATACCAACCGCGATGAAAAGAAATTCGATGTGGAATGATCTAATTAATGAAGTAGTTTCGCAGATAGATATAAGCTTGTCCCAGAGTACTGACCAGAGTTATCAAGGCGAAAGAGTCTTAAACAACGGGGATAAATCGATAAAAAATACTTTAGAGAAAACTAAAGAAGGTAAGTTAATATTTTAAAACTATTGCCCGTCAATAAAACGTAGATGTTAAACTTGTGAGACCTGTATGTCAAAACAGAATTACAATTCGACTTTAGCTTACTATCGTTGATTTGAAAATTTTAATAATTTATTACAAACAGTATGTAACATATCAACTTAAATAGTTGTAATTTTAACTATTAACGCAGTAATTTCCTCTTAATTGTTGTTCTGGTGCTTTACTATACTATAGCATCATCTGCTTGCGGTTAATTTAAAATATACAACAGCTGTTTGTAAAAATTCTGTTATAATTAAACCGTTTGCCTGAAATTAAATATATTAAATATATATAAAAATAAGATTTGAAATGGACAATGTTTAAAAATATTACTTGTATTCACTATTTATATACTAATGTTAAGTTTTCACAGGTACCCCAAATAAAGCAGTAGTTTGCTCAAATGAATTTCAACAAAGTCATCAATCATCTGTATCAATATTTTCTTCATTGTTGTCTAATGACTCTAGCAATTCTCAGTTGAATGACAAAACTAATAAAGTTATGTCACAAACACGGGTAAAAACGAAATCCAAACAAAATTCTACGAATAGGGCACCAAATCGATCTAAAAGAAGAAGACAAAATGCTGATAATACTCCAAGCAAACAATGCAATCAAAAAGATTGGAAACACAATGATAAACCTCAGAAAAAGGTTGAAATTGGTAAGTAATACTACTTATTTTTGAATAATTTAAGTAACTAGATCCTACCTCAAAAGAAATTCGGGATCTATATCCATATGACGCATGAACAATCAGTTTAAGAGATAAAGATTAAATTATCCGACCAGTATATTGTTTCTTCTATTATACTATTCTACACAAAGGTTGTTGAATATCAAAATAACTCTATCGATTAAATCCAAAGGCACAAACTTGAAAACATTGATAAAATTATATACCTTTGATAAACAGTTCGTTTTAAAATAAAAAATTCAAATAAACTTCCTTATATAATATATATCTTATTTAAATGCTAAACTTGTTGCGATATGTTTAGGTAGACGTTAGTTATTTGATGGTAACTCCATAAGTTATTGGGATAAGTTTTTGCCTATGGTGAAATCCAATATCCACAGATTTTAGTACTACCTTAACCTAATCCTAAACTCGGTGAAATACAAAACTTTAAGTGGCCTTAATTAAATAATATGATTAAGTTATCAGTTAATTCATTTAAAAATTTCGGTATGCTTCTCTAAAAACATTGATTCTTCCTAAAAAAAATTCATATTTTTCAGTTCGTCAAACAAAAACAGTAAATCAGTTTAATGGACTTAACGGCGACGACATTTGCGGATCAACATTTCCTTCGTTTAATCAGGTTAATAAAATAATATCACAATTGCATGTACAGAAGCCACACAAAATTGTTGGATTATCCACTGGAAGGACCCAAGAGTTGTCTCAACCAAGAAGGCGAAGTGCAGACGTACGGAACAAACATGTTATAAAGGATCACGTAACAAAACCAACGAGCACATCGAAAAAATATGGAAGAAGTTAGTACTGTTACATAATTATTGTCATTGTTATATTATATTGGATCCTGAGTATTTTTTAAGGGCTTATCCACCTTGATTTCACATTATCGTTAGTGATACTACTTTTACAACCATTGTAATTGCTTAAAGAATATTTTAATATTGTGGTTCATGGTTCATTAATTATTTGTTCATTATATGTTAAGCCCAATAGAAAATACATTCAAAATTTTATCATTAATTCTTTACTTTCTTCATTCTTCTTCATTATAGGCAGATATAAAGGCGTAAATACATTTTTAGTTTCCAAAGATTTTGAATGCTACTTACTTTCTGTTACTGGGCACTTTTGACCAACTTTTGGACTCACGCACACAAACAAATTTTTGTGAGCATGAAAATCACAATTTAGTTCAATAGATTTATTAATTTTTGTTTTGCAAAAATGCCAACCAAATTCTAGGATGCGGTATTAGTAGGGGGCTTCGTGAAATTAAAACCAAAAAATTGATTTTGAGATTTTTTTAAAGATAAAGATTACAAATCGTTGAAAGAGTCCTTTTAAGTATATTATGAATGCGTTTTTATTTTTGATATTTAACTTCAAATACATTTTTGACGCCCTTTAAAATAAAGAATTGAAATTTTACAATTTTCGTTTAAACAATTGTCCAAGCCGAATAATTTTTAATTTAATTACATTTAGATTGGAAAAGTTTATGTATGTTTTTCTTAAAACCGTATATGCAGTTGTTTTTCCAGATTTGGAAGATGATGCACAAGTTGTCCCGAATGTTTCTGATGCAACTGATAGTGAAGCAACTGAAGAGTTTAGAGCAGATAATACTTCACTACCTTATGATATCTCAATTTCAACATTTACATCTTTGTCTCTGTCCTCTTTGAGTGATGAAAGACCTATTCCAGACAGAAAGATGAAGAAGAAAAAGAAACAGCGTAGGAAAATGCCTAAAAATCAACAAACAGAAGGAAAATCTGGGACTGTTACAGCGAATCATTATGGACAACCTAGAGAAGCAAAAGAAAGGGAATCTACTAAGCCAAGATCAAAACAGCGAATACTAAAAAAGAAGAACTGGGTAAGTTGAAGAAATGGTGAAGAAGTCACCTATATTTTAAACTTGCTTTGAAAACCTTGCTCATATTATAACGAAAACGAACGCAGTGCGTTGCGGAGGACAGCAGGAGGAGGTAGTATTTGATAATGATTCTTCATATTTATCAAAACCTTGTATGTCATTATTGTCTTTCATATCGAGTGACCTCGAAAGATTTCTTAATGTTAAACTGTCCATCATAAAAGGGCGTATTCGATTTCAATATGGTAATTAAATTAAAAAATTAAAAGTAAATAAAAACAAGCAACAGAAGCGATGAAGGAGACGAAGCTATTTTTAATATTTGTTAACAAGTGCTATTGAGCCCATACAATTTATTTAATGGTATTTAATTGTTAAGATTTGAAAGTAATAGAAATATGAGAATACTAAGTCATAATTTTAAAAATATATTAGAGTATTGCCTAATTAATTTTCATCTTCGTTGCTCATAAAAGAAATCGGTTTGTGGTAACTAAAATATAAAATACATATTTGTAACTAATTTTTATGAGAAACGTGAGAAAACTTCTGGACATTAATAAGCTAGAGAGTTAGATGAAACGGAGGTAGATATATAAATAATTATTTTTGCCCAAATAAACTAGTTGCGACACAAAATGCCATAGCCTCCTGATGGCCATTGTTAAAACGTTTTAACTTAAAATAATTTTCCAATTGTACAACTCTTGCAACAAAAGTGTATTACATTAAAATAAAAACTATGAATTTATAAATACTAATTTCGTATTTTATTGTTTTTGTATTAAAATTGTTGCTTAATATGGTACTGTAAATCCGAAATTTAATCCATATTTTATATACGGATTATAAATGCTTGAACAACAATATTTTCTTAATACTTAATTTGTTTTTATTCTTATTAATTTTTTTATCTTTTATCTTTACTAAAAATAGGCATAAAAATTAAAGCTATGAAATCTACTTATTTTGCAATTGATAGTACATATATTTAAAAAACAAAGGCTATTCAAAATCAATATTTTTTTTCACATGTAGCATTTCTTGGTTTAAATTATTTGAAGTCGTTTATCAACTTAATCAATTTTGTAAAAGTACTACTCTGTTTATATTTTAAATTTTTAATAAAGTCCTTATTTCATTCATCCAAAGAAAATGTGTATATGAATTTAATTTTATTTTTTAATACTTATAGCTACATTGCTATATTTCTCTAAAGGAAAATTAATTTAGGTAAGTTACTGTTTGACAAAACAACCTATATAAAATAAGATATATTTACAGGATCTATTTCAATAATTTTTTTGTAGAATTGAAAGCATATATTAGAGAAGAACATTTTAATTCAAAAATGTAAAAGGGAATTTTGCTGTTCCTTGTTTTGAAATCACTCGTTCTTTTTGAGTAACATTCCCAAGAGTTCCACTCAGAAGCGACATTTGTTACGCTTCAATTTGAGTGACTTACGTTTCGAGGTGTGTTCCCAGTGTTCCAATTCCGGTGTCGTAAAAAATTTGAAGCTAGCTGTCGCGCTGCCGAGTGTCATGTCACAGTGACAGATCCCTTTTCGTCGAAATTGGACATCGACTCGAAGACAAGGTTCGATAGCTAGCGTCTTGCAAGAAGCATTGCAATCACAGCATTGCAAGCATATTTTTCATAAAATCTCGTTATTCCGGAACGTGTTGTGAGAATTTGTTCGTCGACGATAAATGTCATAGCAGAGTGAGGGAGTTTTGCGTGATCTCATCGAATCGCCTTATTGTTCCCTTTCTCCGAGTTACGTTTGATTCCCAACTTCCTGACGGTCGAAAAATGGTCAAACTATATTCGTTGGCAGTGTTTTTTAAAGGACCTACTGAGGGTAGGTTGCTAAAATCAACCTACGACCTGCAGTCGTTTTCGTTCTTCCAGAGAGGTGCTGTGCAGGAATTCATGGGGTAAGTGTTTGATTTTGGTGCTCTTGCTGGAATGCAGTAAAAATTTCAATGTCTATTTCAGTTTTGCGGCTAAAACCATCGTTGAAAGGACGACTCCAGCTTGCAGGCAGTCCGTAAAACAAGACGCCTACATGTGCCACGTTTACGTCAGAGCTGATAGCCTCGCCGCGGTGCTAATCGCGGATCATGAGTACCCACAGCGAGTTGCTCATACTCTGCTCACAAAAGTCCTGGACGACTTCAGTGCTAAAATTCCAGCTGACCAGTGGTCAACTGGGACAGAGCAGTCCATTGACTTCTCACAACTTTCGGCATTCCTTGCGAAATACCAAGATCCAAGGGAGGCTGATGCCCTCACCAAAATGCAAAATGATTTGGACGAGACGAAAATAATCCTTAAGAATACTATCGAGGCTGTACTGGAACGTGGCGAAAAACTTGATGATATGGTCATAAAATCGGAGAATCTTTCGATTCAGAGCAAGGCATTTTACAAGACTGCGAAAAAGACAAATTCCTGTTGCAGCTTTAGTTAAGTATCGAGGAGGATAATAAATGTTCATAAGTATATAAGCACAATATTAATTATGTAATTATAATCATACCAGGCCCTAGGCCTTCTGGATGGCTTCAAGCCCTAGAGGCTGCAGGCTGGTTTTGTTTTTGGGTGACTATTGAGGCATCCTTCGGCTCATGTTCTTCACAGCCGTTCTAATACCGGCGACATGTACATAGTATACTTTCGCATATTTATCCTAACCGAACACTAAAGCTGTATCACAAAACTACTGTCTTTTTTTTAATTATATTTATTTTAAAGGATTATCAATCTTTCTTTTCGGTATCGAAACGAATCTTGAGGCTCGAATGTTCAAACCAAAAATATTTAAATAAATCCAACGTGTGGCGGATACAAAGATAATAACAGGGAGATAAGCTTCACAAACGAGCAAGATTCGAATCGATTTTTAACATATTTAGACTTTACTGTATAAAACAAAATGAGTCATTATGTTCGGTGTGTTATGTAAAGTTGTGATTTCGCTACCACTGAATTGCATATAATTTTTTTTTTTTGCAGCTACCCTTTAAGTTTGTTATAATAATTCAAAAACATATAAAACTTCCTTTAAAACTTAGATCACCAATGTTTTTAATGATAATGAAGCTAGTTCGCAATTAAGTTTTAGAGAGTATTTTATAGGTTTATAAGGCATATATATTTAAGAAGGTCAAAGAGGGTTAATTTTCGGTTTTGTGAATAATATATTGGTGGAAATTGCAGGTATAATGTTATTGCATTTATTGTTTTGAAACCATAACTTTGTATTATAACAAAAAGTATTAATGGGTCTTTGAATAAACCAGTTTTAAGCACAATCATTTTCGTAAGTTACAAAAATAAAAAAAAAATTAAAAAAAGGTATACATAGATATTTAAAAATCTCCATCGTATTTGGATTTTTTTCAAGTATGTGTATTTCGAATCAAACCACACATTTACCTTGTTTTTGGAAATTTTCAAAACTTTTACTTGACCATATCTATATTTTAGAGAAATACAAAAACATAGATTGAAGAAATCCAATTTTTACCTACTTACTATATATGTCCTTTAAAGCCGCACTAGTTAATGTAAAAATAAAAGCATCACTAATGACAGATTTATATGAATAAATTGATGGCGTTAAATATTGTATCGAAAATTTTAGTTCACAAGATTTCAGATTTGGTCCCAATTCAATCTGCCTATTTTCATAAATGTTTTTTTTTTAGTTTCCTGTATTTGTTACTTAAGTCGATTTGTATCATTTTGTAAATGAAGCAATATAATAGTATGATTACCCAAATCTCAAGTGTTTTAAAAGCTACTTAAAAATAGATAATTTTACAATTATGAAATCATTTTTATTGTGTTGAAAGGAATTATAAATTTTAACTTTGATAGGTAATTCAGTGGCAAACAGTGCAATGTTCTCAAAAGGATTAAAACCGAGTAGTATAATATGTATATTAAGAACACTGTGACTCGCCTTGTTTTCGAAAGTTAGTCAATATTAGCTTATTTACTATGTTTTGCGAATTATTTAAAAGACCTATTCTAATTGTAGTAATCATTTCAACTTGTTGAATCATATTTGAAAGTCAATTCATCTATAAATTAACACTTTGTACCATGATTCGTGCTCAGAGCTGCTTATCCTAACCATTTTTAGATGAAATTTTTCAAAATATCAAAATATATATAGTAGAAATCAGTGTAATAAAAATAAAGTAATGAAAAGTAACTGTGGTTCAAGGATTTAATAGGCAAATCAAATCGCAGGAATTGACTTTCAGAATAAGCCCATAAGTTCTTTATTTTTTAAATCCCATATAATGCGTAGCAGCACAGCATCGCTGCATTTATCCTCCGCAAGTTGTTACTAATGGCTTTGAACGTAAGAACCACCGTTCTATTGTTGTGCCAAGCGCAACTGTTATTGAGGAAAATAAATGTTTTTATAGAAAAAAAATAATGTCTATCAATTCTAAACTTCTAAGGTGCATCTGCAACTATTACTTATTAATCCTCATCCTCATATTAATCGAAATTATTCCTTATAATAATCCCAGTTAAAGTTAAGCGTGAAAAAAATAAGGATAAAATAACCAGCCAAGTTCGAGTCGGACCCGCACACCGAGGGTTCCATAGAATTTAATTACAAATTTTAAAAATTATTAAATTGATTTTGTCGATCACCTCAAAAACAATAAGAGCTGGAATTAATGCTATTATAAACTTTCAATAACTATCGAAAAACCTTTTTTCACAATTTTAGGGATTTATAGAATTACTAGTTGTGAGCCTGATGAATTTCGAAAAATACTGAAGCAACGGGCTTTAATTTATAAACAAAAGCCTAAATACTAATTTACATAATTCTCACTTTGAAAATTACGAGTTTTCATATAAATTTTCATCCCCTTCTATTTACCCCTCTTACAGGATGAATTTTCAAAAATCTTTCTTGTTGTTAACATGAGTAATAAATATATGTAAGGAATTTGTACAAAATTTCATGCTTCTAAATCCACCAGTTTATGCTATGCGTTATCTGTTAGTCAGTGAGAGATAAAGAATTTTTTTTTGATTTGGAAAATACTACTACATAGTTTGAAACATCGCTTTATTTTTCGACTCCTATTTTGATCTACCTGGAAAATACATATGTACATATGTTAAGGGTGAAACACAAGAGGATTATTTGTACCTGAAAATGATTTTTTGGAATTTCTGGAGACGTGTTTTCGTAGAAATTATTAAACAAAATTCAAGAGTGCTGAAGTACCCTATTTATATTTCGTGTTTTAAGTATGCCGACTCGAATAAATATTATATACAAATTTATTTAGGGCAGCATCTGTTTCAGTACCCGCGTAAATATTTGCGTGAAAATAACAATTACGAGAAAAAAAGAGTTCCATTGGAATTCGATTCGCTCAGACATCGGGGTATTTTACAATCCGCGATTAATCAAAGTAGTCTGTGCTCGTGGTTTAATCGCACGGGAGTTGAGGCGGGACACTAATAATAAGTAGTCCGATAAGCCATCAGCTGAGTTGCGGAATTTCAGAAAAAGTAGTATTTCCAAATTGAAAAGTGTGATACCTGGAAGATTTTTGGAGTCGTTACCTTTTCTTACCTTTAATTCACAGGTAGGGACTAGAGTTGGGTAGTTAAAATCTTGCACACGTGTAGATCTGTAAAGCTTAGTGGGGGTCTTTGGGGGGACTGGCTGGCGGTTCGCGATTGCTTTTTGTAGCTTTGAAACCGCTCATGCGGAGTGACGAAATTCTGGGGGTTTTCTCCGCGGAAAATGCACCGCGAATTGATGTCTCTGCAGTCTCGCCGTGAGATGAACGCAGAGTAGATTTTCATCCGGCGACAGAATTGAGGGACACGCGCTTTTATCATTTTCCTCTCCGTCTTCGAACTGCGAATATAATTTTCTTAGAAATTGTAAAGAGATCTAAAAACTAATCTTGGGGCTGGCTGGTGCTCTTGTCTTGAGTGCAATGAGCGACTTTTAGCTGTCCATAGGCTAAAATTAAACATTTTTCGGGTAGGACGACTTCTGGCAGGGTTGACTTCGGCGCTTTTCCCGTCCGAGAGGAAAATGTCTGATCCCAAGTCGGTCTGAGGGAATTCCGGGATAAAACCTCTTCATTTTTTTCGATAATTCTTCATTTTTTAATGCATTTTCCGTGATTTTCGGTTCAGTCGTTCGTTGTGCATCTGTGGATCTTCGGATTTTGCTCCAATCTAAAGATTTTGAATCTGTATCGGGACCTGCTGAACTATCAGAGGGAAGGTCACGAGTGAAATTGCATCTCGCCGGAAGTACGAAGTGAGTGCGAGTGCAGTATCAGTAGTTTATTTTCCATCTTACTGATTTGGGTGGCTCCTGGATTAAATCGTATCCAGGATTTGGCCGGATTCGGGACTCTTGAAGCACCCAGTGCTCGGCGGTTATTCAATGCGTTTGCCCGCCGCACGGGGCCCCACGAAGAGTTAGTTTATTTTTGGAGTGTGTGGATCGTCGTCGACGTATCTTGGCCATGCATGTGTTGTTTTGCTAAATCTTAATCTTAAAATTCTCTTCGCCGGCCACGCGTGAGAGATGCTGGCGAATTCTGGTGCGCTTTGGAGAGGAGACTCTGCGCGCCAAGAAAATTTCAAATTTCCATTTTGTTAAACTTTAAGAGCTCGCTTCTGAGGATATACTCTTTGCACTATGCAGTCTCAAATTTGGGCGGGAAGTTTTAAATAAATTCTAAAATCAAAAATTTTTAACTTCTAGTTAAATAACGTTTTCAAATATCTTTCCTAATCAATTTATTTTAGTCTATTTTATTTTCATCCAGCTGTGGCATCTGATTTTAACAAAGATATAATAACTACTATTAAATTTGTATATATTATATTTTCCTAGAATAGAAATTTTCAAATTTTGATCCACTACCAATACGCTTCCCACTAATTTTCAATGAAATCTCTCAAAATTGAGATTTTTAAGTCAACATATTGGATCCACCATTTTGAATTTTCAAGCATATTTCAAATAAATTGCGCCAAAACGCTGTGCGAAAATATTCATCAAAAGTTGTTAAATTCACTCAATCATCAGTTTTGACATTTCGGAAAATTATTTCCTTTTTCAAGTTTTTTTAGGGTTTTGAAAACTCTTATTACATCTATTGTACGTTCGTGGCTTATAAGGATTAGAAAATAATTTTTTGCATAATTTTGTAAACGAGACGGTTTGAGATATTGTTTAAAATAAAAATTCGTTACGAAGGTTCTGTTGCATTTCGAAAATTGGTAAATCTCGATATTTTAATAATAATAAATATTCTGTTATGTTAAGTTGCAGTGTGTATGGAATAGTGGTGTTTTACTTTCCTTTGGTTAAAAACTGTAGAAAAATGAAATAATTCTTCAGAAATTTAATATATCAGTAGTAAAAATGTTGGTAAATATTTTATAAAATCTGTTTATTTTCCAGGTAATAGCACAAATTTACATTTTAAACAAAGATAAGCACAAACAAAAATCGTGAGAATGGATCCCGAGGCGTTTTTGGATATGGCCAATCAGGTCATCAAACTGAAAATGTTCCCGTACTTCGACATCGCGCACAGTTTACTTTGTGCGTTAAGTGTGCGAGAGGACCTGGGTGCAGGAGCTCAAGCATTCTCGAGGAAGCATCCTTTAGCTTGCTGGTTGTCCACAATGTTGGTCATCTTCGCTGGAGGTATGGTCGCTAATGGGTTACTCGGGGAACCTATTTTGGCACCACTCAAAAATACACCACAGCTCATTGTTGGGACAGTAGTTTGGTTAGTTATTCTTATATAGTAAGATCCAGTTAAGGTGCTAATGGATTTTTTTCAGGTACATCGTTTTCTACACGCCGTTTGATATTGGATACAAAGTGGGCAAGTTTCTACCGATAAAGATAGTCGCTAGTGCTATGAAGGAGATATATCGAGCAAAAAAGGTTTATGATGGTGTTTCGCATGCAGCCAAATTGTATCCCAATGCATATGTTATTATGATAATCATCGGAACCTTGAAAGGCAATGGAGCTGGTTTTACCAAACTCTTTGAACGACTTATTCGAGGAGCTTGGACACCAACTGCTATGGAGTTCATGCAGCCCAGCTTGTAAGGATCATTACTTCCATAGAATAAAACTTGAATTAAACTTAAAATATTTTCCAGCTACACCAAGGCATCTCTGGTTGCTTCCATAATTTTTGTATTGGACAAGAAGACCGACTGGATTTCAGCTCCTCATGCCCTTGTCTATTTTGGCATCGTTATCTTCCTGGTCTACTTCAAGCTGTCTTCGATCTTATTGGGAATTCATGATCCTTTCGTACCCTTCGAGAATCTTTCCTGTGCTATCTGCTTCGGTGGAATCTGGGACAGTCTTGCAAAGATCTTAGGACGTGGTCAGGCTAAAGAGGGTGACTCAAAGGACGTTAAAAAAACAAATTAATAACATAACGAATGATCCGCCTGGATGTAACGACGATAAATGCAACTTTTTAAGATACGAACTTGCCTTACAACTTTATTGCAATCGGATAATCCCGCCTTTAGAGATTTTACGATATTTGCTAGTCAAAAATCCCAAATACCGATTGATCCCTCTCCAGTTTGAGCATAGGTGGGTGGTGCCCAAAATTGAAAGGGATCTTAAGTAGTCCTATATACCTATGTTTTCTTTTTTAATTTTTTTACGCAGTTTTACCATTATTTTAAGAGTCATTCAGCTCAAATGTATCATACACGAAAAAAAAATACATTTTTGGGATACAGAAGAATTTGAGTTTTCCTTACTGTTCGGATAGACTATTGCTTTTTACGTTTGATTACTGTTTATGTGATCTGTTTTCCAAAAGACGGTTCTGGATTTTTAAAATATAAAAGGAAAAAACACTGTCGATATTTTTCGGGGTAGTATGTATGTCCTTATATTTAAAAAGGGAGACAAGCTCGCAATCATCCTATCCGTATCCTAGGCTGCTTGGGCAAGCTTTTCGAGAGTTTGGTATAAATATAATTAACTAAGGTCCTAAGGTTTTTATAATTGGCATATGTATATAATAGATTTTTTAGATTAGGAGGATTTCGATTTTTACTCTTTTTCCTATTTGCACAATGGAATATTACTGACTCTTAAAAGAAGATAGACAAAATAGAAAGTGTGTAGACGAAAATTACACATAGATTTTTTAAAAAACTATTTACTAGATAAACTAGACCTCCTATACACTAATAGACTTTCCATCCCCAATCTTCCCATCCTCCCCAATGGAAGACTTTATCTCATTGAAAATTTCATTGTACATTTCTTAATTTAGTTTTTTCGTCTAGTTTTGTGTAATTGGAAATTTTTGTTTCTGTTCAAAACGATCTTACATAAATAAATAAAATTTATAGATTCCGCCAAATATCATGAGAAATGACTCTTTAAACACCTTAGCGACCGTAGCGCCTCTGTAATTTGACAGCTAAGTCATTTGACAGTCATCGCATCTGCCATCAGTTTTGTTTACGCTTTGACGGACTGAGGTTGGGTTTTAGAAATTCTTAAAGTTTTATTGAAATAAGCCCGAATTGTAAAGAATTTTATCAATTAAAATGGAAGAAGAGTATGAAGATGAGGGGTGGATGGGGCGTCACAAATCCGGAGATGACGAAGTATGCGGGTTTACTCGAAAATCCACTTTTCATTTACTTGCTGCACTTACAGGAAAATAATGAGGAAATGCTTGAGAATCCCCAAGAAGTCCTGAAGGAATGTCTGGACAAATTTTCGACTCCGGACTACATAATGGAGCCTGGTATATTTACACAGTTAAAGAAGTACTTTCAGGCGGGAGGTACCCCTGAAAAGGTTATCAACCTTCTATCGGAGAACTACAAGGCAGTGGCGCAAATGGCAAACTTGCTCGCGGAGTGGTTGATCCTCGCTGGTGTGAAAGTAACCGATGTCCAGGCGATGGTAGAGAACCACCTTAAGGATATGATCCTTCGCACATTTGACCCCAAAAAGGCGGATACCATCTTCACGGAAGAGGGTGAAACGCCCGACTGGCTTACGGAAATGATTGACCACCACACTTGGCGGTCTTTGATTTATAGGCTGGCTGAGGAGTACCCCGACTGTTTGATGCTTAATTTCACGATTAAGGTTCGAGATGTCTATCTATTTAGCTAGAAACTAATAAAACTGTCTTTGCAGCTCATATCTGACGCTGGATTTCAAAGCGAAATAACGTCTATTTCCACGGCGGCTCAGCAAATCGAGGTGTTCTCTCGTGTTCTGAAGACTGCAATCACGAAGTTTTTAAACAATCCTGAAGACATACAGGGGGCGATCCAGGAATGTGCAAGAATGGTGTGTCACGGCCAGCACACCTACGTCTATTCGCAAGTCCTTATTCAAGTGCTTTCACAGGAACCGAAGGGCGGTTTTAATATGAAGCGACTAGCTCAGGAAATAACAAAATATGCTCTCACAAAGTAAGTTTATAACTTGTTAATTTCACTGGTTTATACCAAATTTGCCCCTAAGCTATTTATATATCATTTCTATAGAATCTTTTCTATAGATGAGGATTTCATAAACGGAAATTACCCAATCAAGTTTTGTTTTCGGTTTAAATAGTAAATAATATATTTTGAACATTTTCAAAATTTTGGTATAAAATTACAAACACTTGTCGCCTCATCTTTTAGCCATTAGATTAAAATACTCTATGAAATTTTATTGTTCTCCATTTACAAATTATTTTATACAATAATTGATAATTAAAAAAAATCAATATACCAATATACTAAGTAATAGATATGAAATGGTGATATTTCATGTACTCAAATAAGAATTATTTTGAGCCATGTCATGTGCACTTTTCAAAAGAATTTTACGTTAAAATAACTTTAAAAGTAAACTACTTATTTAAATTATAATACGCCTTAGTAGAAGTAATTTAAAATATAATAATAAAAGGTAAGAAAAAACATAAATAACTAAAGGCTTAATATTATGTATTTATAACAAAATACATAAAATATGTTATTGAAGGTGCTTATTACGATTGTTATAAATAAGAACGGTTAAAAAGAGGTACATGCTTGTTCGGTTTTAACATAAGTGTTTTCTTAAGTAAAAATTTAATGGTAGAAAATCATCGACAATTTATTAGCCTTTCGCACTGACTTTAAACAAATATGTAGTAACTTTTTAGAATGTTGTACTGTTTATTTCATATTAGGGCCCAGATACACGCAGCCCTTGTTACACCTTCCTCTCAACTACAAGGATGTTGTATTGTAAATAGGAACGAAAAACTTCAACCTTTTAAGATCTCTACGACTGCCATTTTAAAATTAATATTTCGTTTTTTTTTATAGTAACCAAAATGTGACCCCCATTACCATGGCTTTAAATGGATCAGCAACACACCCCCAAGCATGTCAGGCTCTTACATCAATGTTATCTCGCAACACCTTAAATCCTGCGGATATTACGGTTTTGTTTAGAAATTATTCAGCTCCTGATCCTCCTCCAATTGATCTTATTCGCAATCCGCAATTTTTAGACCTCCTAGTCGATTCTTTGTTCAGAGCAGGTGTTAAAATCAATCCGGAGCACAAATCAAAATACATTTTCTTGTTGGCCTACGCTGCAAGTGTAATCGATACACCTGGGAAAAAAGGATCCCAGAATAAACGCACTATCAATAAGGACGAGCTAAAGCCAACTATTCAAGCGATCGAAAAAGTGCATGCGATTTGCAACGTTAACAAGGGTTCCACGGAATTAATAGCTGAGCTTCAATCTCTTTACAACTGTATAAGGTATGCCTTTCCAATTTTATTAATTATATATTTGTTTGTAATCAATTTGTTTCCAGATTTCCTGTTGTAGGTGTTGGAGTTATTCGGTGGATTGAAAATACAGTCACTGAATCTTCTTATTTCAAACTTTCCACAGATAGTTGTCCGCCCCATTTAGCAATTCTGGATGAAGTTGCTACTGTGCATCCTTCTCTTCATGGGAAAATTTTAAGCCTTTTAATTGAACTGTTTGAGTCGAAACAGGATGAACTGGAGATATTAGTGCAAGTAAAACTCAAGCTTTATATTTATTTGGATTTATTTTTTAATATTATGTGGTTTTCAGTTGGAAATGAAGAAAATGTTGCTCGATAGAATGGTTAACCTTTTAACTAGAGGTTGCGTCGTTCCAGTCGTAAAGTATGTTAAGCAGTGTTGTCAAAAGGGTGATACAGACATATCCTTGATTCGATACTTTGTAACAGAGGTAAGCTCCAATTTTGTGAAGCTTTGAATGTGATGAACAAAGGGATATATAACTATTAATTTACGCTATATAACCTCGATAAAATTTGCTTGAAAAATATTAACTATTTTGATAACTGAGTATTTTCTCTAAACCCAGGTTCTTGAAACAATAACACATCCCTATTCACCGGAATTTGTTCAACTCTTTCTGCCAATGGTGGAGAATGAGGAGATTACAGGGTCTATGCGAGGCGAGGGGGATAATGATCCTGTTTCGGAATTTATAGGTAAGAAAAACAGCGTTAAATTGAAATCAATTAAAATTTGTTTTGTTTTATCTTTCAGTTCACTGCAAAGCGCATTATACGACTATGTAAGATATCTTCTAAGGTGGAATGTTTTTATACTTTAGTTAGAATATTATGAAATAAAGCTTTTAAATTTATCACAATTCGTTTAATTATACATATTACAGTTTAAGAGTTGCTGTGTATTATCATTTGTTTATTATACATAATCAGTGATCTGAGGTTGATCAATGAATGTTATTGAATCTTTGGCAAATAACTCCGCGAATGTCAGGGAATTCGTCATAAATATACAATAATAAATGAACTAATCAATAAATAAAAATTTATATCGATTTGAAAAGCTCTCCCTCTTTTTAAGTTGGTTAAAAAATCAACACATTTTGATTGACGTAAATTTTATATTTTATGAAAATTATGTCTAAGGAAATGTTGTTACCTCATAAGCTAGGTGGGGCAAATGCCTTTATTTTAATACATCGGGAATGCCTGTTACCAAAGCCTATCTTTATTTGTATGCATATTGTTGCAATTTTGCTCTCAAGCCGCTGGTACCAATAAGGCCATAAAATCGAAAAATTGTTTGGTTGTTTGTTGGTCGATGAAACTTAACATTATCGTGCATATTTTGACTGAGAGTACTATAAATTCCAACTTAATATAGATTTTATGTCTATAAATAAGGGGTTTACGTTTTTATAGACATAAAATATAGCGTTTCAACCCATTCACTGCAAATTACGAGATATTTGATAGTTGACAAAAGCTGAATATGCTCTCGACAGCGAATCTGTTAAAATGAAAAACTTAAGTCAATAAGTACTTATAAATTTGAAGAGAAAAAGGTAATTGATTTTTTTTTTGTGATTTTGATAGCTAATCCAAAATCGAAATTTCGAAAAAGTAGGTATGGCGATTATAATATATAGCAGATTGAATATTTAAACATAATTTAGAAATTCAGACTAGTAATCCAATTAAGTGATCAATTTTTACGAAATTTGGGGGATTTTATATTAAAATTAGCATACAAGTAGTTCAGTAACACTATTTTCGAAAATAAATTTAAAAAAGTGGCGACGACACCTTTGCTAATTGAAAGAATTCTTTTGAAGATTATTACTGAAATTAAACTATACAAAAATATACTATATATACTATTTAACAGTTTTGAAATAACAACTTTAGTCATACTGCTTAGTTAAGTGAAGTACAAAACTTAAAAATATGTAGTTCGAATTGCAAATTCTGGAACCACTCATACTTTTTTGATTAAATACTTATTTCACAAAGTAAGGAAATGTATATATTTGCGCGATTTTTACAGATAAAATCTTACTCTTAGAGCTTTTACATTGTCTGCACGTTATACCCAAATTGTTTGCAATTATTTACCCTTCTAGTTTAAATTGAAATAACCTTCAGATTACTTAAATGACCGACTAGGGATTAAGGTATATATGTAGTTTTAAACTCGAACATTTTCAAGACCGATAATCGCACGAATTCTAAGCTTGAAATGGATTTGCAAACTCATAAGCATTGAAGGACTATATTAATTCCGAATTCTAAAATGTCGAGAGATAAAAAATTCTAAATATTACAAATTTTAATTGTACCGAAATAAATTGTTCATACAATTAATTTTATATGCCTTACGTTGATTTATGTGCGGGATAGCAAAACGAAATTGATATTTCGAAAGTGGCGATAAACAAGTAACAGCGCAGTTTACAACAATTAAAACTAATATACATATTCCGAATTCGGACATCCTACGTTTTAATAGACTTTTACGGAAAACCCCTTTCAACTATCCATTTTTGAAGATGTTCAAGTAGTACATCACAATTTGCGGTAGAACCATCAAGGAATTTTTCCATTTGTGGTTTTATATTTTATACTATTCTCGATTACACAACTCTCAAGTGGAAGGTGCATGCTTCTATAATTTTACAGAGTTGAAATAAGTTTAATGCACAGGTGTGCCTGATTTAAATAAAGTTGTTGCTACCCCTCAGTTAATAACTATTACGTGCTACATAGCATTATTAATTGCGGATAAAATCAATTCGATTTCCCACTTTGGGTGCAGTTCTGGACCAAAGCTCTCAGATATTTTCATGGAATAATTATATTGTCTCTCGATTTAGTGTCGGAGTTTAAACAAGTTTTCGGATCGATCTACAGAAACATCTTATTTAGATAGAACACTTTGACTTGGGGATAAAAAACCTGATGACGCCAGCCAGCTTTTAGTGATCTGCGGAATAGTCAAAGCGGCTTTTGTTTAAGTGCTCGAACCTGCTGTTTACCTGGCGTTTCTTCATACTTCATTAAAGAAAAATATGCAAGGTGGAAGCGATCGGGCAGTCTTGCTTACACGGTTTGTTTGCCAGTTAAAAATTAGTTACATGCCAAAGTATCACTGAGTTCGCATAGAATTATACGTCGCGATACTTCAGTTTTTAACGCTCATTACTTCAGTATTTTGAAAATTCTTGGAACATTGAAAAAGCGCGGCTATATTTTGGGGTCAAGAATGGTAGTGATGTGACGCAGTTTTCTTCGGGCTCTTTAAACGCTGAAGATGCCGACTATGACTAACTATTTCGCGTAGTAATGAAACAGAAAGTTTCGGTGGATGATAACTTTGTTTTTCAATTTTCTTATTGTGATCTTCCGGGAGATATTCAGTTTAAGTGTTTTATAAAACTGTGCACTGCTCTCATTAGCAGTCGAATGATCTTTCGATTTAAATCTGGTTTGCCGGGCTTTCGCAATTGTCCGCGATGGATCACTTTTCAGAATTTTAAGGTAACTATGTATTGAAATTTTGAAAGACACGATTCTGTGCGATTTTTTATGCTACGAGTCGAAAGTGTCCAATTGTGGTGTATGTTATTATTAATTGAAGCAAACATCGTAAAGTTATGTTAAAAATATAAATTTATAATTATCTTAGAAAACTTATTTTCTAGTATTTTTTTTTAAAATTTATATACTTGAGATAATTTAATTTGCGCTGTGGAAACCTATTTAATGCTGTTAAAAATTGTTTAACCCACACAAATTATAAATAGGATAAAAGAGTAACCAAAACTATTAGAATGTAGCTACTAAAGGGGCCTAATCACTGGCGAACATCAGTTCACTGCAAATTTTCATCATGAGTGCTAACACGTTTCCAATTATAACTTTAGCAATACTGAAAAGAAAAGACGACGTACTTTTTGTCGTGTCCTGCAGCCTAAATGTCTTGATAATTTTAAATAAACGAGGTGTCATTTAACTCCTCTTAATTGTAGGTGTGCTATAGACTACATAATATATGAAACAAAATATGCAGAATAAATATGGCCTTCCTTTTTGTCGACTGTTTTTTATTTTTGTTTTCAAGCCAACCAATAAGGATATTATATTAAAAGCTTTGATGAAATGAGTTCAAACTGAAATGAAATTATATAAACAAGTATTTATAAAGCTCAAACACAAACAGTAAACCTTTGAAATAACATTATTATTGTTATTCTTCAGAAAGTACCTAATAGGGTTAAAAATTGATGTCAATTTCGTAAAATTTTTGCTATCAAAAAGTAACATGAAGTTAAAGGGTACTAATGTTTATTTTCAATGGTAAATTTTGAGCCTCCAATAACGCACAAAACTCTATTTCGTACTAAAATAACATAAAACAAAAACAATTTATTAATATATTTTTAAATACAATGTTTATGAATCAAACATATTACCATAAGATTATATTTTTTGAAATCTAACAACGAGTACTATATTAAACTCAAAAAAAGCTCTCGAAAATTAGCCTAAATATTTGCATATTGCACAGTTTTTATTCATTTCTGAAAAATTTTGATTTTTATAATATACATATGTAGGTATGTATTTGCAATTTATTTGGTTTTTGAAATGACCGATTCAATTTCTATTAGGAACCAATAAATGAATTAATACTGATTGCAAATTGGAGTGCACTATAGCGAAGAAATAAGTGAAGCTTGATAGTATAATAATTGAACTTTTGAGATCAAAGATCTTTACTAATAGTATATTAACAAACTAGATTTTATGTTAAGTAGATCGCCCCCATGTTTTTTAAGTACATAATATGTACCTTAGATGTGTTGCTAAATAATTGAAATGTAAGTATGGATATAATAATTCACGTTGGCTTCAAACAAATATGGTTAGCGTCAAAGGTTTCATAATTTTTTAACAACCTCTAAACTCGAAGATCAATTGCCAGTTGATAAATTTCATACGTGCTCCAAATATTCAAATTCTTGCTATAATTTACCCCAGAATTGTTAGCTAGTAGAATAATTGTCATTTTGAAATTTTATGATTTCAAGATAAGAGGTCCGTAATTATTAGTTTATTACGACCGGTGACTTTGTGCTTTTGAGCCGTTGGACGATAACATCATACATAGGTCGGAGTATCTTCAATGGTTCTACGGAATCAGTCAAAAATTGTGTTCCATTCGTTTATCGTGGCGGAAAATGATTCCATTCTGCAAAATTACGTCATACAAACATATCCAGAATTGTTGCAATCTTCGGGTGCGAAATCACATTTGTTCGGCACATTATCTATGAGTTAGCTATCGGAAAAGGCAGGTCTATTGATTGATAGTGAACAGGTTGATAAGATTTTATTAAAAAAGGTATGCATTAAGGAAATGGTTCGGCTAGTTGAACTAATGAATCCCGTGCGATTACAACTCGTTCTCTGCTCTATTCGTAGTGATCGTGTATAATCTTTGCGGTGTTTGTAAAAGGTGTAATACAGGAAAGCATCCTGAATGTTTAATTTGCGCGTTAATTTGGATATTATTATTGAAAACTAATGATGGTGGAACATGAGGTAAGCCCCAGTAATCATAGTCATATTTTAATTAAAAAAAACAAGCAGGTTGCTGAGTCTTAGTTAAGTGATCATTACCTTAAATCAGCAACAAATCTTTTCGACTAATAGTTATGCAGATAAGTAATGCAACCTTAATTATGCATTAATCCCTCCGCTTCAAGAGTTAGATTAATAAATAAGCTCGTTTATTCTACTACAATGTTGTTTCAGAAAACATTTGTCGGTTGGCAATTAAGGTTAATAAATATTTCTTTTTTATTTATTTTCTTCATTTCGTGTCAGTTAATACTATTCATAAACTTAATTAGCAAGTAGATATTACATAACTGACTTGACTTGTATAGTAAGAATTCTTAACGTTATTATAATTTCTTAGAACTCTAAGGTCACCTTAACCACTTTCTACACAATTGTACTATTTAATGTGAAATGGATTTCATAATAATTAATAATTGTTTTTTTTTGCTTGTTATTAATACACATTAAAAATCAGTTTATAAGCAAAATTAAAAATAAACTATAAAAGATTATGTTTACTAAGAGTTCACTAAATTAAATTTCATAATGTATTATGTAGAATGATTTTTATAAAATATTTGTTAGAACTGCAGAACTATGTAGAGTGATTCACTGAAATCAATCTTTATCATACCTTTAGCAAACAGTTGCATGCGTTATGTACGATAAGGAGTACTTATGTTAATGCCATCTGCACCCAATAATGTAGGGGAGATATGGCAGTTATTTATTTAATAAAAGGCTATAGGGCAAAATGTCTCCGATTAATTTTTCCAATTTCATATTTCTGAATTTTGCGAAATTCTGCAATGGATTTGTAATCTAACCCAATACCTAGAATGGTGCGGAACGAAAATTATTTTCATATTTCGCCCACACTTATTAAAAATTATAATGGCTTGATCAATTAGGCATTATGAGTTGTGAGTTGTAAATCACCAAACTGGTTACTTCTGAAAGGTCAGAATAGTGCAAGGATGACAGTTAATATTTCTTTGTTTATGTTAAACTCATTCTTTTGCCTTTAGTAATCTTCAGACTCTTGGAAAATGTATTTATAATGATTTTAAACATGTTAAAAAATTAATATTAATTCAAAGGGTGATTCAGAAAACGATGCTCCAACATACGCTAATCGATTTTATGCACGTATTTGTTGTTGGTTTTCTGTCTTTACTAATATTACTAACACCTTTTTAAGTTGTTGGTTTGTAAAGTGTGCCGTCAAGGAAAGTGTGCACTCTAGGCTTCTAACGATATTTAATATAACTTCAAAGAAATAATTATAAATTTATGAATACTAAAAAGAAAACGGAACACTACCTTGATAGCTTATAATACGAAGGAGTTTCTGATTAAAGTCCATCTGCTTGTATGTTTTTTGGAATAATTATTTTCTATCAATTTTCAGTCCGACCCGATCCCACACCTTAACTCGAACTAACCCTAATGCCCTAGAAATTCTTGTAGTTCTCAAAACATATCAATAATGAGCCACAAATTCCAATGGAGTCTGATAGTTTTCTCCCAGCTATTTTTAAACCATATTATATATTCGAAAAATTTCTTATGCTCTGGAAGAATGCCTTAATTATTCCAATCCACAAAAAGGGTAAAATGTTTATCAATTTTGAATATTATTCTTAGACAATTTTATTCTGTTTGCGCTTACACATTTAAATGGATCCAAATCTATACGCGAACATGTTTATTATGCTATGGTGACAGCAGCATACTCTATGTTCGAATTTATAAAAGGATGGTCCCTTGAATTTTCGAATGCTACTGCATACAAAAAGCTGCAATTTTCCTTCGTTCAACCAATTCTTGAATGATATCCTTATTGCCAAGTTCACATTGATAGCAAATTTGTCAGAATTATCTCGGCCCCCAAAACCTTTTAAACATTTTATTTATCAAAAACCGCCAGATAAGATTTGTCTTAGGTAATTAGTTAAAGCCCATAATTTTCATCGTAGATTGGCATGGAAGGTATCTCACATAATAAACACGAGCATGGGTTATGCTTTGTACAGGCAGCTGATTGCTTTTGTAAGTTTGGAATTGCTGTCCTTTTATACTTTTAGGACAGGTTTGTTTGAAATATCTAAAGTTTTTACCTTTGGCCCTGGGTAAAACTTTTTGCTTTAACATGTCTGTCAACTTTCCGGACGAGGAAAAGTTGGGCCGTTCTCTTCTTATTAAATTTTTATCCATCGCACAGAAGTTTTGAGTAAAGTCATGGACCGTCTCTCAGTTTACTTGAACAAATATATCTTTGAAGGATTATACAAGTCATGTAATTTTGAAAGTTTTTAGTAAATCCCAAGCATCAGTAAAATCTTAGCCAAAACTTACCAAACAGAAGAACTATGCACTCGTACATGGATTCATAAATTCATCAAATACTTCGAAGAATAATTCCAATGAAGTACAAAAGATAAGTTATATATTACGTCCATTAATTTTAATGTCAGAAACTTGAATGAATTAGTAATCGAAATCCTGAAATTAAAATCGTTTCTCTTGTTTGGATTCTGAGAAGGAACGAAAGAGAATCCATTTAGTGGATGAACGAACAAATGACCCATAAAATTGAAAATGAGCAAGTTTATTTATCGTTGTGTGAATGTATAATATAATAACATTAAGGTATATTCATAACGTGTAAGAAGTGAGCTATTCATTTAAAATTGATTAGAAGTTTACTCAAAACTAGCAACGTTTACTTTACTCTTTGTGGCAAAATACGATTGGCCAGACTTAACTACTCATATTAATAAATTATTCGCCCACTTCATGAAGTAATTACCAAAAAAAACTATTTAATTTTGTTTATCCTCCAATAACGTCAATTTTTATAGTGAGTGATTGTGTAAACAAATGCCACTTCTCCGTATATTGAATTGAAAAAATGTAAACAAATTTGGAAAGTTGATTGAACCCTGATAATACAAGTTTTTAAATATTAATTAGGTAACTTTTGTATACTCCAAAGGTTAAAACGATTGAAAATATATTCTCCAATCCAAATATTTGCGAATAGAACGCAACTTCACCTTGGTTTACAAATAAAACTCGAAAATTTGCATTGCATTGAGCTATAATTAATTGCAAAAGCCATGTTCTCATAGACCAAAGTTGAAAACAGTTGAAGAAATGATTTTAAGAAACTTGCTCACTTCTTTGGACCTGTAGAGGCCAGCCGGAAATCAAAGTCGTTTGGCGCTGAGCTTGTGCAGATCGCAGTGAAAGCTTGAAAGCTTCAGTCGAACTGAATAAAAACAATTTTACATAAATCAATTTTTTAAGCGAGGATCAGTCCAATTTCGACAAGATCGAAGATGGTGGTGCGTATGGGGGTGCTCTGGATTCGCGATCAGGGTGAAATAGTTAATCATGCAACGACACTTCCAGAGCAGCCAGATCTTACAAACCAGCGAAGAAACGATCCATTCTTCGTGTTTTTGGCCTCATGACTTTTTTAGTGATCATTAAGAAAAGTAAAGAGGTGCTAAAACGTTTTGAGGATAGTGAATACTGTGCTAGGCTTGATATTTTGCACCGATAAATGTTTGAACAGTGAGTGACGATCGTTTGCACAAATACCCATGTTTCAAGGATGTTCTAGGACAAAAACCAGTGCCAATGAACGCCCAAAGAAATAAAGTTAAATTTTTCTGTGAAATAAAGATTATTGTTGAGTGGAAAATGTTTTTCGGTAGTCGAAGGGACTATTTGGCCTACCGACCTGTCCTTAATGGGATACCTCCGTGGTCGAAACAAGAATCAATTTCTTTTGATCGATCACCGTTGCATTGGAAGCAGGTAAAGCTATACATTTTCTAAAGACCAGAAATATAAAAAAATGCACTTTACTTTTTAACAAAAGCTCTCTTTTTGCTAGGTTTGCCCAGTCATTTATTGTTATGCTTTTTTACCCATTACCTCAATCACAATAGTATAGTTATTATGAGTAGTGTTTCTTGATAGTCATGTATATAGATAGTTAAGTAAATGTAAATTTGCTTGGCTTAACATTTCTTAACCTTTTGTACAACTAGGTTATTTCAGTCCCAATCCCTGTTTACTTTATCTTCTAATGTGTGACATTACACCTATTTGATAATTAGTTCTAGTGTCAGTTTAAGCCAGCATACTAATGAGTCTGAAAACGATTTCGCATATTTATTGTAGTTGAATCATCTATACACATATGCATTAATGTGAATAATACCATAAAACGATAACTCGTGGCTACCACTTTAAAACTCGTCAAGTAATTTTTATGTTTTATGCAAGCTAAGTAAATGCACGCAGTTTTCTTTTATGAAATTTCTAGTTAGGGTTTACCATAACTTTTTTATGCAAAATCTTATAATGGACTTTAGATTAGCTCCACTTTGAATTTAACTGACATACATATGTACATCTTCACAAAAACAAATTCACACACTTCTCTTTATCCGATTGAGGTGATATTTTGCGTGCAGTGAATAAAATTGTTCACAATAAAATATTAATGTTGTTTTTAAATAAACTTAGAAAATCCCCTTGCCACTATTTGATAGTCTTGACAGTCAAAGATAAATAGTACGACTCCAACTCCAACTGGTAATTGTAATCCAATTTTCAATAGAAACTGTTTTTATCTTTCGCAACTCAAATTATTATAACAAAGCTTAATACAATTTCGTATTTTTAAGAATCTGGTTGTTCTATGTATTTGAGTTCGCACTATAGGTGATACTTTGTGCATAAAATAAAGCCATCATACCCTGATTCCAAATTGGTCTTAAGAAGGCAAACTTTTAGTGGCATATCTTAAAGTCGCTTTAATATATAAATACATAGCTTCTAAAATATCCTAAAGAGATTTTCCCTACTCGGGCAATTGCGATATTTAACTCCGAATATTGTACACATATATAGTTATTTGATGCATGAATCATTAGTTCTTTAAAATAAGTACATCCTCGGCATTACTACATATCCACAAAAATTCATAAAATATTTTCATCGTTATAAATAAATAATAAAATTTAAGAAGAAAAAAGAAACATTAAAAAGGTGGTACTTTAAGATAAAGAAGAGAAATAATTAAATAACTATATTTTACCTTATAATCCTCTATGATATTGTGATATACATACATATGTATGTACTAAATACAATCCCTTGCAATATAACATTTTGATTAACAATCGTTCGTGACTATGATAATTACTAAATCTTATCTTTATGGTCTACGGATCACGCGATGTTATACTATATTATTTATTAATATATTTTGTTATTGAACTTTTTCTTCTACCTGGGGTTTGCATATTTTTGAATTTCAAAATTATATATTTTTATGGAAGTAAACAAATTTTCAGATTCAATAAATCACCTGGCAATAAATATTATATACCTACTATAAATATTTTTATCTAATTTGTAAAGTATTATATGTTGAGGACTAAAAGTAACATAGAAAAGTATACTTAAATATTTACAATTTTACTGGCAATGAGAATAAGGGCGTATTGCGTAAATGAATTGAATGGTCCAGCGGATTTTATAAATACAGTAATAATAAATATTAAATAAAAAATAATTTAATTATGTCGTACATATTAAAAGTTAATTTAATTAATGTATGTAATGGCGAATAATTCGTCCGTGAAAACAATAAATGACCTTAAGTGCAGTGATAGGAGAAGTCGACCATATCGAATGGAAATGCTGAGTAAAATTGCCAAAAACCTTCAACATCGAATTTAGTAATAGTGTAAACATTCTGCAATCTCCTAGGAAAACGCATTCGGCCGACAGACGTGCAATAATTAATCAATTCAGCATTTATCTGTTTTTCCCTTTCATTTCGATGGCTGTATCTAATCAATTCCGCACTTTTATCTCCGTGCACTGTGTGTAAATAAACCGTTACGTAACGCAATAGAATTGAAGCCAGTTTTGCAGACAGTTAGGAAAATTAAAATTCCATAAATTGAAAAGCTCCCCACGGGAAATGCACCTGTTAACTGTATTTTGAATTAGGAACACCATTCCAGACCAGTTCCCGCGGGGGTTATTGCTGATAAAGGTATATTTATCAGCACACATTGGGAGTATAAAATTTGAGCATTATCTATTAAAAGTAGATTTATTCGACAATTGTCGATTGTTTTATTTTAAAATGGTTAAAAACCATTTAAATGTGGTTCTATTGGTTCCCCTGCCAAAATGCCACCCACTAAAACCGGCATATGGCAAATTTTTTGAGTTTATTCTTAACGAGTTATGGTTACCTACTTCATGGTCGGGCTCAGTCAAGGCCGGAATCGAGCTGAGGTGATTGCATCAAGAATTAGCCGGCCTCTGACAATGACAAAGTAATATTATCCAGAGTCTAGTATTTTAGGTGGTATTCAGCAAACCAGCATAAAAGAATGACGCCATATCCCCTGGATCACCCGCGGCGATTAGTCGAAATAGACCCAATTGTCTTGGAATTCGCAGTCGCAGCGCATCATATTCCGATTTTATACTTTTTGCCAAAATTTTTTACGTCTTATGTAATTTTTTAAGTTTTAACTCCCAAAATACTCCTCGTGGAATTGGTATCTTTCTGATTTATGGCTGCTGGAATCACCCGCTCGTGAAAATCAGCACCACATTGTGTGGATTTTTGATGAAATATTGCTTCATTTATTCGTGAGACATTGATTTGTGAATTACCTGCTAATACAATTTCTGCGTAGTTATAACAAAAATTCTTGTTCATATATTTTTTATTCGAGGTATCCCCGTTTATCAGGAACAATTACTCGATTGCTTAACAAAAGTTAGCAAATATTCTTACAAAATTTTCAAACATTCTATTTGTATTGGAGGCTTAAAGTCGAAGAGCATAACATTAAAATCATAGAGCTGAAATCCCTAAAAAAACATTTCAAACTGCCATCTCATTTCAGAAAAAGTAGGTACGACTAATTGTAATTACAGGGCTCCGCAAATCACTAGTTACATAACAAAAGTTTTCCAAATGTTATGCAACCGTAATATAACATTTTATTTTTGCTTTTTATGTTCTATATTAATTAATAATAGAAAAATAAAAATAAAAATAAAAATAGAAAAATGCAATTGAAAATAAAAATATAATATGTCTTTTCGTCCTCATCTTCGTTTTTCTTCACATTGATAAGTAACTGGCAATGAGTAGGAAATTAAAATTAATTAAATTAAATAAGACACTTTTCTGTGACTTCCACGTTACGTAAACTTTCACTATCGGTTTTGTAACTTTAATGTAATAGTTTGTTTTATATAATAGTTACGTATCTCTGCTTAGATATGTTTACAAAATAAAATAATGGCGACAGCTACAATAAAAGCAATAATTGTAATTTAATGTAAACTATTTCTTGATTAAAAAAATTTGCCGGAATCAGATCTGGAATGCTTGATGAGGATAACATAAGGCATATAACACAGAAAATTACTCAGGTCCTGACCAAGATTGCCTAATAATGTTTTCCTGAACAGGATTGCCTAATTTCGGACTATTCAGGTTCATCTGAAAATGGGTTTTTCACGAAATCGGTACGCATACAACCCTAACCATACTCCTTATTTAAAATTGTAACTACAGGAAGGATTATGAAAAACGTTGCTTTGAAAAAATATTGAAAACTTACACAACTTTAACTTATGTTGTTTTTGAAGGTAAGAGGAAGGACAGTTCTCTTGGTTAGATGTTTTGTTGTTTTAATTTGGCCAGTATATTCGAATTTGATGTAAACATTAGATGTATTGGAGCTTCCATCCAGAAATCAATGTCTCCTTGCTAAATTTTCTAATAAAATGAAGAAAACAAATAGGGAAGAGCACGTTCACAGAATGGATTGCAAGGATTACAGAGGTATCCTGGAATGTTTAATAAACTCGTTATATCGCTCGGCTGACCTTTATTCGTACGTCGAGTTCATCTCTATATAAATTTCCCAGTATGTCACGTACTGAAAAATTCCTTTTGAATGCACTTCCAACGAAATATAATAAATAGTATATTGGTATACAGATGCCTCAAGTACTTTCCGAGAGTTCCTGCAAGGCTGAATGGGAAGAACTTTAGACAGTGCTTTCTATGAAACTTGTTTGGATAAATTCATACAATTCGTGAGAAGATTCAGAATTACTTTCTTTTTAGAATATGGTAAATGGTAAAATACCTAATATCGACCATCGAACACCCGAACTATTAATTTTGACTATATGTACGAAGCCGAAATCAAAAATTAACAACAAATTGGTATTTTCAAGTCCAAGGGATGTCCTTTATGCAAGATTGCACCTACACATAATAAATAAATGAAAAAATAAAACTTTAATGATGTGGAGGTAAATATTAGAAAATACATCAAATAAGCTCTTGAATTAAAGAGCTAAATAATATTAAAAGTGTTGGACTCGCGACAACCAAGAGGGATACCTTTGATTTATATGTACAAGAATTAAAAATTGCATAAACTATTAATGCCAGAAAATATCCGTAACTTTTACTAATACTTCAAATTGATTTGAAGATCAAATTAATTGTCGATTACTTGGTCTTCAATTTTATCAGATTTCCGCAGTGTAGATGATAATATTTTGTTTGCTGATAAAGCCATTGACTTAAAATAACGAAAATATGAATCATTTAGCAACATTTCATTTATGTACATATAAAGGTGTATATTTATCTCTTATCTGTTAAATGTTTTCTTGAACTGCTCATAATTATGGTGAAAAATGTCTGATTCTAAGTTTAGAATTCTTTGAATAACATTATCAAACAATTACCGAATTCGGGAATGGATTATATTTATAATATAATTCATCAAATTCAGGAAAGTTTTGCAAGTACTTATTAAGCCTTTAAAGTAAGATTAATTTCAAGAATCTTGAGATTATGAGTACATGAAAGAAAAATAAAGTTGCCAGGAGGAATTCAAATTGAAGTATTTGAAGATTCGAATTTTTTGAAGAAATACTTTTGAATTCCTTGAATTTCATAATTATTTCTGTTTATTAACTAAAATTTCATTGGTTTGATATACCACATATTACAGAAGAAAACGTTTTAGGTAACAAATTATACCCAGCAGATGAAAAAACTATAAAAATCATTCTAATAATATTTAAGATTTCCTCTGACATATAAACAATATTAATATATGTATATGTAGATTAAATTGGGTAAATAAAAAAAAAGAATATTTATTATGCTTTTGGTTTTTCTTGCAGAGAAGCCGGGAAACAACATCAGACTCTAATGATACATTGACGATAAAAATTGGCTACGATGACTCCTGTAAATCGAAGAAGCCCGAAGAGACAAATCGGATCGTTTCTACAAAATACACCCTTTTTACATTCTTACCTTTAAACTTGTTCCAGCAGTTCCGGCGAATTGCGAATTTTTATTTTCTTATGATGACTGTGATCGCTTCAACGATTGGTAAGATAATTGTAATCACCTACATCCGTTCGAAATTGTCGAATATTTATCAACATTTTATATGTATAAATATCGTCACAGATAGAATTTAAGTGGGTAATTTTGGTGTTTTCCAAAAATATTTACTATCATTTACAATAATTTGAAAAGTTTGCATGCGGATAAATAGCATGGCATAAATTAAAATTTATTCTATTGTTAGAAACAATTTGCCTGCATTTTTTATTAGCAGGTGGTAACGAGTTCGTTATGTAACGATCTACAATCGATATATGTATTGTATACCCGGAAAAGATTTAGATGGAGTCATTCGATTCAACTGGACTCGATTTCTTCAATTCATTCTTTGCCCTCACTCAAGTTCTAGGTTGACTTCTGTTGACCGCGTCAACTAAACGGGTCACTCAATCGTCGTCGATCTAATTAAAGCCGGGCATCGATGTGCATAAAAGAAAACTTTCACGGAAGAATCTCAAGGCGACTGTCTTTGCAAAGAAGCGCGAGTCGGATAGTTACGGAGATGTATTTAGTGTTTTTCCAATGTCAAAGTGATTAACATTTAGTAAGCATCATTAGTTAGCACCCGCGGTGACAGCAACTGCAATCGTAGAGCACAATTGGTGTTTATGTGTACCCAAATCTGATCGCGCCGAAAGCAATTATCGTTCTACGATCAACTCGATTGGCTGCCAATTGAAAGTTGCTTATGTCACAGCGATCGTTTATTATGCGATGATATACTATATAGTATTCATGCGACGAGAAGGCACCCGGCTCGCCGCGAATGCTCCGCAATGATCTTTAAGATCATAAAACTTTAAGCGGCTCGACTTTGCTTACTTTTTATTTTATGAGCTGCGCTTTGTTTGCTATTTAATTTTCTGCACTGAGATCTAACCCACATGCTTAAATTAACGACTACAAATTGCGATAATTCAAATGTTTGGTTAGAAAAACGATAACCACTTCTATAAATTTCACAGTCAGTGGAGCATATTAAAAAACATGGAATCAATGACGCCATCCCAATCATTTGTCACGCAACTTGTCGTTTTGAAACATTGTTTTATAAACATTTCCCAAAAGAGTTCGCATAATCTTCGACATATTTTTTTATTATTAGATGAACTTCATTTTAACATATACGTCTTGATCCAAATTGGTCTACTCGTGATTACAAGAAAAGTCAAGAAAAATCTTAAGGGAGTTTTATATATCTAACTATCTAAGATTTTTGCTTTTGAATGGAACTTGTACTTCGTGTACTGAGAGCTACTCAATTTTAAAAAAACTCATGATTTTGCACCAAGATTATTCGAATTATTTTTAAATGTATCTAATTTTTTTTGATATTAGAAATTCATTAGGTTTATTTTATGTGAGGGTCAACATATTTTCTACTCTATATATGTATAGGGGGTCTCAAAAACCAACGTCTAAATATGATAACTAATGTTGGACCAACTCAAAATTGTTCGACTTACCCTAAGTAAAAATTATTTAGCTTTCGCTTAATGAGTGTTGAACGTACTTTATATTGTATCAATATTAAAAATTCATGAACATTTGAAGAGAAAGTTTTTTGCCAAGGGAAATATAATTAATTTTTGAATCTTGTCTTGTGTTTTGTTATTTATAAGAAATGTTTCTTTCCTACAAAGCAAAAAAACCGCCTTTTGAAATTTTCCGGATGATTTCAGATTCAGTTTAACTTTATTAGAGAGACAGTTATGCGCGGGCAACACCGGGTATCAGTTAGATAGTCTGTTTATATAACTACTAGATCCTTAAGTTAATTTGTCTATTTTTGAAGCTTCCTCTTTTCTAATTTTCTACTATAACTAAATAACTTTTCAGATAGTCCAGTCTCGCCTGTAACCTGCCTTTTACCTCTTGTATTTGTGATATCAACCACAGCAGCTAAACAGGGCTATGAAGACTATATACGTTACAAAACGGATAATATTGTGAATAGTTCCCCAGGTAAATTATACTTTCATTATCCAAATATTATGTCTCCAAAATATTTTTACCTAGATACCTTTTTCCAGTTACTGTGATTCGAAATGGACAAGAAAAGAATATAGAAAGTCAAGGAATCGTTCAAGGCGATCTTGTCCAGGTTTCGAGAGACTGCGATATTCCTTGTGACTTGATTATTTTGAATTCGTCTGATTTACACGGTAGGTGCTTCGTAACAACGGCTAACCTTGATGGTGAGACGAACTTGAAAACCTTAAGTGTTCCAAGGATGCTGCCAAAAGTTAGGATGGAATTAATGCATACATTAGGATTTATAAAATGTGAGAAGTCAACATCGGATCTGTATGCATTCAACGGCATGATAGTCCTGAACCAAAATTCCCCAAGATATGATTCTGCGTCCAATTTAGGATCGTGTGAGTATCAAAATATTCCACTGGGGGCTGAAAACCTTCTTCTTCGGGGTTCTCGACTGAAGAACACCGAATGGGTGGTGGGTTGTGCAGTCTACACAGGACAGAGCACGAAATTAGCCCTTAACAGCAGACTTACTAGCAACAAAATCGCTTCTAGTGAACAACATGTTAATAAATTCCTGGTTTTTATTCTGGTATTTTTGATATGTACAGTGACATTCTCATATCTGTATAAAAGGTGACTATAAACCCACCGAGCTATGTTCAGTTGAAAATTAATTTTTCATTTTAGATATTTTGAATTATTCGTTGTTAAAAAACACTGGTACCTGGAAGAAGTAATCAAAGATTTTACGGTTGCTGCGTTCTTTCAAGACTATCTATCTTTTCTTATGCTCTTCAACTACTTGATACCCATATCGCTGTATGTAACAATTGAAATTCATAAATTTTTTGGCGCAATGTATATGGAGTGGGATAAGCAACTTTTTGATGAAGCAACAAATCAACCCTGCATCGTGAACACGTCCGATCTGAACGACGAGTTGGGACAAGTAATTTTGATGTTGTGTCTAAGACGAATTTGAATAAAGACCCTTAACAGCTTCTTTGCAGATTAACATTCTCTTTTCGGATAAGACTGGCACTTTGACTAAGAACGAGATGTGTTTGCAGCAGGTTTCCATCGGCGGAAAGAAATTTTTTGTAAAGGACTCAAAGCTGTTGGATCAGATGGGAAATGTCGAAATTCGCATAAACAATTTCACGGTAAGATTATTGTGATGCATTTCAAGCATAATACTCTCATATTTACTAAATTTAACGCGTAAGGATAAAATGTTTCCCAAATGTATATCATATTTTATAAGCATGTATGTATAACCGATCTAAATGATCATTTCCGGGTTTACTTCATCACAGAACACTTGGTTAATTTTTATAAATGTTACTGCTTTGTCAAATTTGTAATCTACTATTTACTATTTGTTCGAACGTAAATTTTATATCAAACTGTGCAATTTTTGCGAAACATAAAAAATATTGGTGATCGTTTCATTCAAATATGTAGTTTGGAAGATTATATATTCAAGCAAACATCTTTACCTCGCTTATTAAATGTAACGATGTGTGTATGTGTAAAAATTGATGTTGTATGCTTTTATAAGATTGTTTATAATTTGATTATGCACGAATGTAAATTATAATTATTTTTAGGAAGAGCAAATGATATTTTTTCAAGCTCTAACTCTTTGCCATACGGTGCAAGTTGCTAAAACTGAAGATGAGAATGCG
Organism: Tolmerus cingulatus; assembly: GCA_959613345.1. Classification (NCBI taxonomy): domain Eukaryota; kingdom Metazoa; phylum Arthropoda; class Insecta; order Diptera; family Asilidae; genus Tolmerus; species Tolmerus cingulatus. The sequence goes on from OY390710.1 coordinate 26,078,438, forward strand.
GCTGCGGAACAAGTTCAAAATGTGTATGAATTTTACGACATTAAGGAAGAAGGACGAAATTCTTCCGCAGCGAATGAAACAGACATTGACGAAGCAGATTTTGTCCAAGTGAGAAAGGTCAACAACAGCAGCGCGGACAACAATCCTCTTTTGAAAACAGTTTTATCCTCATCGCAGGAGCGCATATCTGAATCAAAGATGTTAAGACGTAGTCCTCGCATACTTCGTGAAAACAGAATTTATCCGTGCAGTGAATTTCAAACAAGGAACATCGAAAGGACCATGACATACCAATCAGGTCCAGTGGCATTTCACCGGTCGACATCCCATGTCGACATTCCGCAGGTAGCCACTGTACCTTCACATCGAAGAACTCAGTCATATGGAGCTCCTGGAAGTTTTCAACGTCGATCTAGGAGTGAGTCCTATACTCAATTTTATATCTAATATCTTAATTTTAAACGCTTTTATTTATCTTGATTAGAGTGTCTGTCTGTCTGTGTATTAGTTCAAAATTTGAAATCGGATTTTAACCATGTTCACGTTAAGTTAGAGCCTTGAAATTTTGCACAATCTTTGATGATACTGCAATATTGAATCTGCGAGAATTTTAACCCATTTTTCAAATTTTTAGTAATAAAAAACACATCATGTAAACAATTTTTTTCTTAATTACTCTTATAATTATCTTTTGTTTCTAGCCTCTGTTGGAAGTATGCGTAGCATTGCGGATTCGCTCTCTAGTAAGCAAGGATATGCTATGCCCACATATACCAGAGAGACCCTAGTTACCAGAACAGAAAGTCTACGTCGCAAGGAGGTCATTAAAAATTACGTCCAGTACGTAAGTTTGAATAGCTATAGTAGCTTAAATGTACCTAAGTCTGGTTCTTGTACTTTTTTCAGAAAATTAGACTATCAGGCATCAAGTCCGGATGAAAAGGCATTAGTGGAGGCCTGCGCGAATCTCGGCATAATTTATTTAGGGGATGACGGTGAAACGTTGAGCATACAGACAATTCCACCACTTTTGAGTACAATTGAAAATTCTATCCACATTTCGTTTGGCAGAAAGGCGATGTTTAAACGACTTGAAGTCCTCGAATTTACATCGGACCGAAAGAGAATGAGTGTTATATTGAAGGATAGAAATAATGATATTTGGATTTATATGAAAGGAGCAGAAAACTATGTATTTCCTCTCTGCAAAAATAGCGACTCTGCGCTTATTGCCAAAACTAATGCACATGTAAACGAGTTTGCTAGGAGTGGTCTAAGAACTTTAGCTTTCGCTAGAAGGAAACTATCTTTGGATGAATATAGACAATTTCGCAGCGGTGAGTCTTTTGGTATCAAATGTGTAATCTTGATTTCGAAAACTGAGCATATGAGTACTTCAAGTTGGAGTTTTCAAATATTTATAGTGTCCTTGACTGAGTTTGCGTAAAAAAGTTTCGAGTACTTGAGTACTTTAGAGAAAAATTATCTAAGAATTTAGTAAGCGAATTTGAGTACTTAAATAAGGAGTACTTAAGTATTAGACCATTTAAGCCTTATGTCATTTATTATAATTTAATTCTAATTTCTGACCTTTTTCGAGGACTTTTGTATTCAGTACTTTCCCTAAAGAATTTTTTTTTTTAAAGTGGTTTAATATCCTTATACAAATCGATTCCTTGGGGGGGATGGTCCTGAGTAAAATTTTGTTCTTGACTCATAAAAGTTTCTTAAAGTAGATTTTATTTTCCTATTTTCGTCATATTCAGTACTATAAATAGATCTATTACTACTTGAGTACTGCTGTATTCTATTTGTTGAGTAACAGAGTACGGCAGCTTAAAGGTCGGAGTTTGACTAGAAGAGTTTATAGAACCTAATGGCATTTTCCGGGAACTTGAATTTTACGTACAACTCTATTTCTGTACTTGCTGAATTTTTGTATTTTCAAGGAAAATTCCCAACTTTAAGGGATAGGTTTATTTAACTCGCTGATTTTTAACTTTCACCAATTTTTTAAAAGAAATGTTTATACTGCTTCTACTATCACTATTAGTAGAGTGTTGTAAAAGTTTTATCGTAGAATTGTGTTCCTAAATTTTGAACAAGAACAATCGGAGATTAATAAATAGGAAAAAATAAAAGAAATAAAAAAAAAACCTGTTTAGATTTTAAAATTTCAGTATGTATTTGATAAATGACTATTGAAGGTTTTTCAACTGCACCTAGACGCAATATTTTTTTTCCTAAAAATCTTACTATCCTTACTACCTTATGAAATAATACGTTATATTTTACATATAATAATTTAATATATGTAAATTATTTATTTTTTCCTTACAGCTATTGAGAGAGCAAAGAGTTCACTTCATGATCGCAAATCACTAATGGAACAGATCTACTCCTGCGTAGAAAGTGGTAGTTCTAAATGTTTATAAATCCTTTTTACCTAATATAATGATTATTTTTTCTGAAGATTTAACTTTAATTGGAGCAACTGCTGTAGAGGACGCCTTGCAGGACAACGTTCGGGATACTCTGGAGGCTCTACAGGCAGCTGGAATTAAAATTTGGGTCCTAACAGGGGACAAGGTGGAGACAGCTTACAACATTGCCCTCGCATGTGGCCACATATCCCACAATTGTGCGAAGTACTTCATCACCGAGTGCCGGAACCCGGTTGATTTAAAGCAGCATTTAAAGACTATTAGTGATGAAATGATCGCCCGTCGGTGCACGCCAATTTCACTATTGATAGATGGAAAAAGTTTGGCGATCGCCTTAGCCTCTTGCCCAACTGAATTTCGAGATGTTGCAATAGTCTGCAAAGCAGTGCTCTGTTGCAGACTGAGTCCTTTGCAGAAATGCGAGGTGGTCCAGCTGATCAAAAACGCCGATCAAGCGTTTATCACCGCTGCGATAGGCGACGGCGCGAACGACGTGTCCATGATTCAAGAAGCCCACGTTGGCCTTGGAATTGTTGGGAAGGAAGGTCGCCAGGCAGCCCGCTGTGCTGATTATGCTTTTGCTAATTTTAGTATGCTTAAGCAACTACTCCTCGTCCATGGACACTACTTCACAAGACGACTATCCTTGCTGGTCCTGTATTTCTTTTACAAAAACGTCCTATTTATGGCTATTCAGTTCATGTTCCAGTTCGATTCAATGTTTTCATCGATCTCGGTGTACGAAGCATTCTTTTTAACACTTTTTAACTTACTTTACACAGCCGTTCCTATTGTGATATTGTCCTTGTCAGAAAAACCATATTCAGAGAAAATACTCATGACGTAAGTCAACATTTCGTATTTGTAATAAGTAAACATTAATTAATGTTTTCTTTTTTTCAGAAAACCGGAATTATACAAACAAAATATTAATTCCCATCCGTTGAGGTGGACTTGCTTCCTTGGAACGGTAGGCTTAGCAATTTACCACGCGACAGTCATTTACTACTTAACTTATGTTTTGTGGGATTCAAACAACGCCATGTTTACTAACGGTCAGGTCGGAGATCTTACTGCTTTTGGGACTATGATGGTCCACAACGTTATAATGGTAGCATCGTTTAAACTATGGATGGGAGCCATACACCAGACGTACTTTTTTATCGCATCAATTTGGATTTCTATTTTAGTTTTTGTGGCCTCAACAGTAATCTACAACATTATTACGTAAGTTTCTTAAACGATTTTATTATTTTGTTCTGATCTTGTCAAAGTATGTATGTAACATAACAAATTATATGAAAGATCTAATTTTTCAGCTAATGATTTTGCCCGAAATTAGTTAAAATTGAAAACAATATATAATACATACATACATATGTATTATCTAATAGCAGGTACCAATGCAAAAATAATATAAGTCAACATTTTTGTATTGATACCTCCAATTTTAAAATTTTAATATTTAAATCAATGATTTTGGATTATCATCAATGAGATACTATTTTTATTTAAATTTAAATTAAATTGAATTAATAGAATTATAATACAAAATTCCTTCAAATTAGCTATGGATCTCCTAAACCCAGCTACATGCAAATGAATATGCTTTTTATGTATGGTGTCATCATACTAACATTATTTGGAGTATTTATCTTACAATATGCAATAATTAGTACAATTTGCACATATCGTAAAATTGTGTCTAATACATTCTGGTGGGTGTTTTTAAAATTTTAAAAATTTTTATACTGCGTCTGCAAAATTCAAAGAGTTGAGAACTAAATTTCACAATTTTTTTCAAAAATTTTACTTAGTCCGCATTATCATGTATATATATTTATATAGTAATATCCTTAGCCACGTAGCACATACCTAACTGATGTTTGTATAGCAAAACAATATTTGTAGATTTTGCAGGCGCAGTGAGATTTGTCGGTTTGAAATTATTTTGACTTGTTTCGAAAGGTAAATTCAAAAACGTATCAAAGCTACCCCAATTTATGAATGCATTGCATGTATCGAACATATACATACATATATTATGTGATCTACCAATAAGACTTCTTTCTTGAATTTATCTATTATAATTTATGTGTTCCCAATTGTTTTATTTTTAGAATTTTCTATTTTGTTATGTTGTGCTCATTTATTCATTGATGACTGCTTAATGCTAATAATTTTTTAATGACTTTATAAAGCAACATGAAGGAAGAAAATTAAATTTTAAACAACATCATCGCAAATTTTAATCACTATCTAAGAAGAAAAAAAAAACAATAATAAACCGCACTCAAATCCAACATCGCATTTTGAAGTTATTGAAATTATAGAGACTTTTTTTGTAAATAATAGTATAATTTATACATAATTCAAGACCAGCCAATTTTGCGCGTTTTAATTAGGAGTTAAGCTTAAATGTTCTTATAAGTCCATTCTTTTAGCATTTAGGAAAAAAAGACACGGTTTTGAAATTACGTACGTAATTCGTTATATTTATAACAAAATCGTTAGTTTTAGAGGATAGATATTTAAGTTATATAGCAAAATAAGGCTCCTCTGATGTTTTTAGGGGCTAATAACCGCATTTGCTTGTGTTTAACTATAAACATTTTTTAATTACACTATAATTTCAGTAATTTATTATTAATTTCAGATTCTACAGCACTGAGATGTACTGGTCTTACATGAACCTGTTGTCATCGATATCATTTTGGTTAAAGTCAATTTTAGTAGTTGTTGCGAGTTTAGTGCCAGACTACACAATAAAGGTAATGAGAGATGCCCTAAATTTACCAAAGTTCAGCATATACCCGGGGACTAGGGCGAAGTATCTTTTGAAGAGGCAAATTGATCCTAGTTACGTTAATGGTAACATCGAGTCAACTAATTTATAAGAGTTGAGTAGTTTTAACGGATATTGGCTCATGGTGAGCTGTGTATATTTTTTGTTAATTTACTTTAGCAAGTGATCTAGGAGTAAGTCTATCAGTATCAGCTTATTTGTAAATTTCGTGTAAAAAATATGCATACATTAAATATTATCTTATAGTATTTGCAGATTTGTATTTTTCGTTTTTGTCTTTTAGGACGTCATGAGAAAATATATTACTGTAATCGTTTAAGCACAAGCTTTTGATTTTTTCAGTATTAAATTTCAAATTTTTACAACGAATAGTTTTAAAGAAAATTGCCTGTGATAGACGGACGAGTCGACGCAACGAACAGAAATGAAGCTCAATATTTCGTTCAAAGTAATTCAAACAATTTGATAGAAAAAATTCAATCGAATCGAATTGTTTTTTGTTGAAACACTAATTGAAATAAGGCCATGTGATAAATCTAGTAAAATTATAGATAGCTACTGAGAAGTACTTTTGAAATTAAAGAAAAAGTTTTGGCGGTGTCTCTTCAAAGCCTAGTAAAATTTATGTAAATATACAAAATATGTTGGTTTAAAATTTCAGAAATAATGTTACTCGTCCCTGCGATAAATTAAGTATATAAAATTGGAATATTTGGTTTTACTTACATTTTGTCTAGATAATATCACTTTAACGAAAAGTACACATTTTTAGTTGCGCTCCATTGAGCTGAGAAATCGAATCTATGACGAGAGAAAAGCTTTTCAAAATCCCAGTTCAAACACCATTTTATCCACTTTGCATCAAAATCCGCCTGGCGGAAAAATGTGGCAACACTATTTAGATCCGCACCAAAAATCTTGATCGACCTGTCAAAAGTGTGTTTGATTTGATACGAGTTGTGTTTAAAGTTTGTGTCGGCACTTGTCGAATTTAAATGTTATAAAACTTGTGAAAAATAGTGAAAACAAGTGCGAAGACTTAAGTATGTTGAAATAAATTGAAGTTTATTAAGTTTTGCTCGAAATGTTTGTGTTGTTAAGTGAAATGTGAAATGTGAAAGTGAAGTGTTCGGTGCTTAATTGTGCAAACGGAAAATTGGAAGGGAAGGAAGGAAAATCATGGAAAATCATATTTCCGGCAAGTATTCAATTCATTCTAATTTATCTTCACATAATTAATAATGCAAAAATGATAAATTAACCGCTTCCCGTAAAATTCTTGCCGGTATTTTCCACATGTCAAAATCATTAGAACTCTTTTCAAACAGGTAGGTGCACCTGTTTGGTTTTTTTTTAAACATCTCAGCGAACATAATGAAATAATAAAAGGATAAAATTCAATTATAAACATATTATAGTACATATTTGTTACGAAATAGCAAATTGACGACGTCGACATCGGGTCGTGATATCAAATACAAGCTTTATTTTGTTTAGGGAAAAATAACAAAAAACTGTTCAGTTTCAGAGAGTCTATTTTAAAATATGTTTTATATAATTTTGACAACTATATTGAGCAGAAAATATAATCAACACAGGAAACGTTTTGTACATTTCTTTTATTCCTCATGTGAATTGTGATATGCCTGCTATTTTATGAGCGGGTCGTTTCCTTTACGCCCCCAACATCTTTTTAACAGTGTATCCCGGTACGGCGTAGAAGAATAGAAGGATCATTATAGCCAGAGCTGTGACGATGAGTCCTTTAAGGATCGCCCACTTGTAGTTGTGCCAGACGATGTAGCGGATAGATTTGATGGGGTTCAAGAACCACATAAACGAGGCATCCGGGCGACTGTGGATTAGAACGAAATAAATCGTTACAATTGTTTTACTTTCATTTATTAATCTTACTTTGGTTTCTCAAGAGGATCAGGCTCGTTTCGACCATATCCTGCTGGATTTTGTTCTCCCTCCTCCTTCGATAGTAGGTGTAATTCAGCCTCCACCTTTCCAGTCAGTTCCATTTCATCATTTTGCTTTTTTATGAAAAACGGCCACCATCCTCGAACACGTTTCTGTTTGAAAATATTCACTGTCGGAACGTTGTCTGTTTTTAACATATCTAATGTGCATAGTTTTGAAGATTTTGCTCCTCTGGGAAATCGATTGAGATTGAGGGATATCGCTCCTGTATTTAAAAAAATATAAATTAAATTAATTAAAATCATATTTTGAAGTTTCGGAATCATTTTGGGATTCAAATCAGACCTAAGAAATCATCGGCGGAAAAATGATCAGCGTCCCAGACTTGCAACTCGAGACGCACGGGGATCTTAACTTCTGTCTCATCCCAGCTGAACAACGATTCTCTTCGGGACAAAACAATTCTTTCTTCAGCGGCTAGATAATCAAAAGGAAAAATGAATCTCCAGTTAAAGTTTCCCTCGCCTGTTAAGGATCGATAGTGGATATCTGTGCATTGCACGTCCTGTGGTCCCTTTAACCATCTGCAAAAATGGGAAGTATACAATATGCTCCTGTTAAAGGTTTGCAAATGGTACCCACCCTTTAACATAAATATCAGACATTTTCTCTCCAGTAAAAAAGGCATCGTCTTCCAAGACAACGTCGTCAGTATTCCAAATGATGACTCGGAGCTCATAAGATTTAGGTTTTCGGGGGGATATATCTACAGAGGGACCAGGTAAAGGCATGTCCATCGGAAACATATCCACCCACATTTCGAGCTTTCCCTGTTCAATTCCTGGCTTGTCGGGATTGTACAGGGATCTTGATTCGATGTGTTCTGGGACAATCTATAAAAAAAACCATCTCTTCATATAAGACAGATGCAGATTAATAATTGTCTTCACCTTGCACCCTATTTTAGGAATTTCTTCCCATCGATGTAGAACAGCTAGGGCGAGATGCTCGTCCCGATTTTTGCAGGTCGTTGGACCATTCCATGCTATGACTTCCTCTTCGGAGAATGTCATGCAGTATTTACCTATTACCACTCGGTCTTGGAAGTAGTGAGGCGTTTCCAGCTTATTTTCTTTGCAGAGACGGGATAGAATTTGGGTAGGCTTCATCGGATCCCTCCATCGGTTGTAACCCAAACTGTAGAAGATACGATATTTTGTTTTATGTATCATAAGTAGATTGGCACCAATTTTTGAACATATTGGGTTTAAGGTCTCTTCAACGAGTTTAGTGGGACGCTCTAAAACATTAATTTGAATTTGATTTCAGCCCTATCATCGATTCCATTTTGTTCTAATGTGAGCAAAACCTACCCCTGTCAATCACCTCCTTTCTTTCATCCCTAGTTCTCAAATCTCATAAAACAAAAGTTCTATCGTGTAATTTGGGTTTTGAAAACTAACAGGTTTCCGTAGCAATTGTCGGCATATTCTTCAACAATTTCCTTGGAAATTGAATTAGAACTACAAATTTAACAAATTACTGACATTTCCAATCTTTTCTGTAAAAAAACTTCTTAAGGGTCCTTTTCATAAAGGATTACAAAAATAAATATTTGTTTTATGTATGTTATTTATGTATATTTTAAACACGTTTGTGAAAATGTTTGATAAAGTATCAACCCTTGGCTAGTCAGATAAAAAAGTTATCACTAAATCACTTTAAAATTTTAACGCGTATTTTTGTTATGCCATAAATATGTAGCAATATTTGAAAAAAAAAAATTAAAAATTGTATTTAATTTAATTTATTAAAAACCACCTATACACTGCTTCAACAATTCTTAAAATAGAGTAATAATCCTTGTTTGGGAGATAGCGACAGACATTTCGATTAAGAATATATTCGATTTTTTTCTTTGTTGACCGTCAAGGTACAAATGTCTTAAAGGATGGAAACCCTGTTCATTGTTCATTTTTGTTAAAGATAAAATTGACATAGTTTTTTATGCTTATACTATTTTTCATTATTAAGAATCATTGCTGTTTTTCACTTTAAAAGAATTTAAGTGTAAGGGTTTTTTGATTTTTCATCCAAAATATTTTGGGAATAATGCACAACAAATTCTCGAATAGCGCGGTACTTCAATTACACGGAAGTCGCGAATAAGTGTTGTTCAAAATTGCAACAATCCTCGAATAGCACCAAACCTAATCTTCAATGTGTACGAACCATGGGTATCCAATAATACGATCTTGAATAATATGAAATCTATTAATTGTGGTATTCGACGTACATATTATTATTATTATTTTTTATTGCCTTGTACATTATTTTAATCTTTACATACCTAAAGTAGCTGCTGCAGAAAGTAACTTAAAATCAAATATGTTGCTTTTATGCACATACAATTGAGAAGCATTCATATTCCCAAGTTTTAACGATACTTATGATGCAATATGATACTTACTCTTCATATTTATAAGATAAACCGCATGTTGCTCGATGTTTGCTGTAGAATCTATTTTCTAGATCAATTCTAGTTTCACCGATAAGATCATCCGATCCGACCAAATCCCAGTCAAGGATTTGGATAGTCAGCATTGAGTCTTGTGGAAAAGTGGCCTCCACTTCAAAGCACTTCCCGAAAATGGGATTGAGCTGTTTGCTAACGTAGTTTTCTTTGTCCGATATCCTTTTATTTCCCAGGTGGAGTACAACGTAAGGGTCCGCTTTCCCATTCAGGTCCATTGGGTGCAAGTCAGTTGCCTTAATTACATACACCCTGACAAGCACGTGGATGGGGTCGTTCGCCGGAAGGGATGGAATGAACTGCGGTTCAACTCCTTTGGGAAGTGGCAACTTGTAGACCTTTATAGCTCCTTTGAAGAAGCCCACAATACGATTTTCGTCCTCGGTTGAGTCTCCTGTTTTCTTGCCGCGATATAAAGGGAAAGAATGTAGCCACTCTTTAAAGTAGTCGAACTCCGTCTGTGCCTCCAGTTCATTTGGATAGATCTGGAAAATATTACGTAACTGATCGAAAGGTTTTGCATTCACAATACACACATTTGCTTGCCTTTTACTGTGTATTTAAATTTTCCAAGAAAATGTTGATGGATGATGTGTATGAAATATGAATATAAGCGGGATAATTTTATTTGGTGAAAATCGTTACAAAATTTCTTTAAACTACGCTGATAAATTAAAAGAATTTTCTGCCTTAATTTTGTCCTGGGATTGGCTTGGGGGAAAGTCTACTGGGTCAGATTTGAAATCATACGACATTGAATTCGATTTAAAAGTACTTTTTTCTGTTCCCAAGAATTCCTGAGGCATGGTCAGCAAAACCTCTGCATGAATACAATCCAATAATTGGAGATTTTCAGATATATAAAAGATAAAGTGGTAGCTTAGTTGGTTTGAGCATCCATGTACAAATTCGAAGGTAATCGGTTAGATTCTGTCCGTGTCCAATGTCGTTATTTTCCAAAATGCCCATATATGTATGTTATATGTATGGATAAAGAGTTCCTTTGGATGTGTGATTAACATAATCAATGACCATAATTTTTATGAAAATATACAAAATCAGTATGCAAAGCAGTATAAAAAATTAAGTGAATAAAACAAATAAAGCCGACTTAAATATATAATACCGAATGGGTTTAATCTCATTGTGGGTATGAAATAAATCCGTTCTCATATGTTTAAAAATCTGCATGTTGGTTAACTAAATGACGTGTAAAATTTGAATACAAAAAATAATGCCAATCGGCGAATTCGACAAATATTAAAGAAAACAACTTTTTGTAGATGAAAATAAAACCCTCAGTAATAATGTCATAGTAGCTTTATTTGTTGTTTTTATGATAATAAAGGCGAATTTGTGCATTTATTTTTGCTATTTCAATTTTTGAAAGGTAATAAGAGAAGCACAACGTTGCAATGTTATTTATTTTGTATTTATTATAGTGTAGGCACGCAATTCTGTTTTCATTTAATAAATCAGTCTAACTAAATGATTATAATGTGCCTACTAATTATAAGAGAGGCTTTACTTAATTTTCTTAAACTTAATGTTTAATAGTGCTCCGGAGTTTATTCGAAGATTAATTAATGTGAAAAAATATGTTCGCGTAATTTTTATTTCTGTAAATGCATCTATTCCAAAATTCACGTGATTCAAATGAAAATGTTTCATTTAGAACAACTGAAATTAAAACTGGCAAAGCAATAATTGACGATATTATTTACCTTATTATTAAAAATTCGTTATTATTTCTAAAAATGTCCCATTTCGAGTGGTGGTTGAATTTTAGCGACGTTATTGACAGTGAATTAAATATATTTCACTGGTCATCCTTTTTCAAAGAATTGGTAAATCATTTCTTTAAGATTATTTTTGTAGATTACCAATTCGTAAATGAAAATGCTTAATCAGCTCCTATTTTCGAGGAAATAGGGCTAAATTTTATAAAGCGCGATTTATGAAAAATCATTTTAAAATAATGGAGTGATCCAGAAGCTGAAATCTTAAGCTGTTGACACATTTCGAAATAATCATTTTGTTTTAATGTTTTGCATAAAATGATTTATTTTATGCAATGGATAAAGCATAAAGCAAAACGCACACTCATGAAAAACTTATTCGGTATTTATGTATATAAAACTAAATATCCCTAGATTAGGACTCAGGCTTTAATTAAAGCCATATTAAAATGTTTTATAATTAATCTTTAGTTTTCCATTATTATTTAAAAATGGTCAAATACGGTGTTTGCTATGTTTGACTCTATTTTTTCTGCATACAGAAGCTGCATGAGCGTTTTCATTTACGATTTTGTAACTATGGAAAATATTCAAATGAAATAATATGCCAATAATTAAATTTGTTTATCAATGTTATCATTGTGATGTCGGAAAATAAGTAATAAATTTAGTTTTTTAGAAATGGATAATGGGTTATGAGTGTGTTCTGATATTTAAATTTAAAAATCTATTTTTAATTTCAAACGTACTCTTCACACGGTTTTGTGCATACTATAGAAATTCAAAGGAATTATTTATACCTTCTCAAGAAAATGGATAAGGAAACTTTATTGGTTGAAATTAACCCGTCAACGTTTTTTTTACTGCAAGAGGTTGCCTAGAGTTTCTTTGAAGTTGTAATTTCTGCTAATGAGGAAAAGTGCGCAAATTCTGCGGAGGAAAAAACTAATTTAAGGCTCGGGTTCTCTCAGAAGACTGGTTTTCTAGGTACAATCGGCAGTTTCTTAAGAAAAAATCTTTATATAACAACAGAAAAGGCTTCCAAAGTTTGAATGTTTCAGTAGTAAATCTGTACACATATACTTACATTTTAATTTATCATATAATCGATTTTACGAAATTTTCAAATGAGAAATGGATTATGTATAACATTCACAGGAGGCGAACACAGGAGACTTTTTATGTATTTGGCTTAATGACTTAGTTAACAAAATAATTTTTGTTTAAGTCACTTATGTTTCAATACTTTATTTTAATTTATTTGGATTACTATAAAGTTTAAATAAAAGACTTACATGACACAAAGCTGTGCTCGGTGGTTTCGCCTCCTTTTTATTGTGTTTCGGACTCAATTTGTTCCCAATCTTCGAGTTCTTAACTCCAAGTCTCTGTCTTTCTTCTTTTGTAGCGTAGGCACCAGTTGCTTTAGGTGTATTAACATCCTTCGTATCTTCGATAAGTTTTTCATAAGAACTGAAGTACTTGGTCCACCAGTCCTTGCTATTTTCATCGTCACTGTCTTGATCACAAATTGGGTCTGGTGGGGGTTGTTTCTTCTTCGGTGTTTGTCTCTTTACCCTAATTATACAAAAGTCAAACATTAAATTTGTTAAAAATTAGAACATAAACCTAAAACTTGTATCAAAATTAAAGGAATTAATAGTGGTTATATGAATTATATTTTTGTAGAATTTAGTTAAAAGTTTAAATGTTTGTATCGATCACTTACATTTTAGTAACACAAGCAGCCCCATAAAGGGTTAGATTTTCACATGAGGAATTTTTCGTCACCTGTTGATTTCTCTGATTAAGTGGTACTTGGTTCGGTGTAGCATCGTTGTGGGTGGAGGGCGCAGGTAGAATAATTTGACCGCCCAGGGTTTGCAAATTTTTTAACTCCTCTTTTGGAGGTGGTTTGTACATATAACGGTGGATTGAAGTAATTTGGTGGGTTCCTACAAGTGTATATCTACCGAACGATCTACAGTCTACGCAGCGAATGGTGATTGGGGGAGCATAAGTCTCTTCTACGGGAAGTTCTAAGTCTATAGATTTAAGCATGCTGGGAAAATTTGGGTTCTTCTTCGCATTTTGGATGATGTTCGAGCTTAAAATGCGGCCAGAGCATTCGACGTCAATCCTTGGCTTATCCACGGACATGAAGTGAACCCGTTTTAGATCTCGTAAGCCCCAGAAAAGGACTTCGAGCTTAAACCTACATAAGTGTGGTCGTACGTCTCGAGGAACTGGTAGGATGGTCCCCTGCGGTGGCCCAGCCATTCGATCCTTTCTTAGATCTACAGGAGCATATTTGGGCTCCGTCAACCTTGGCAGATCATTGGAACCGATCTCGAGCATTTCAAAAGCCGCCAGCAGCTCTCCTGCATTGTCGGTACCCCGCACTATATCGAACCACTCCAGCGCTGGTGTGTTGTAGGGATTTTCTTTTAATTTAACCCTCGGCTTTGCTATTGCACGACCTATAAATTCAGACTTCCCAACTTTGTCCTGATCATAAATTTCGATTATTATAGTGGGCGGGTCCCTCTTGATTTCCTCCTTCTCTCCGTAGACGAGTACCTCTTCAAAAACCAGCAACTCATCCCAAGTTGGACTTAAGGTTTCCTCTATCACTTGAGTCGTTTTCGCGAATTCTGTTACAAAAACAGTAGCGTAAGGATCACTCAATCCAGAAGCATCCGATCCGATTAGGGATCGCGCTTGATAGATGTGTGCTCTCAACTGGAATGTCTAATAGACGTTAAAAGAAAATTAAATAATAATTACATAAATAAAATTTTGAGTTCATTACGTATTTCTCAATATAGTGGATATTGTTGGGAGCAAGTGCTCGCTGTCTATCAGCGTTACGGAGCTCTTGCGATAGATCATATCCTTTTGGAAGCCCTTGGAAAAAATATTGCTTATGTTTTACTACTCCTAGCCAAAAGTATACGCTCAATTTTGCTTGTACAAACCAGCCCGCTGGTCCTACAGCATGCTTTCCCGGAAGCTGAAGGGGATGGGAATTATTGCAATGGTATAACATTTTCAAACTTAAACTTACTTTTAAAAACAATGTCTGCACTTTACCGCAGTGCACTCCGCATTCTTCTTCAATGGTTGAGAATATCAAATCACGAGCTGATATTCTATGATAGGCATAGCGTTTGCCATTTGCTATTAACCAAATGAATATGTCTGGTAGCGCGAATTGAGGCTGAAATTAATTTTAAGGAAGCATTACTGATATAATGTGTATGAATTAAATACGCATTTCAAAATGATACATGTAGTTACGTCCATAGGTTTCTTGGTTTTCTTCTTCTATTATTTTTCTCCAATGGATATTTGTATTAAATTCATTATTTATTTATTTATCTATTTTTTACAATGTTAGAATCAAGTCTCAAAGTATAGTTTTTATTTCCAATGTTTAGTTGTTATTTTCAACTAAGGTTTGTACGTGTGAATCGAACTCACGATCTCAGAATGGCATACCTTTAACTTACTATGCCAACTCAGGTCCTTCAATTGCAAGCAATATTTGCTTAAACTAAAAACTTTAGCAAGGTAATAGATCCCCTTTCTATAAATTAGTATGAGAGTCTTAAACCGATTATCCTGTTGCAATTGTCTCTCATGGGTATATGCTTTGGTGCAAATAGGCCTTAAAACCTTAAGGATAATTATGCTTTTTTGTACATCTTATTGCATCGTTACATTAAGTTCAAAATTTTAAATTTGTATGTATATCTAGTTGTTGTTCATAAGGCAATCGAATTTTTTACATTCTATACAAAGATGCAATAGCACCTGCAAACGTCCAAGAGCTATTTGCGCCAAAACGTAAAATATCCATCTTGAAATATTTGCTATTGCATTGTTGTATTATAAGATGCAACAAATTGGTTTCCATAGAAACAATTATTAAAATTTAAAATGTTGGACTTACAGTGAATGCAATGATGTAATAGTAGATATATACATATATGTATTTACAACAAAACGTACTTATCTCTTGTATGAAATACCAATTCGACATTTAGGTATGTATGTATACGTAATTACGATGTTGTTATATAATAATGGTTGTACTTACGTCATCGATTAAGAATTTTAATTTTTGGAGGTAGTTTTGGGCCGTTTTGTATCTTTCTTTCATTGAGCTCTTCGTCACCAAGGCCCTGAGGTTTCGTGCCATATTTCCGATGGTTTCCTGTCCAAATTTGAATAGTAGAAAATGGATAAACTATAGGGTTTCAGACTTACGACATCCCTCAGACACAGCTTCATTCGCTCCTTGTCCAACTTCGTCTTCCCGCTTCCTGGTCCCGTAATGTTACTCTTGGTTATTGTCAAATATTTTGAGCAAGCCATCGCCAATTCCTCGAGAGTAGCCCTGAGTTTGACTTCAGCCTTTGGATCCTCGTCCTCCATCAGCGCGTATGTCTGCGAGAGTCCGTCTTCCTGCGGGAACCAATTTGTTCAATTTAATTCCCCGAAATTGAATGTTTGAATAGCTGCGGGTGCTTCGAATATACCATTTTTTCAGCCATTTTTGAAATCATGTTGCTGTTGTACATCCGTCTCCGAAGGTCTGGGAGGGTGCAACGCACATCCATGCAGGGCTTGTAGTCCCAGTAGGGGAGGTAATAGTGGGCCTTGTCGTGGCTAATTGGCTTGCATGCGTTCGTTGTACTGCTATAGGACTGCGTGTCGACCGCCTCCAGTTCCCCGTCCTCGTCCTCCTGCGTCGCGACGCTCTCGTTGTGCCCGTCTAGGGAATTTCCCGCATTGC
This sequence comes from Tolmerus cingulatus, assembly GCA_959613345.1. Lineage (NCBI taxonomy): Eukaryota > Metazoa > Arthropoda > Insecta > Diptera > Asilidae > Tolmerus > Tolmerus cingulatus. The sequence goes on from OY390710.1 coordinate 26,094,687, forward strand.
CCATGCTAAGTTCGAAAAAAACAGTCTTGTCGCTGACTTTTTTATCAAGCATCGACGCCTCCAGGATTGTCGAAAACAGGAAGAATTCCTCGTTCTTAGAATAGGACGATTCCGAAATGGGGTACGTTGTCTCAAGTTCAACATTTTTTTCGGTGTTGGTGTCCACATTATCGGCGATTTCTGTTCGAATCGCAATTAGTAGACGTGCCCTGTAGCTGACACCCTCTCCTAGTCCGGTGTTCAAATTAGAATGCTGGTCAAGCAGAGTGTAATCCCGGATTGAGCCGTATAGGTGTATGAACGATGGACCGAATGTGGGCAAAAACCCTTTTTCACCATCATTAGAAATTTGCTTCAGGTCAATATAATGTGTCCCAATAATCGAAGGCTTAACCGGGTCTGCGTCACGTAATTGAATCTACAAGTTAACATACAAGGGTTAAGAGCAAAATTAAATTGTTCGCCACTTTTCAATGTACCTTAATTCGTTGACAAAGTGGTGGGAACATTTCAGTGAACACAAGTTGCTCGTTCCACACTGGTGCATAGGCATTCTTTTTTACACTTGTCTTTCCCTGGGGGTTTGAATAGTTGTAGTATAGGAAAAACAATTTTTAAATAGGGATGATCCCTGATTTGAGAGGATAAAGGCTTGTGGAAAATGTATACCTTTAGTTTTATAAGTTTTTATGTATATTTATAAGTTGTTTGTTTATAATTCAGTAACTTAGATGAAAACTAGTTAAGCGTGGTTAACGCTGTTACAATAAAAACAATACTTGTAGTCACCCTACCCTTCGGTCACGCTGAATTAAATGTACCTAAGCTGTTTACCTCAATTCAGTGAAAGTATCCTTTCATTTCATTGCTATTAAAAAAATCACTGGAAATACTAAATTTTTTTCATTGCCACTGAAAAATGCAAAAATAATTAAAGTAATTTCATTACAATTTATTTTTTTTAAAATGATAATCAGATTTATTTGCCATTAAAGTCAAAATGCATTAAGTAATGATTGGAGTTGTCGGAATAATCCATTGAGCTTGTCACTCCCGTTGAATTTGTTCGTATTTACTAATTATCACAAAACAATAGAAATACGGCATTACTTTGAAATTTAATTTTAATTTTAATTTTATTTAATTCCTTATGCGAGGATACTACTGTAAAGACTCTTTTTCGACGAAATATATAGGACACGAAACGTAGAAAATATAAGGCATATTTCGTTCACTTTATTTTACTTTGAAACTTAATTTGCCGATGTAACAATTTTAGAAAATTACGCTATTTAAATATTTACTATTAATGCAAATAATTAATATTATAAAAAGAGAAATATTTTGTGTTTTAGTGTATTTATATATAGATTTATGCCAAATTCGGGAATCGTCAATATTTTAAATTAGATATTTAAGAAAAAATGTCTTACCATTAAACCAGCAAAGGAAACTTGCATGTAAGGGCTGACTAAATCTTTAGATTCACCAGTAAACGCCTTTTTCACATTCGCCATTAAAGATGAGTTCATTCGCGGCAGTCCGTCAGCGCGATATATTTTAACTATAAAACGAGCTCGTTGTCTTTCAATAGGAACTCCATCGGGCAATAGAAGATTTCTGTGTATTTAAAAGTTCAAATTTTTTAGATGAGAAATCCAAAATTTTTAAGTAGGTATGTACGTACGCCTCAATGTCGTCAGGGTCCTTTTCGGATTTTTGAGGCACCTTCACTGTATCACCCTTTCCGATGATACCTATATCACATTTTAAGTACCCTTTTGGTCCACTGTAAAAGTCATCTGGGTCTGATAATAGGGCCCATTTGTGGTAGAATTGGTGGTCTAAAATTTAATTTAATACTAGTTACTTTGTAGAGGATGGTTTTGGAGAGAAGGCAAGACAAGCAGATGTTAAGTGGGGTCATGCTTACATATAAAGTTCATGACTGGGAGTTTTTCAAATTAAAGTGATCGTGCAAAATGTCGTGTATGAGGTGGGTAAGCCAAAATTTGATCGCACATGCTGCAGTATGAACATTTATTTGCCCGCATGCATTTACGAGCATGCATATGTATCACTGAAAATATGTTACATTTGTGTGAAGTTTTTTAGCGATAATATTTTTCGTTAGTCGGATTTTGTTTATGTTAGACATACAAATTGATACGTTTTTGTTTCCGGAAGTACATTATTAATGTTAAGGGGAAATGTAATTATTTAAGATTTTGTCTTATATTTTTTATTAATAAGTGATATTTACAGAATGCATCGTACAAAAAGTAGAAAATTCCAATTTTATAAAATTTAAAGTAAAGTATTCCCCGTGCAAATAATGTTTAAAAAGAGGAATTGAGATAGAAGATTTGTTAACAGAATTTTGTATAAACATCATAATGTGAAAATTTTGAAGAGTATTTAAATAAAATGCTGGTGATAAGTAAAATAATAGTTCACACTAAAGACATTTCTAGTCTTTTTAAGCAAAAAATACTGAAATATGTATGTACTCCTGAAAATGTAAAAAAATTGAAAGAAATCGTTCTTTTAGTATAACTTTCATAAAAAAAGACTAAAATTAGCTTAAAATTATAATGTGTGTCTGCCCTTAATATCAAAGATTTTATAGGTGGTTACTTGGTCATTTAGTGTTACTTTCCGCACTCTTGAAGATATGCCTCAAAATAGGGATTTCGGTAATTTTATACATAGCCAAATTAAACAGCTTTTTTAAGTAGTTCTAATTTGACAGTACTAATTCTGTTTTGACGAAAAGGTCCTATACCTACACCTCATAGAAAAAAGAGTTTGAATGAAAGTATATCTGGTATTATAAAACCAGAAAAATTAAGCTTCAATTAAAGATTCATTCAAGGTTTCTTAAAAACAGCTTGCAGCCGAAGACTTTATTTATTGTAATTTTTATACAAATAAGCTGATTTAGGTCTTATATGAAACCTAATATTGCTAATTTATTCAATCAGCAGGTACAAAGACCAGCTGACATAAAAAGTGAAAATAAGAAGATGCTGATAAATAATGAATAATGAAAAATAATAAATTCAATTTAATATAGAATGTACGAATTAAAATTTGCAACAAGTCTTGTTTTAAAGTTATTTTATCATAATTAAAATCGATAATTTTAAAAATTATTTGTAGTTCCTAAACAAAACCGTGACCGCTCAAAAGGATCCAATATCGATCCTGTGGTTCGCAGATTAAAAAACTGTTGTCATCTAGTCAAGCGAAGACTAGTATTGAAATTTATAAGAGACAGAAGGGTATTGTTCCAACACTATAGTAAGCAACAAAAAAAATATTCGCGTATTTTGGGAATTGTTTTGTGGATTAATAAAGGCAAAAAATGAAAAATCCATTTGTTCAAAACGGCAGCTAATTTGTTGATACAAAAGTTAATAAATTGAATTATTTTGAATATTTGACTAATGCTGCACATATAACAAATAGATTTCATTCAAAATAAAAATGATAACATGTTTATAGTTACGTTGGTAAAATTTGAGACAAGATATATATGTATAATGCTCTACTTGCTTGAGCTTTGGTGAATTGTAACTTTGAATTATTTTGCGCACATTATTGTAGATACCTTTATATAAAGACAAAATTAAAAATTTTGTATAGAGTTTTGTAGGTTTAAATTAGTTCCAATATTAAATTTCAAAAAACTAATGTTTAATAAAGTCTCATAAAAGTTGTTATGAAAGGAAAAATATTAAAAGATTGTGTTGCTAATCTGATTACTTCAGAATTTAAAAATGCGTAGGTCTTTATGTATAGAATTACTTTAAATAGTAAAAATAATGTAAGTCTAATAAAGGAAAGTTTTATCATACAAGTAGTAAGTCACTATTGTGAGGGTTCTTCTATGATGTAAAAAGTAGAACAGAATAATGCTTTTAAATTCCTTCACTAACAGGCGTTCGTTAATTTACAATTGCTTCAGGGAACTATTGTTCGGGGAATTTGTTAACAGCTCCTTTGAGGAATTGTAAAATGTCTGCTTGTATAGCAGTCTAACAACTAAATCCGACATCAACATGCAGGGTAAACATTGTGCAAACTGCAGAGCAACAACTGAAAAAAGTAAAAGCATAACACATAATTCCAAGCAAATGTGGAATGGAGGTGCTCAACAAGTGGCCACATTGTCACGTACACGCTCTACGGCGCCCTACAGCAATTACATAACTTGCAAGACACCACAATTAACAGCTACAGCCTATGGCAAGGTTCATAGGTTACAAGTTACAAGTTACCTTTTTGGCTCCATACAGTAGCAACATCCAACTTAAAAGTACCAATCAACTTATTAGGACGAAGGACACTTCTACTTTGTAACACCTTCGGGCGTGTGATGACAGTGTTAATGGTAAAGCGAAACGTATATTTATTTTTTTATTTTTGTTGTGTGAAGTAGATCGTGTGGAAAAGTATGAGGTGAAGAAACATTGATGTTTTGAAATGCGAAAAAGAGAACAGGAGAAAAATAGGTGAATATCGATTGTTTAAGAATTGGCAAAAATTGCCAAGAGGAGCTGAAATGTTCGGCCCCCCTTGGCGCTTAAAATACTGGCTGTGTAAACATTTACTGTGGCTAGAATTCATCAAAAAACAGAAATAACACTCAATACTGGGTTCAACCCGTGGAAACTGAGAACAGATACATAACATAGAACAAAAGATAATACGGGTGACAGGCGAACTAGCAAAAGCGGTTAAACGAGATCAAGCAATATACCCGCTGCATCGTAGACGGTCTTCAAATCAATTTTAAAAGAACCAATTAACGTTCCCGGCCGCAGAAATTTCCTCGAGTGGATCACCTGGGTGCAACAAAGGTGATTAAAATAATTATCCTTCGGAAAGGTACAAGGGTTATTCCCTTAAAATCGATAAATATATTTGAATGCTTCTTCTACTACATATTTCGTTTTTGATTTTTTTCGTTAGAAAAACGCATTTTTGGGTACCGGTATACACGCACTTTCCAAGATTTTCAAAACTAAAATATTTAGAATATTTTATTTTTATTATTAGAACAAAGTAGAAAATTAACCAGTTCTCTTTTGACGAATATATTTGTCATAACACAAAATTTTACATTTTTTTTTGTGGCGAATATATTCGTCATAAACAGTTAACTGGTTAAATAAAATTACACGGTCAACAACAGTTTTCCCCCGGGCATGTGATATACACATTCATGTTTACGAATTTTTCGTAGATTGAGAATTCGAAATTGAAATTATTCCATCATACTTGTATCACATTTAACAGAAAAATAGAGTCAAAAAGGTGAAAAAATTCGAATTTTAACGAATTTTGAAAGATTATTTGAGAATGATGAAATGTCGATGAAATTCAAAACGAATTTTAAATTAAAAGCTTGTTTGTACCTTCACCAATAGATATGAAATATGATAACCTGCAACATCTACTTTCAGTTTTGTGGGAAGGACATATTTTACAAAAGTAGTTTGATATCTGATATTCATTCACTTGTATGAACTAAATTCAAGTATGAAAAAAGTTCATTTAAATGAATTGTCGTTGAAGTTCTTAATCCAGTAGTATTTTTTATACAATTGACGAATGTCTGAACTGTTACGTAGGTTCATAAAAAGTTTTTATTTCGTTCACACTTTTTTAAAAATATTTTACAAAAAGTGTTAAAAAAATTTTTGTTTTACAGCTTTATGTTATTTTTCGAAAACGTCCCGTAATAGAACATATTTGATTTTGGATTCTTATTTAGCATCCCAACAACTTACATGGTATGTAAGACAACTGTAAAACACTAAAAAGTTTTTGCACCCAACAAGTTTTGCAAAACCCCCTGAAAACCCCAATTATAAAAGTAAAATATTTTTCTACCCCATGTTTTTATTTATTTATTACAAATTACATCAATAACTAATTACTTTACAATAAAAAGAACAGAAAAGAAAAACAGAACAAAGAAAGTAAACAAAACCATTAAGATAAACAAGATAATAAATTAAGGCGTGAGACTACTTTATGCCTCTTCTAGCCAAATCTCAAATCTTTTGTTGAAGGATCAATGCGGTTGGCTCATTGTATCCTTAATTGGTGCGGTGCTAGGGTGTGTTCAGAAAGTTGTGATTTTTTAGGCGAGAAGGGATAGACATAAATGTTAAATAAAGCCAATAATGCAGGAAAATCAACACAGCTTTGTAAACAGTCCAAAGCGAAAACAGTCTTGAAGACTTTATGACGAATCCCCATTTCATAGTTGATTTTCTTTGAAAAGTCTGTTACTGGCTTTATATTATTAATGGAAGATAAGTAGAGGCTTAACAAACTTTTCTTTCGTCATATTTGCAACGTTGGCAGTTGCGATCTCTAATTAGTTTTCACTATGCCGCGCAACACATGTTCCTTTTCCTTTCATTTTAAATTTATTTTGTTGTTAATAAAAAACTTGTATTCTTAAACTATTTGGTATAGAAAAATATAATTTCCCTACCACTTGACAATTTCGTTCAAATTAGGGATTATGATATTATATAGTACTTTACTTTTTATAGTGGTGGTTGGTAAATATGAAGTTGGGTCGACTAAATAATATTTCGCCTATTTCTAAAATAGAAATGAAAGGATTTCATAAAACTTTTTTAAAATACTTTAAAAGGTAAATAGAAACAATCACGATTCCATTTAGTATTTTTTGTAATGAACTAGACGAACGAAAAACTTCATCGGTGATCTTACTAAAACTGACTAAGTATCTGGAAACAATAAAAATAAAGAAGTTATTATATATCAAAGAACACAAACAAACCCATAAAAATTGAGGTTAAATGGAAACGATACTTTTCTTACTACAATATTTATTTACCGACTTTCTATTAATGAAAATAAACTTGTGATAACTTTAGACTACCCCGACAAAGAAGTCGATTGTGTGTTTTTCGTCCCAAACGAGTCTTTATCCAAAAGGTTTCTTAACCAAATCACCTTTATAAATGTTCTCAGAAAGGTGTACTGTCTCAAGATATGTCCTTAACCAACAGTAGCGTGCTCTTTGTTAATATGCGCTGGGGGCAAACTGCGGAGAGTTACGATTAGCTCTGAGCTCCTTGGGAAGATTTGTAACTTGTGTAAATATTTGGGCTCCATGGAATACTTTCAATTTATTACTTTTTTTGATCATCAAATTTAGGGAGTTCCCTTGGGTTTCGCTGGATCATGACAATATGCTTACTATAGGCAAGCATGTAGGTACGTACCTATAAGCTCCCGGCTCTATTTCAGTGTGTTCCCGGCGGAAAGGCTCCTTGCGAGGGTTAACAGTTTTTGCTCTACGTGACCAAATCCAGAAAATCTCACAGGAGCGCTTCGTAAACAAATTTTGTATACCAATTCTCGGCCCGTTTTCGCTTCGCGAAAATCAAAACCTTTGCGACAAACTTGGACTGGTGGCATTGCGGATTAGACGGCAATTTACCTGATTCCTGTGGGACTTTAGAAGCTTTGAGTGGGAAGGGAAGATTTAAAAGCCCGCGAACAAAAAATATGTCGCTTTTGGTTCGAGTGGGTTCCTACGGGTTTGTTGATTCTAGCTTGCAATTATTACACATAGTCCTCCCACTCATTAATTAGGTGCTTCGCATCCACTCAACCGGAGTTGGTTTAATGGGCCGAATAAAAAACATTAAGTACCCACTTGTTATGCTCTTCGCCCATAAACAGGTTGATTACAGGGATATGGTAAATAGGCAGAATTCCCTTTTATTTAGGCACTACATCAAACAGTCTTGTGGATGAAGTTTCGACTTTAAGGCACACCCAAACTTTTTTGTGTTTGTTCCTCATTTTTATGATCAAAATTAAGTCCAAAATTAAGTGCAAATATAAAAAAACATGTCAACAATCATATAATATTTATGAGCACACCTATGGATTATTTTGCATGTTTTTGTGTATTAGGCTTTCTAAATTAAAATTAGGTACTTATTGTAGAGTTTTTAATTGCTATTGTGTTTCGTAATTTTGAGATGAAGTAAATTAAATACCTTTTCTATATGTGTAACATCACAGATTCACACAAATTTTATCTACCCCTGTTATTTTGAAATCGTACTTTTGGCAGGCGTGTGAAAATGGAAAACTTGCGTATTTGGGAAAGGCGTTGCATGAAAGGACCAATATAGTATATATATATTACACAATTATTTTTAATGTAGTTAAAATAATTAGAAACTTCAATTATTTGGATATTGAAATAAGGATAGTAATTCTTCATTATCAGACTGTACTGAACGAAACATGCAACATTTTGAAAACATCAAATGCTGCTATTTAATTACCACTTTGCACACAGTTTTGATTTTTAAAAAATAATGTAAGCAAGCAAAATAGTAAAATTCAAAAAGTGAAACAAAATAAAAATAAATCAACAAACAGACAGGCCTATTACATATAAATCCATTTTGCTTCAAAATTTGAAGGTAAGTTGTACGTAGTACCTATTCCAATCAGATCCTACCATTATTTCGAACACTAATTTAGACTTTTATTATACTTTTTTAGTAACATGGAAGTAAACATTTATTTTAAAAATATACATATTCAATAGTTGGAGGGAATATTCGGAATGTACGATTTCGAAAAGGATAAGCATTAATTTTTGATATTTTCAATTTGGAATTATTTAGAACATAATTTATTGCATCCCTTTCTCATATTGAATGAGATTTCGTTTAGAATTAAGTTTTCTCATTTTTAAACTTTGTTATTTATCCATTTTACGGGCGTTATTCATTATTTTAAGAATTTGTTCGAAGGAAACAATCAATATACTCCTAATTCATTAAATTTTAAGAAAAAATCAGTTTGTATAACTTTCGCAAAACCAGCGTTATAAGGTTTCACATTCGACTAAACACTAGTTTAATGTTTCTGTCAGAAGATATAGAAGCCATTCGAAGAATTAGGAAATACGTATTATTCAATTTATTTTGTTAAAATATAGATCCGCTTTTATCGTTTGTGTATTTTCTTCGCTATCTTATTCTGAGAATATCCTTTGAGAATTATAGCGAGCACCTGTCGATATTATTTGTAAAAGACTAAGAGCGATTCGCAAAGTATTCAAATATATTACAGGGGAAGTAAGCCGAGCTACCCCCAAGTATCAAAAAGCAGAAAAACGTTGAGCAGGTGGCCCATATTTTCAAAAATATTATTACAAGGAAGTCAACCTTGCCAGGATACCATAAAATTTATTACATTGCTGGTTTGAAAAAGCAAATTTCCACCTGGGACAATCAATAACAGTCTACACTAAAACATTGCACCTTGTCTGGGTGGTACTGATACTCTTAAAGATTTTGTGTACTTTAATTTAAGTTACGACTCTAGTATGCGGCCAGTACCAGTTGCTGTGAGTTGTGGCGAAATTATAGCGAATCTCGTAAGTGATGGGGGTGGTGTTTTGTATCTAGTCTTAATAGACACGAGGTCAAGGTGGCGCAGCATAAACGATGACCTAGTAATGAACCGCAAGTCGGTAAGGGTAAGCACATAGGGCACGAAATGAGGTTTCATCTTCGTTAGGGCAAGAAGACCGCCTGGGCTAATTTGTCTTGTTCAGTATAGTAAACAAAAGCTCCACATGGATAACACTCTGACATACCCCCGAACAGAGATCGTCCCACGGATTCGCCCAACTCCACCATGTCTTACTTGTATTTGTTTCCACCCAACTCTCCCTAATTCTCACAACCGTTTTCTTATCGTTTAAGAAGGATAAAGTGAAGAAATAAGGGAATCCACTCACCGAAAGGGTTATGATTTTGTCGAAAAGCATCACGGGAGGCATGTGGAAGTCGAATACGAAGTACTGGAACGAAAGAGGTGAAGGTTGAGTTAACAGGTGGGTTTTTACTTTCAAGGACACGCAGCAGACACTTACCTCATTGAAATAAGGACAATTAGTGCTCTCCTTGACGCTGGTGTACTTCTTTTGGTCCCCGACTTGGATGCACACAACTGGATCCATATTCAGTCCGGGCAGCTGTCTCGCTTCAATGATTGTGATGCACACTTGGAAGTCCTGCGATTTCAGGTGGTCCGCAGTTCGTGTCATGGCCTTTATCCTGGAAAATTCAATGAATTTTCATGAATCGTCCCAGCAGGGAAGGATAAAGTTGTTATTAACTTAATAATATTTTTATGTAGTCCTATAAAGTGATGCAAAAGTTCGTGAAGTTAATTTACTGTCATTTATCTATGATGGTATTTAAATAGCACGATTTAAAATAAAATGAATTAGAAGATTCAGAGCCAAGTATTTTATAAAAGGCCTCAAACGAACTATAATAAACTTCTTTTTAGTTTCGTCAACTTTGATGGGTAAAATAAGTCAGTTTTAAATTGTTTTAGTCTCATCAAATTTCCTTTTTTGAAAATGTTGAGGAGTTTCAAAAAAATTTGGGAACAGATTGAATTTTAGGTCTCCTCCTCACATATTTTGATGATTCTTTGTACACTTTGTAGAGTCAAATGTGAAAAATAGGTATAAAGAAAAATGTTTTTGTTGGTCACTTCTACTTCTTGAGATATTTACTATAATTTAGAAATTTTTAAAATTAACATTTTGCAGCTATGATTTTTTGCATATTTCCACAAGATTTCGTTGTGAATTGTATAAATCCCTTAAATGAAGGACAAAATTCGGAATAGATTGAGTTTTTATGACTAGTTTAGAAATTCTAACAATCTGTAAGAGGTCATAATATCTTCGAAAGTATTTGTGAGAAATTATAGGGTATACCAACTTTACTACATTGAAATCTTCATCTTTTTTCATACAAGATGAAAAGCATACATATAAAAAATAACTTTATATTAACTGATTTCTGAGTGAAAAATAGCAGGGCAATACGTTTCACTAATTAAAAAATAATTTCATTTACTTGCCATTTGTAAAATTTTGGATAGGTATTGTTAGGTTCAATAAAGGTTTAAAGGAAATGTTCACCAAAATTGATTTCGAAATGAAAACGTTAATTCGAAGAGGGCACAGTTGTTTTTTCTTTTTGTGAAAGTATGTACTTTATACACATATGCACAACATTTTTAAATTCTAATTTGTAATAATGTCAAAGCTATGGCTTTTTAAATTAGCGCGGTCAGTGGCGTATGTTTAACTTTCGTCGTTCAATTTCATTTTTTTCGAAGCTATTTTTTTAAACTAGTTCATTCGAAAACTCGAAAACTAATAGTCTAATTTTCAATTTTCAACGAAAAGCTTCTTATCACAGAAAACCGCTAGCTAAGTTTAACCATAACAATTTTTTCAAATTTTTATAAATTAATATTTATAATATGCTTTAAAGGAATAAATAATTATCCAAAAAATGAAAATTTTCTTCAAAGTTCCGCCATTATCCAAACAACGAAAAAAATAAATCCGGTATCGCTTACCGATTCTTCATTGCATTATTAATAAAATATTCTTTCCTCAACTTCAAAATAATTAATTGAATGAGAATAATAAATGCATAAAATGTGGATACGAAAAGCTTTGAATTACATTTTCCCACAAGAGCTTTCAGGAGGCGGTTTATAAATGAAAAGAAAGAAAATGTATACTTTTAAAAATATGTTAGTAACATCTACTGCAAAATTTCCAATATGTATTTCAAAGATTTAGACGATTTGAATAAAAGCGGTATGTTCTGTTGTGTATTAGACGTCGAAATTTAAAACAGCCTACATACAACGTATAAGCCCTATTCAATATTATTTTTTAGTCTCTAATTACTGTTGTTGGGCGTTGTTTACAATCTAATTTAAATTTTTGTAATTTAATAACGATAAGAACCACTAGATATTATACATATTTGCAAAGCTTGAGCGTTACACTTTGAAATTAATTTTGAAAATTAATTAAAATAGCTATGGGGAGATTCACTATTCATTATATCAGTAATTATCGAACTATTATTTGTATTACTGTAATGGCACAGATCTTAATCCATGTCCCTGAACTTCACGAACTTCACGAACTTCACATCTTACTTTTAAACCCGAATTCACTGTTTAGTCACTTTACATTTTGCTTTTTTCCTGCAGGACACTTTCATCCACATCGCTTGACTGGTTTGATTGTCCACTTTCCATCTGTGTCCTTGGCTCCTCCTCCCCCTCCGTCGCAGATGCAGTCGCTCCCGCCTGATCCGAATCCGTAATAAGGGGTGACCTTAAGGGAAATTTATATTTCAGTCCAACAAGTGGGTAAAGGTAAAATCAAAGAAAGAACTTTTACCTGCCCTCATCCTCGGTGCTGCTGTCCCTAGATTGGGATCGTACCCTCTCCTTGCGTCCTAGTCGCATCATATTTCGAACGGTCCTCAGCGTAACCCTTTTTTCCCGGCTAGGGGTTTGAGTTGGTGACTTTCCCACCTTGTCGTATTTCAGCTCCGTCTTATGACCATTCTGATTACCTTGAGACGTCGACATAACGTGTCGCAAAATTTGCCTCCTTCGATTAGCAGTTGATTCAGAGTCTGTAACAATGGACCAACAGGTAAAGACTGCAGCGCTAAATTAGGTGAAAGTCCTGGTTACCTCCCCTGCCCAGGTTCTTCTCCAGGTTCGCTATGTTCTGCTCAATGTCGAGGAGCATCTGTTGATCATCCTCCAGACTGGTGCTGTTGTGATGGTGCTGCTCCTGAATGGAGTTCACAAGATTGGTTGGCTCAAAATTGCCGGCAGCATCATCCGGAGATATGTACCTTGCTTCGAAGATGACTATTGCCTTCATGGATGATACATAAAACATAAAAAAAAATTAAGTATAGAGCTATTTTACTTTCTGGAAATTATTCTATGGCACGGCGGGGATGCGTTCGTGAAGTGGAGGTCGCCAGGAACAGCGCATGCCACTCACCGCTATTTCTATGTTATGTTATGTTATGTTATATACTATGAAAGCTCCAGCTAGGACTAAGGACACTTTTCAGCCCATTGTTTATGATGGAAACAGAAGCCAAGCGAAACGGCGAAATTCCCAGAACACCCTGCGGCCAAAATCTGTGTATCCAGTGGGCCACGTTTCAAGGCGGCCCCATTAAAATTGAAAACATTTATAGCAAACACACCGGCAGCATCTTTTAAACATTTCAACCGCCTAGCAAATTCTGTAAGGGCCAGGTGCTGGATCCTGGATGCTGTAAGCAATTGGATAACTCAATATCCTTTCCACCTTGGACTAGACGAGCGTCACACAAAAATTGATGGGTCTCCCAAAGTTGTCATCTTCATATCAACATTTTCTTAAAGACATTTCTTTTAATGATATTTAAATTTTTGAGTATATTCCGAACAGACAGAGTCTAGACCCGACTTTGAGAAACAATATTTTATTTATATTTCTGGTAATTTTACACTCCTCCCCGTAAACGCTTAGGAAAATTGTGCTAAGAAGGCTCAAGGAAAGTAGATAACCCTCGTAGGGTGAGTTTCGCGGAAACAAGTAAATATATTTTTTCATTTTTTAAAAACATAAGAGCAGTTTAATGTTTTCACAAGAAACTCTAAAGACTCTTAGAAGTTGTCGTTAAAATGTCTATTTGTAATTCGAGGAGGTCCTTCAGCTTCAGCAATGGAGATTCTTTTTATATCTGTATTATTTACTTATGTCGCCGAGCTTAATCTGTAAATCTTAAGAAGTGGACAAAACAAATTGTCTCTGTTTACAAGAATGTGAGCACAATTTAGCACGGAAGCATTTCATCGTTTTATCTAAAATCTTGAGAAATATTAGAAGCGATTTATCTTTGAATCTTGAGAAATATTAGAAGCGGTTCACCATGAAAAGCACAACTTTAGTCCTTTTGACAAGGTTTTTGGATGCGGATTGGTTTTCACATTGTGTGGATGGAATTTATTTCCTTTGTTACTTAGGAGAGGATTGAAGGTTTGTGCAGAACTTTCTGAAGACAGGAAGTAATCCCAAAATTTACTGAAGCTTAATAAGAAGGCAAAAGACCAAGCAAATTACCTAGGTACATTTCTTAACACATAGAAAGATTTGCTAACACAAAAGTTCGTTGTAAATGTATTTCTATATGTATTTATTGGCCACTACTTATCTTCTTTGCTTTTGGCTTTTGCTTAATTAAACCCTTTTCAAACGTGAATCTCGTTTTATTTTCTACTTAGAGGAACTCATCCTAATTTTTAATTATGGATAGTTTCCGTTTTTAATATTGACTTGTAATCTTCAAGAATAGATTCATACTTTTCACGGTTGTGACTTTTTGAAAAGGTTGTAACATATGCGAAAAATCTAATCCACAACGTCCAACGTCAGATTAATAGGTAGCATAAATAATTTTCGAATCATGATAATTATATTTCAATTTTATTTTCCTAATACATTTTCTTCTATTTTTACAACAAATCGGCAACTTTGAATCTGGCATGGATAAGTGTCACCATCTAATTTGTAGAGTATGAAACTTTGATTGAAACCAAATTGATTATGATCAATTTTCCCTTAACTTCTATATTTTTTGAGTTGTTTCCGCTGCAAAAAATTTGACATTTTTATTTCATAAATACTTCAAAAATGATCAATCGGATGTCAAAGCGTAGAAAGACCGCTCACGGAATTAATCTTGTGTATTTATTATATCAGATAATTACAACACATCTTTCAGTAACTATGATTTCTCAACACAATTGTTTAGGCATGGTAAATATAACAAAGCCCAATATTGCAGTTCGATAATTTTTCACAAATAGAGTTTTAGAAAATCCATCAATCCATCATATTCCGGAGGTGTCGGCATTGGTATATTAATTGGCGCTCACGTCAACGCCCACGTCCATTTATCGTACCTGTAATCACGACGTGATTATTTGATTTACATCCCTTTTATTAGTTTCACTACTGGAAATTAATCATAGAATTTAAGGGGAAAGTAATTTGCCATGTTGCAATTTATATGTAGACCTGTATTCTGGATGATATATGCCCTACAGAAATTTGCAAATTTATTTTTAAAACTTGGCTATTTATTACAATCATACTTACAATAAATATGTATACATATTTGAGCGTTTAAAATGCAAAATAAAGTGTCTTTAAGGGTATTGTCCTTTTCTTTTTTTATATTATCAATGTAGCATATGTATGTTCGAACAGCATTGCGGTATCATATGGTTTTACTATTATAGTAAACAAAACTTCACTCATTATACTATACAGTAACAATAAAATAATTTATAACAACGATTTCAACTTAAATGTGGGAAAAAGTACTTTGAAGTCCTTTTCTCGGCACAAATCATAATTCAATTTCAATAAATGATTAACGGAAGGGAATAATCCCAACTAGAACCGAATCCTGCGGGTCACTTATATGTATTTAATTCGAAGTTTAACTTTGATGACCGCATTAATAATATTGTTATCAGGGTTAATTCTTTGATGAAGTTTATCACTTTTGTCGTACGTCCTGTTGCAAAATACGCTTGAATCTCTCCTCAAACGATTTTTACTATTCCCTCTGAAAGGTCTTCTTTGGACTGGTTTGTAGACTCTGATTTGGTTAATATTTCCGTTCCTTGTTATGGTCTTAGAAATTATTACATAATGCCCGCAATATCGAATCAATTATGGTTTAAATAAACCGGTTACATAACATATCTCGATATTGTTCAATAGACATTACGACTTAATTGAAAGATCGCCTTCCCATTAATTATGGTAACCCATCTCTTTGTTTCTTTGGTTACTTATTAGGTGAGTGCGATTATGAAAAGGAAATGCATATACATATGTAACTGAGAATATGGTAAGAGTGTAAATCTACCTTTAAATGTTACCTAAGTCGTCTTGTTCGTTGTAGGATTTTTAAAGTTGAAAGTTAGAAGTTTGAACTATTAATTTTATGTGTGCTTTTCGTAAATTCCGAGTAATGTATAGGACCCTGTGTTTTTACATCTTATTAAAGCAATTCCTTCAAAGTTGTAAATCACTTTTATGGACACTTTGTCCAGGATAGGTTCCAGGCCCACATGAAATACGTGTCACCTTGAAGTGAGCAAGAACCTCTAAGACATAATCTCCTTTAAGCGGAAATTTTGGCAAAATCATAACCTTGGGTAAAGCATTAAAATTTCTAAGTAAAACGTGTGCCATAGGGTAGGTCAAGTAGACACTTCATTTTATAGGTGTCGTTTTGAATGACTGTTAAATAGTTAATAAGCGGAAACTAGCTGGAAATAACTGAGAAACATAGTGCTTGGGAGCTATTAAGAAACAATTTTCCCCAGAGGCAGTTGTTTAAAAAATAACGATTTAAACATTAAATATTTTATATTTTATGATATTTTAAGTCGCTGAAATATAAAATCAAGAACAAGTTATAAATCATATTATGAATTCTATTTGTACTAATCGCATCATTGAGAAATAGTAATAAAATAAGGTTCTGGAATCATGTACCTATAATTATAAATAAATAGTTATCCAAATAAAACTGTGTGATTAAGTTTAAATATGCAACGTCACACACTCATTTTGCAGACTGCCTCAGGTAAAATAAGTTAACTTTCAAAAACAATCTTAGGAAAAATTATTTTCTTATAATTACTGAACAGTGTTCCTTAATTTTATAAATTTGTCCTTAAAGATTTTTCAGTTAGCAAAGCTATTATCTAAAAAATACAAAGGAATTGTTAAATTAAAATGGAAAGCGAAGGTACCGTCTTCGTAATCAAATTGATGTCAATGAAACAACGTTTGGAAGATTTGAACTCCTTTTATGAAGTTTGGTTTCTTTATCCTAAAGCCTTTGGATATATGGAGAGAGTCCGTTTCTCTTAATATGTAGTCAAGCGAAAATACATATAAAAAAAACTTATAACATATAAGGACAATTCTGGTACATAGACATAATATTCCAAAATGATGGCAACTGTTATATAATAATGAATGTCAAAAACATTTCAAAGAGCAAAATTTATTATGTAGGCATTAATATCCCAAGTAAGAACACGACAATATTGCGTTATGCCTGGATAAATTCAATTGCTTTTTTAGGTCCATACAGACGATATTAGATATTTTCGAAAAAATTGGATTTTTCAGTGCCATCTCAGACTACTTCACCAGAGTGTAAGTTGTGGAGCTGAATTCGAATTAGTAGTGCATGCGAACGCACGGTTTTGAGATTGTAAATTGTGAATGTATGCTTTTGAAAAATAAAATATATCTGCTTAAGAACAGAGACTAACAGTGTGTGAAAAAACGAGCTCCTTACCATAGGGGTTTATGACTTGGGTGGAAAATTGTATTATTCTGAAGTAAAATCTCTTCCTTTTTCATCAAATTTTGTTTTTAAGGCTCTTGCGGGGGCACAAAAAAAATATAGTCTCAATATTTCTATAGGATTGAAGGTACAAAATATAGAAATTGTAGATTTAATTGTTTTCATGGTAAATTGAAACAAAAATCATGTGCAACAGCAATGAAATATCAATATCTATGTATATATGTGTAAATTATTTTATAGAACAAACATATGTAATATATACGTATGATGTATGTTTTAAAACGAAATTTAAAACAGCCTCTACCTTAATTTAGTCATAAATCATAAGTAATAACTCGGAATATTTTTAGTTCATGGCAGCAATTTAATTTGACAAAACTCCAGAAAGGTACATGACGAATAAGTAGGGAAAAATTATGTGTATTGCTTTTGAGTTATGTAGGTTCGAACATATGAACTATTTATGAAAATGGAAAAGCTTAAAAGATGCCCGAAATTCCCTTCAGTTAAAAGTCCTTTAACTTTCAAAGTGAACATTAAATATAGTAGGAAAAGTAGGGTAGCCTTGGTCGAAAAGGTGAGGATAAGCAAAATTTGTTTAGTGCCATAGTTTCGATATTAGTAACATTAATTTATAATAATAATATCTTTGTCATAGGCTATTCGTTTGGCTTAGCGAAGTTAAGGCGCATTATGCGCAAAAGTTTAAGATCACAAATAAAATAAAAGAGGAGCGTTAAGTATTCAATTTAATTAAAAAATCTAAATCTCAATTAAAGTAGTAAAAGATCATCTAGATTTTTTGGCAATTTTGTAGCGTAAAACAGCAATAAAATTCTATGTACGTATTTTAAAAAAGGTTGTCAATGTACGCTCTATGTGTGAGTAAATCTTTATCAAAATATCGTGTAGTTGAAGTTGAAATTTCTTGCCGAATAACTATTTATTACTGAGGTAAGTTATATAATATTCATGGACCACAGGAAAACATAAGTTAATTTGCACAATATGCTGTTGTTTATGGAAGGGAATATACATATCTATTATTACAAGCTGCAATTTTCTAGCAAGACAATTTCCGCTGACATGTTGCTCGTAGGTAGACCAAGCTTAATTTAACTATCATAACATCAATCTTTTCGCATGGCCTCACCTGAGCATTATTAAATGTGTAAATAAAATTTGAAATCATCTCTTGAATTTTGATGAAAAGTTGTTGAATATTCAGTCACTTTATTTTTCTCGAGTTATTTAAATTTGAAAAGTGACATTTTTCTGTCGCAATATGCTACGTACTTTCATAAATTTGTGGTGAAATTTGACAAGAAATCTTTGAATTCTTGGAAATGTATTTTCACCCTTTTGATGCAAAATATATTGAAATAGTCCTGAAAATAAAACAGTTGAACGAAAACTTCCACTTTTTTTGATTTTTCATTCCCTGGGATAAATTCGTGCTTGCCGCCGTGGCAATTTAAAAGTTCTACAATAGCTTTACCATAAATAGTTTATTTTAAGAATTTATGCGGAGTTTTTTTAAGGGTAGAAACGTTTTTAATATTTGATTTTGCGATTTCCAGCGATGGAAAACATGCTGAAGAGCCAGCCCTAAGGATAAATGTACATATATAATTTTTCCAAAATTGAATGGAAAATAAATCATTTTTTTTTATATATACTTATGTCACTTTGAGTTCATCCCCCACTTTGGGTTTTACTGCAGTAGGGGATAGCACGTTTTTTAAAGTATAATGAAAATATAACTAAAAATATAAAATATAAATAAAAATATGTCTATGCAGACATATATGTAAGTATGTGTATATAATAAAATATAATCCCAACGATGACAAAAAATAATATTATTAGTCAGGTTTAGACTAGTGCAAGTAATATCTTTTAATTTTGAGAAGCATAAGGAATTAATTTACATAAAAAAGAATATTTTTTCTTGGTGTTATTTTAATCCTTTAAAGGTTCATTATTGGTGATTTGATTTTTTTTCGAACAACTTTTACTGTTTTTCATTTAAATAGTTAGACAGATAATTGACTGAAATCCATTTAGTGCACTTTAAGTAGTACTTGCATTAAAAATAGATTTATTCTTGTCCACTTTACTACTTTTTTCGCTTTAATTGTTTATATAATTCCATTTATGTGTCTTCCTGTAATGAAAAAACCGCCAATAGTCAGAGTAACTATTATTACAAGGTAACCATCCAAAGTATGTCCCTCAAATTGTGTTCGTCTTTTAATATGTTATTTTCCATTGAAATTTAAACTACGTTTTTTTTTCGTTTTTGGCATGCATTTGCATAGTCAATTAATTAATGAGTCTAATGCAATTTAATTTATTCCATTTATGTAAAAATCGAGATATTTAAGATTTTGCATTTTGAAAATAAACAATTTCTCATTTTATTAATCAACTAATATTTGTTATAAAAAAATCTTAATGATTTTAAACAAATCTTATACAATTTGCTGCAAAATGTAAAGATAATGTAAAAATGTAATAATTTCAATAGCTAGCTTAATTTTTTTGGAAAATGGAATTAGGCCACTTTCAAAATAAACGGCTCAAATAATCTTCATACTGAATAATATAACAAATATATATAGTTTTATGTTATACTTAACTGGAAAAAGCTGAGAAAGTTACGAAATATGAGAGTTGGATTTTTTTTATCTGTATAAATAATGTGAAGTTAAATGTAGTCCCGGTTATCTGCCCTGAATTGTCACTTAATTGCAATTTTGGGGAAGAATCATATATTATAAGAAGAGGAACATGTCTAACACCTTTTCCTTGTTATAGAGACTTATACCACAAAATATGGCGTAAAATCTCTCCTCAAATAACATTAACAATGGTTGCCGGGATAACTCGCAATGCGGCATCAATTGCCTAGACAAATGTTAAATGCGACCTACTAATAAAAGAAAATGTGACTGACTTAATCCTCGCTTAAATACTTACGCTCCGCAATTTGTTAATTTGAGGGAGCAAGGAGCCCCCGATCCTAAGACCCCCAGGACTTTAAATACCTAGGCCTAAAATTTTCCTATGAAGATGTCGGTGAATTACTCAAAGCCAGTTAAATCCTATTCAGAAGTTTCATTTGTATACTTGAGCGTGAAATTGAGAAGTGGCGCTTGTCGGAATATCCTCACCTTCGCAAATTTATTAATTAGCATAAAAGTTTATTTGCCTAGGACAAATTTCTTGGGAAACTTTTCGGATGGCACAGGATTCCGGTGATAAAAATTATCATAAAGCTCTTGCAGGAGACTTGACTGCCTTGTTAAAATTTATTTTCATTTGGATTGGGAAACTGCTTTGGTGTGTTAAAAAGTTATCAGTTTGAAGTGTCTAAAACACCTTTAGGGCATCGGAACGCGACAAAGATGAAACTCGACTTCAGAAATCTTACCGGTATTCATATTGAGAGTGATGGAAGTGTTTCTTTGTAAAGAAATAACCATTTTTTTTACGAAGCCTGAAGGGTTTCAGGAAATTAAAAAAGAACGTTTTACAAGTATACCTGGCGTAAGGTGCCAGCATAACAGGGCGTGCTGCGTTTGCAATTGCTCTATTTTCCACTTGAAAATAAATCAATTTTCAATGCAGCTTCTAAGAAGGAGTGTTTGTAGGTCGACCGCAGCCAACAAATTGAATTTTCAATTTCCTGGTTATTTAGCTATAACTTTAAAAGCACTCAGGCAATCTCGGTTGGACATTAGTTGGATAAACTTATGTCGTGAAATTAATTCAAATTTCTAGGTAATAAGGAAAAATGTATGCATATTTTTATGTAAATATTTTTATAAGTAATTTTATTACTATCAAAAATTTGTTTACTATCGTAACTTTAACTCAAATCGGCATAAAGGGAGCGCTGTGACTGTAACGTAAAATGAAAGATGAGAGCATATAGGAGAGTGCCTCAGCACCGTTTTATTCACGTTGCGTGTGATAGTATGACTAACAGAATATGGTATTTGTAAATTCAAACGATATTAGCACACTTTAGTTTAGTTGCTTAAATTTAGGAATCGAAATGTTTGCATACAGTCTTATAACCTTTTTCTCACATATTGTCATTGCGTCGTATAAACTGCTGATTCGGTTCAAAACCTAAAATTTTGACCTTAATAAGCTCAACCTCAAAAGTATTTATGATATTTTGAATATTATTAATTCTGCAAGCAATTTAGTCTGTTACTATTTTATTCACAGACTTTTAATTTTTTCAGTTTTAAGCTCCACCGTTTTTAAGATTTTAATGTACATAGATATGCTGCTTTTAATGAAATTCAAGCAAACGATTTTGGGGAAAAAATTTAGTTTCTCAAATTTTGTAAAAAACTTAAATTTTGTTTATTTTACACAATTTTTCAAGATTCGTTTTTAAATAAAAATTTACAATAAAAATTTGCAACAACTGAAAATAACAAAGATAAAAGTATTTTTGCCTGATATTTTTACATAGTTTCAATCAATCTTGAAATACTCAAAAAATTTAAAGATAAAATAATTACATACCTATTTTTATTTTTATAATTTTCTTTATCATTTTGTCTTTTTATTATTGACTTGTTATACTAAAAATAATTTACTAAAACAAAAGTAATTATGCATAACTAGAGATAGCTGTAGAAGTAATTAGGAGTGCCAACTGAAAATTTATTATTTGAAAAAGAAAATGAATTTATAACGGACATAACATTATTAATAAATATCAATACTGTCTGCCTTCATGTGAAATATTAACTCAAGGTAAATATTAGGTAAGCTATGATTTATTTTTCGGACACCCTGGCCATTGTTAATAAATATGATTACTGATAGACAAAATAAGGCAAAGACGTTAAAATTGCAGTTTTAAACCATATTTTTCTTCCTAAGCCCTAACACGATTAAATTAAATATTGAATTGGTGTATGTTGAAATAATTTATAATAGTAGTTATTAATTTTTTTTTTTCTTTCATTAGCCAACAGAAACTGCCCTAACTGACAAAAACTAACAAAACTTAACTTAAAATAATCAAAATTTAACTATAGAAATAATTACATTAAAATCAAAATTAAAAACAATAATAACAATAAAAACAATATATGTATAAACTAGAATTAAATGTTTCTCAGCCTATATGATATCATATTTGTTACAGTCATGTCTGATCAATTATATAAATGCAAAAAGTGATGAGTTAATAGTTAAATGTTCTATTTCTAAAACATATACATACTTACCCCGTTTGGACAAAAGAAAAGGGGAAAACATTTAAATTAAATTCGGTCGAAACCAAGGCTCAATCACCTGCTATTTGTTTATTTCCGTAAAAGGATCTATAACATTCCTTTCCCGTCCTCGGGTTGCTATTGTTCTATTAATCTTTTCTGTTTTTGTGTGTAAAACAACAGAAACACGCCAAGTGGAAAAATCCTTTCGCTTTTTAAGTTGGCGGGAAAAGAAACCCTAACTTTCGCAGACACACCAGGGACCTTCTTTAGTGCCCTCTCACATGCTTGGGCACATTCCTTATTGGCAATTTATTTCGCGAACATCTCGATTTGCTGGTGTTTGCGAAAATGTAAAAGACGCGAAAACGACAAAGGCATTATTATTACTTTTACTCAATTTACTTGGAGCTACAAAGTTTCGGCGTTTGCCTTCGTTTCTTTCAAAATTTAAGGTTCTCAGTGGTCTTTTGTTGTTCTTATGCTCAAAGCAAATTTATTTTTCCACGAGCGTGGAGCAATTTGCTTTTTAAAAGTGAATATAGGGAGTGGGTGGTTAATAAAATTGTTTTATTTTTGTACAGCTTTTCATTACGCTTGAAATTAAGCAAGACAAAGTTTTGAGTCCGAATTTTTAGACTTTGTCGCTGAAAATTGCTTTTGTAATCGCTGGTTAAATAGGGAAAATTTTCATAGTTTTAAAACAGCTTTATTAAGTTTCTTTTTCAGATTGAAATTAAATATTCCGAATTATTCCGGTAGAAAAGAGTTCAACAATTTTTTTTAAGCGAGGGAAGGAGGATTTTGTTCACATTTATGGTTATAGCCCAAACTATAATTAAAAACTCGGTATTTGTTTCGAAAAAGTTCGCCATTTTGTTAATTTTTGGTAAAACAATTTTCGTCTAGTTTGGGCTCTAGCTACAGAAATACAAAATTATATCCCAAATTTTAATTTTAGTGTACTGGAGTAAAATATTCGCTAAAGTTTTAAAACCAAAAATCAGGGCTTATCATTTGTCTTGCCACTATAATACTTACTACAATAGTTTCCTAACCTAATTTAAAATGCATTTACAATAAAACCTTTTGCATAATTTGAATGTATTATAATAAATAGTCCTTTTAAGTCTCTTGAAAATGTAAAAAAAGTACAAAATTTTGTTACAAGTGCAACATTTGTCGGGGATTTTTATGGCTTTTTTCTTTTCATACGCTATTTAAAGAAAAATCAGTAGAATCGGTAATTGTTTTAAGTAAATATGCCATTCATGGTTTTTTAATCCTTTTTTCTATTAAAGTTTTTGTAAATTTACTTTGTATGTACATATAATATTGCATTTACATTTATTGTGCGATTGTATGGCCCTATTCTGGCTTTTTAATGATAACGATAAAATTGAACGGAATTAATTAAGTTATGGCTGCACTTAATTTCAATTGAATTGTTTTAACTGGCATTTAATTACCATTCCTGCAACATCGAAATTCTCTGTGTGGTAATAAAAGTCGAAAACAATTTGCTGTGGCATTCCTCTGTAAGCAACAATGGGGTAATGTCGCCGTAATGGTTTTATGAAATTCTTGAGGAGGAATTCTCTCAATACTCCTTAAAACCTCAACATCTCGCCGGAAGAACTTCTAAGTGCATGCTTCATGACAGGGGAGAAAAGTGCTCTTAGCCATTTAGCTCCAATACTAAAGCAAAGAGGCTCCGTGTGTTCGACTTCGAGGACTCTCAAAGTAAAGATAAAACTTACCTCAATCGGCTTGTTCGTGCTTAAATCCACCAGTCGGTCCTCCACACGAATTCGTCCCTGTGAGATGAGTCCTGAAATATATATATGAAAAATTGTCAATGCCGCGTGATGATATAAATCCTTATTTTAAGCGTAACAAGGGAATTGAAGGGGACCTTTTTAATTCTAAGGGCTGATTAGGACCACATTTACGAAATTGGGAAAACAAGATAATTTTAATTTTAAAATGTGGTACACAATATGTATTTCAGAAATCCATAGGGTCGAGATATGTAAGCAATGATATTTATGGTATAGTTGAACAATTATAAGTATTGTATAAAGCAACATTACAACTTATTTGTTATTATAATGATCAGTTTTTATTTGTTGCAGTAACATTTATTTTTTTTTAATATAGTATTTGAGTACTAATAATTATTATTATCGGTCTCTTCCTGTAATTTATTTAAAAATATATATATAATTAAAATACTGGCCAAAGTCGGGATTTCAAGTGAACATATGTATATTGAGTATCCTATCAAAAAGTGGTTTAACTGCAAAATTGTCTATCAGGCAGTCTGCAACATTATAAAAAAGTTTTAATACCTTTCCTCTAAATAAAAGGTGGGGCGTTTCCAATATAAGAAAATGTTTGAACGAATTTGAAAACATCTAGTCCATTAAACCAATTATGTAGTTTACTTAATGGAGTAAATTAAACATATACATATGTATATATGTATGTATATGGGTTAAATGGACAACGAATTTTTTAGCCTTTGATGCGCCTAGTGTAAATGGAAAATCCGGAATGCAAGTTTCCATGTAAATATTTCAAACGATATCTAAATAGTATTTTCTCCAAAGCGCGAAAAAAGGTAACCTAGCTTTTTTCTTTATACATAGATACCTTATGGAATGATTTTCCTTTTTATTTATTTATTTTTTTGTTTGAATTGAACAAAATGGCAGCCTTCGTAAATTTACTTTAAAATTATAAGGTAAAAAGCCCTTGCATTTAATTTCTCTTGGGGCATCTTTCTTAAGGATTCAGTTTAAAATTTATATTATTCGTAAAAAAATAATGCAGTCAAATTCTATTCTTTCGATGAAACAAGATTTAACCTGTCGAATTTCATACCTAAGCAATATAATTTAACCACTTTTTGACCTAATGCGAACCGGCGAGGATCTCCGCACTCTTGAGGTTTTTTCGCAAAAAATGATAAGAAATTTTATAATATTAAGACGACAAACTTTAGTAATCATTCTTAATGAAGTAATTAAACGGTTTAAATAATCTGTAAGTATATGTAGTTAAAAAAAAATTCCTGACTCACTGAGTCATCCACGCGCAACTAAAACAAGGAATAAGGACGAAGGATATTTCGAAATTCAACCAAGTTTGAATGAGTTAAATAAATACATTTTTCCACTCGAGACTTCGTAGGAGTACTCCTAAAAACAAACAAGCAAATACGTATTTCGCGATTTTTCGAAAATCAAATCCTTGAAATGGGGTAAATAAAGCTGAAAATCGGATATGGGTGTCGATATTGAGGTTTTTGACATTGATTACGAAAATGGCATCAATTTTGAATTCACGACGGCGACATGACATGAAATTAAAACTCTGTAGGAGTGAATCGGGAGCTCCAAAGATTTTATGGTGAAACAATATCAATTCTCGAGGGAATTAAAGAGGTTTCCTGCGGGAGAGAAGCCGCGGGAAAAGTTAGTTTTAAATAAATCTATTCACTCTGATCGAACGTGGGTGCACAGTTTCCAGAAAGTGCCACTTGCAAATGAACGTTTTGACGGAAAAAGGACTCCTCAGAGTTCTTCCTAAACTCTGAACGAAGTGGCCACTGTGAGTAACCACCAGAGCGGCAAATGTAAATTATTTAAATCCTTTTTACAGATCCTACAGTAGGATGGACACATAGTTTTTATTGGTCCCATCGAACTGTGTTTTGTATCCTGAGATATTTAGATTAAGGTAGAATTTTACCATAAAAACTAGTTATCTGCTTTTATGCTATTGTTAAAATTTACCAAACTTCTGAGTTTCCATTTTTGTTCTGACCTAATACTTATCGATCAAATTTATATTTGTAGCTCTATTTGAGATATCCTAAAAAATATCATATCATCGTCGAGGACGCCGAAGTGAAATTCTAATTATCTATACATAAAAAGGAAGTTTGTGTCAAACATTTTGAAATAATACTAAATAATTAATAAACTAAATCAGTAAACACAAATTTCAAAACGTCACTGCACATTTATTCTTTTCATTTTAATATATTTATTACCCGCGCTTGAATGAAAATGTCACAATAACTTGTGAGGATTCACGTTAGTCAAAATCGAAATTTTCTTGAAAAATTAAAAAAATTAACCTAGAACTTTTACTTTTAAAAACGTGAGAAATATTCACAATGTTGACACATTTCTTACGAAAAAAGTAAATGTCAAGTATATCATGTAGTAATATAATGAAATTTATAAAACTCGTATAGTAAAAAATTCATTTGGAATGCCTAGTAGCTTTGATTCAGGTTTCGTTAATATGCAAACTTTATTTGGAAACTTGTTTGAAAAGAAGATAGGCTTAAGAAATTAGGTTAGAGTATAAATTTATTTAGAGCGAATCACTATATTTTTGGAAATATTATTTAAATTATAAATTAGAATTTTGACATATACGTGTGTGTAATTATAAATCTTCTATTTTCAATTTTGTTGTTTATACTATACGCTCTTCTTGGACGTTACACCTTTTAAAATGATTTTGAAATCAAAATAAAGCAGCAATGTTCATTTGAATTATGTTTTCATTAATGCTGTGCTCCCTTTTCGTAATCAGCATCCCTTTCCTGTACCAGATTAAATCTTATTACCACATATAAAAGATCTAGCATATTACGACTGCGACTACACCAATAGCCCAGGACTAAACTGGGACACGTTTCGCGAAATTGGCTCCTACAGGATTCATCAGTGCTTGGAGCGCCGACTGCCGAGCCGCGCAACCTTCGGGGTCTGAGGTCCTCCAGGAAGCTCCCATGCTCCTCATTATCTCTGACCTCCTTTAAGATTATTTCCCGAAATTGTGGCATCACCCAGCCGCACACTCCGGGAACGAGTGCACCAGCGACGGCTAAAGACACCCCCAGGAAATAAAGTGACGTAAAAGCCCTCCTGTAATGTTCTGGGGTGTCTTTGGTGTTACTGTTTTTAAGCCACAAAGCACCCCCGCAAGATTTCTGCGGATGGGAAGAGTCGCCACTTTTGTCAAATCAAAGGCTAGATACAAGCGTACAAATTTAAATATCGCTCGTGTCTTCGTCCTTTAATATTAAATGAATCGTATGAGGAAAACATCACGGAAGGAGGTCACTCGAGGGGAATTTTGGTTGAATCACATGTACGCAGGTAACAAAATATTAATGTTTAATATTAGACATTTGTTGCATAATCTAAGTAAATGA
This sequence comes from Tolmerus cingulatus, assembly GCA_959613345.1. Lineage (NCBI taxonomy): Eukaryota > Metazoa > Arthropoda > Insecta > Diptera > Asilidae > Tolmerus > Tolmerus cingulatus. The sequence goes on from OY390710.1 coordinate 26,122,517, forward strand.
AGTATTATTATAAAAAGGTTTCGCGATTACACAACAATCACAATTTACTTAATAGCTGTTACTATACAAACGATAAAATCGATTAAAAGAGTGTCTCAAATTGCGCCCAACATTAAATCAAGATAAAATACGATGATAGCTAAAGGGCGAAGGTAATGTAATTTATTATTTCATTCATAATCCAAAAATATCAATATTTTCTCAATATGAATTGTAACACAAATACCATAATCACACCTGTTTGTACTCAACGATATTATAAATCTATAAAAATTATCGTAAACCGAAGTTTTATATTTCCAAAACAGTTGACTTCAAATAAGCATAACTTGGTCAGCATGTATTCCTCGCAAATTATTTAATTGTAGTAAGTCGTGCTATTTTTAAAAGTAATTTCAGTATTCAGCTAATATTTTTTTCCGAAATTGCGTTCAGGGTGATATCTTGAGTCTTGGGCGACACAAATCTAATTGAAAATGGCCACTTTGGAGACGACTATTTCAAAAATCGGGCGTTACTTTGAAAAAAGATTTAAGAAAATTCACAGTAAGAAATTTTACTAGTAATATGCTTACTAGACTAATCTAGTAAATTTTTTTCATAATTTTCTTGTAAACATACATATAAGTTAGCAAAAGGTAAAAATTTAATTGAAATTCCAGTAAAAACAACTTTTATTGAATATAATAGTATTTAATTTAAGGCCTTACATACGTCTAGCAATGCCAAATATGCGCTAGAAGAAAAAGTTTTTTTAGTAGGGATAACTATAGAAATTAATAAAAAGAACTAGTACCCATTGCTTAAAGGTACTTAAACTATATAACAAATTTTATTTTACTTTACTTTTACTAAAATTACTATATAAAAAATCACATGATTCACAACATTAAGAAAAAAACCTTGCTCCACAGTCGGCATCATATCTGCAGTAAATGTTGATCGACTTGCAAAATTTAAAAAAATATTTGTAAAATAAAGTTATAGTCTATCGAGCCGGAATTTTGAATTTTGATAAATTTAGCAATTTATTTTACACTTTAATTATTTTCATTTTAAAATTATAATACCAAAAATCCGACTCGATAGAGTATAGAGAAAACGAGATTGAATATCTAAAAAAATCGCATCAAAAAATATTAAAAATTGTATAAGTTATAATGCCGACCGTGTCGGAAAAAGTAATTTCGAGAAAAACACGTTTAAACTTTTAAGGACAGCTACCTGCACGCACCAAACTCTCGTCGGGCAGTTACATTTTCTACCATAATTTTGGATCTATGGAGAATTTTTGTAATCGGTTTTCACAGAAATAAGCCTAACACTACAGAGAATAACAATATGATAAAAAAACATGTTTTGAAAATCCTGGACGTATGTGAAGGCGTTAAGGGGGTATTCTGGTCCAGAATTTTGAAAAAATAGATTCTTTTTTATATTTTCTTATAATTTTAAGAATATGCTGTCGAAAGGGAATTTTAAAATTCAAATTATTAACGAAGTTGCAGCTGCTTTAGCTACGCGGCAACTAGACTAGTCCTACAGGAACTATTATACCCTAAAATGTTTAGACCCGTTTTTCTCGAAACCACTGTTTTCAAACCTATTGGCACGATATCTCAAGTTCTAATGAACCGATTGACTTGAAATTTGGTACACACCTTCTTAATATAACGCGTTATGGATTTACTACTTTTAAAAAAATTAATAACCGGAAAAAAATAATGAGAAAACTCAACATTTTTTTTAAACTGTTGCCATTTTGCGAAAAAAAATTTTGTGTTTTTCTTCGAGGCATACACGATAACGACACTTTTACTAATTAAGAATTCATTTTTGTTATTTTTTTCTGATCATTAGGAGACTCTTAATCGTGTTAACTAGGCCGAATGGTTTTGTTTGAAAGCCTCACTTCACCATCCTGTAATTTTTTAAATTGAGGATATTTTTGTTTAAATTTTTTTATTTTAATTCGTTACAAAAATATTTTTCGTTCTTTTAAAACTCAATTCCATAAAATTTTCAAATTTGGCTCTGTAGACCAAAATACCCCCTCAATATAAGTTCAATTAAAGTTTAAATAATTTGCTAGATTTGTAGTCATCAAAAAAAAATTACAAGAATCCAACAACAATTCGCAGGAATTTGTCAGAATTCACTAGCAATCCCACAACCAGAGCCGAAGGAACCGTTAGGTTTCGGAGAAATCGATTGAGCCGAGCGCCGCTCTGCGTCAGTCGGACTTAAGCCTTCACCATGTGGAGTCGTGATCTGTGTAGTGTGGTGCTAAAAAGTAATTTGTTATATTTTTTTTTTGTACTTACTTCATGTACTATAATTGTGCCCTTGTAAGTAAGACCTTTTTATTATATGTTTTTTATAATAAATTGTTTCAGCTTGCAAAATGGGTCCGACGCATGTTCATGAATTTTTGCTAAGAAATGCAATTGATTTTGGTGTTGCCAATGTTCTTAGCCCCTTGAGTACCTTTGTCATCTGAGACACGACATGAACTGTTTTCTTTTGTTTTCTTAAATTTATTTTTGTTTTCCAATTCTAATTACCTGAAGTCTTCTTAATATTACATATGTCACTAATATTTTAGAAATAAATGAATTCTTATGTAAAATTTATTACTTCCACATACTACTCCAAGCAACCAAACATTAAATCCGTTCCACACGCAAATATTTTCTCAAATAAATTGGGTTAGGGGATAATTTCAATTAATAATTTTATTTTTCAATTACAATGAAGTGTTTCGTATACCTTCATGAAGTTTTTGCACATTTTAAAGTTTTAAAATTTCATTTATTAATAAATCATAATATTTTGTTGAATAGGTCAAATTATCTTGGACATTTCTAGTCTGTTGAGGATGAAGGCAATTTCAGTTTCGGCAGTTTTAAACTTTTTTTAAACCATTTTTCCAAAAGCATAAATTTTTTTCAATTTTATTTGCTCATACAAATGAAAATGATCCAACGCAGTCAGCGTCGTCCGCAAGTTGTGAAAATAATAAAAATTATTCTGTTGAGAAATTGCAATGTTATAAATGATACACTTCGAAGTAATACTAGCATTTCAGAGGCAAATATTAAAGACTTTCATTCAAAATGCTTAAAGATTTTAAACACTTTTCCGAATATTTGAAAAAGGAAACAATAAACTTTATGAACGATTATTCTTTGGACTTAAATACATATGAAAGTATTAAATTTTTGAATAAATTCAATGCCGAACATTTATTTCAACCATCTTCTTTTCATTAGCAATTAAGTTGCTTCAAAAAAGAGAGTTATATAAAACCGAAGAATATATTTTTGGGAAGCAGATTTCAAAGTAATTTAAATAACACAGTCACATAAGTATGTCCAAGTAGTACATGAAACGTTCCAATATATTTCAATTATAAGTACATTAGAAAGAGTTATAAAAAATAAACAAGTTTTTTCTATATTGGAAAAGGAAAAAAAAATGAAAATAATCAAGTATATTGTTCATACTTATAGATTCAGAAGAACATAAGACTAATCATTTTTTCAAAAAGTTTCCAAGAGCTCTTCGAATTAGTCTTTACTATGATGATGTTGAAGTTGCTAATTCTTTAGGATCGAAAGGTACTATTCACAAACTTGGAGTTTTTACTACACTTTCCAAAAAGAATGCTGAAAAAGAATGGGATAGCATATCTCAATCTAAAGTAACTACTACCATACAAAATGCAAGGATAGCACCTAAAAAATTACTTTAAATCTACACTAATACGTATCGAAGTTCATTAATTTGTTTTTTAATTATTGTAATTAATTTGCGTCGTGAATTTGTTTTTTTGAATTTCCACTATTTGTGTTGTTTTATGTAAGGAAAAAAATAGGATGTAGTTGTTTATTTTCTACTAAATAAAATGGGGAAAAACCAATATTAAGTTTTTTTTTACTGGAATGCTTTCTATTATATTTCATAACACTGTATAAATATTTGTTTTCCTGTCCGTAAGTCTATGTATGTATGTATGTAGAATGTGTATCATGCAAAATAAATTGACATCCTTTTCTAACAAAAGTATATTTGTAATCAACTGCATTTTTGAAATCTGCAGCAAATTCCTATACTGCACAGTCACGTTCCAATTTCGAGTTGTGGCTCTCGAGGTAAAACAAATTGAATTGAGTTCTTGTCTGTTATGAACCTTTCACATCTAGAATATTAGATCATCATATTTTGTGGTCCTTGTGCCATACTACATACTATCAAGCGAATTAAATTAAGGATGGTATGTTCTATCAAAGTAAAACAGGTCGCAAAAGTCTTCATAGTATCTTCCTTTGGAAGGGAAGCGAGAAAAGAAAAAGTAATCAAGCTTTCTTATGTCGAAGAATAATCAAAAATTGAAGTTTTGTCACGCGGAGTGGATAACGCATGGTTCTGGGACGTGACTTACCTTGCATTAGTATCACATATTGACCAATACATTTACTGCTGCTGCTGATAGTCCCCCTTGATCCAGACATTGCTCCTCCTCGGGATGTGGACGTCGCGGCTAATCCGGTCTTAAGTAAGATTTTTGTCATCTGAGTCCGCAGGTCGACGATGACATTCTCCTCGGGGGTGGCGGGTCGCGCTAATGGCCAAATAAAGGACTGAAAGGATAAGAAAACAGGCAAAGGATTATAAAGCAGTCTCTCAGAATTCTTCCCACTTTCGGGCAACACTTTCTTTTCTTTTATTACGCGCAACGAAGGGATGTAACGCTTTAACAAATTGAAGTCGTAAACTTCAAATACGGATGCTTCGGATAAAGCCATTTTCGAAATGTATATAGGCGAAGAAGTTCCCTCTTAAATTAAGCAGACTCAGTTGGGCGTTTCTACTTTTTATTTGTTGGTTTTCTTTTGTAACATATTATATCTGATTTTGCGGAATGTAAAAATAAATTACTTTTATTGTTAGGCAAACTGCAAATAGGGGTTGGGACTGTGATTGATCGATGAGTAGTGATTGTGACAAATTTTCTCACCAGAACTATTAAATTCACTCACTGACTATTACAGCTGCGAGTTCTTTGGTAAAATATAAAAATTGGCAAGTATTATTAAAAGATTCAGATTTGGCAATAATCTTATAAAAAGTGCAAAATATACCTTGGTTGGTCAGAACAATTCTGAAAATATACAGTATTGCTAATATTTATATCTATATCTATGTTATATTTTCGTTCACGACCCAAAAGTTTTGATGGAGCTAAGTAAAATAACTTTCCGCAAATCGGAAATATTATTCCATACCTCTTTTAATATGGATTCTATTATTTTCCGTAATATCTACAGAGACCACCATCATTTAGTTATTTTATATTGTTATACTTAATTAATATGAAAAACCTTTCCTATATTTTGCCATATTTGTATATTTCCTATGTTGCATTACTCAATATAACGAGTATTTACCTAAAGACTCTGCAGTAAAATAGCCACATCAACACTTTTCGTAAAATCTTGACAAAAAACTTAAAACTTAAGTTAAACTTATCGAAATCGCTTTAAAGTATAAGATGATGAGTAGTTTTAATGGCCAGAATGGCGACTCGTAGTCACCACTCAGCACTAATTATAATTCTGGATGGCTGGCATTTATGATTGCATTATTTTGAGGAATTAAACAAAATCTGCGATGATACTTATACGATTGTGGAATTGAAGACGTAAAACTTCTTTCTATATGCCTATTATTTATTCTCGAACAAACTCCTAAAAGTAAAATTGACTTCTCAAAAGACATGTAATGAGGTTCCAATTACTTGAAAGAAACCAGTATTTTAAAGAAGTTATAAATTTATATTTCAATTAGAAAAGCTGTCAGTTGTCGAGCTCTGTTTTCCTTATTACAAATTCTTTTAGATGATTCCCTACATTTTTCATGACAAGGCCTCGTTTTTTCTTTTTATGGTACGGCATTTTAAAAATATGATTTTATTATAAAAAATGTACAATTGTACTGTATGGAGAATCATTAACATATAGAATATTGTATTGATTTGAAAAAAAGTAGTAGTTATTCCTTAAACAAAATCTCAGACTCAACACATATTTTAAAAAGTGTTTTATTTACCTACTGTAAAACACTAAAGAAAAAAGTAAATTTTGAAAATTTCAATGTATTATAGAAATAAGAAGTTGCTGATTTCTCAGAATTGAGAATCGGATTTGAAATCAGCGATGCTGAAAACTCAGGATAAATACTTTTCGCATAATTTACAGAATATTTATCAGTGGAAAATCGAAATCGAAAATTATTAATTTTAGAATTACGTGAGGACATTTTGCTACGTAAGATTATTAGCTAGCAATAATAAAAAATAATTTTCAAACTGTAATTTTTTTTCAATAATTTCTGCACAATATATATTTAATGTTCTATTCCTGCAAAAAAATCGCTGAATATTAATTTGACATTGACAATGTTTCTTACATAATTTGTAGAAGAAAAATTTACCCTCTCTACAATATTGCATAATCATTTTCACGATATGTGCTATAGGTAGGTAACGAGTTGCTTGCCTAAAACTTATTATTATTTATTTTCGTTCTTCATAGTAGGCTTTCTCCCTTAAAATTGAATATATAGTACATATTATTATATGGAAAATTATTTTTTTTTAGAGTATGAGGTATTTACGATAACCGAATAAAAAAAATTCCAATTCCACATATATTAGTTTGATGGTTGAAATTACGTCAATGTTTGCCAGTGTAATGTATTTTATCTCCATAAATTCCAAAAAATACTTGTTTTCAACACCATAATTCTCTAAAAAGTATAACTTCCAAAAAATTTATAATTTTCTTTTTCCTTGTGATAGTAATCAAGTATTTTTCAAAAACATACATATGTACATATATTATTGTACCCTTGCAAAGTGTGATTGACTATTGGCGGGTTTTCTCTATGTTCTCTAATATTATTTATTCAATTTTCAATCATGACTAAGTGCATAATTCGAGAAACATTACTCATCGTAAAATCGTTAAAGGTACACAAAGATAGTAACTAGGTGGCAGCCTTTGAGCTGCCAATCATCCATTATACCCGTGTTCCCCCACCACATGTTTGTTTCAATCAACCTTCGCTTAGAATTGCATAAATTGTTAACGTTGGCAATTAATCAAGGAATCGTAGAATGATTAGGGCGCTCAAAGGTGGTCTAATATTACTTAGCTGATAACGACTGAAATATCCTTTGTCAACTTAATCGAATTTAACAAAACACACTTAAGATGAACGACCCTGTTAATAGCAGCAGCGGGGTTGAATTTATTTGAGGTTTTTCTTTTCCCCGACACTTAAACATTACGGAATGTTTTTCACAATTTTTCATCTTAAGGAATGAATGAAAGGATAAGTTGTAGTCTCTCCTGATCCTTAGCATGGTAGACAAATTGCGTAAATTTATTAGACTCCTCGGTACCTAATTGGTATGCACTTACACGAATAAATTTCTCCATAATTTCTCGGTTGGACTTTTCTTGACATATAAATTAGTTAAACCTTAGTTTACTATATAAGTATAAGAAGTTTAATAGTAAAGTATCTAAATAGTATTCGTGCTTTAAAAACTAATATAGTTGTTATCATTTTGAGATTTCAGCTACGTTGCTTGCTTACAAAACTGTCATAATATGGTCTCAGGTAATTTTGTTTGCGACAATTTTTATACAATTAAAATAACTTAGAATTATTAATCAAATAAAAGCTGCTTTTTTATTATGATTAATGTTAATTTGTTTTTCATTTAGTCCTTGTTTTAATTATTTAAAAGCACTTTAAGTTGTTTTAAGATTTCATTTTTTGATATACAAATGAAGGCTTAAAACAAATTTAAATTTTTCTACCTCTTCAATAGTAATCTTGACAAATTTGAAACCCTAATTATCTCAACCATCAACTTTGCCGCGGGTTCATTTGAAGTTATTAAAACTCTAGACAGATAGGGACGGGATGACTCTCCTTAATTGAACAGCATCTTAAGATCTGTTTAATATCTTGATTATTTGGGAGACTTTGAGGATTCAAAACAAATTAATAGTTAAGAGTGCCCTTGTACACGGTTATGAGGGACTTAAGAAATCATTGCTCGCACGCTTTTGATATAATGTTGTACGAAGTACGGAGTTTCAAATTTCGAGGGAACTTTAGAATATTATAACATTTCTTAGCGAATAGATGAAATGGCATTAAATTATGCAGAACTTAGAACAAACAGAATTTAAACATTAAACACAGATCCAGGAGTGGGCAATAAAACTTATTACATTTCCAAGATATTTTGGGAAACGCAAAATAGAAAACAATCCTTTCAAAGACAGACGAAGCGGCGGCCTTGTAATCGTCTTACGTCATTGTCCAAAAGAAAGAATTGTACGATATACATATTAAAGGGATCTATTCTATTGAATGTAAGATGTTATAAATAGTACTTTATCGCTTAGACACAACTTCCAAGCTTACAAATAATGAAATTATGCAAATTTGCTGTGAAAATTATTCAACAATTCAATTGTAAATAGTGTGTACTGTTCTTGTCTATCTAAAATCGTTTCAAAATTACTAAAATAAAAGTTGAAATTTAAATAATATTATTGAATACTTTTAAATAGCGAAAACGTTGTTTTAATTAAAATGTCAAACAGTTTTATCTGATTGAAATTAACTTATTGTGTCATACATATATGTACATACTATGCATATATCAATTTTGTATTATATAGCAATTTTGTAATAAAAATCAAATTCAATTAATCAATAATGTTATTTTCAATTTAATTAATTAATTATGGAAATCCAAATTACTGATTAATCTTAATCGAAAAAGTGGCTTTAATAGAACATTAAAACGACATTTCTGGAATTGCTTGCCGACAATGTTTTACTTTTTCAGTTTTTTATTTTAAAAATAAAAATTTGTTTTTAGTTTTAAACAATCAGCCTAGAATGAATGAAGTACGAAATTGTTAGAGTAAGGGGTGTGTGTCCTATATGTCGATATTGATTAGTTTAGTTAAATGATACTAAAAAATACTGTTTCATTACATTTTTCTGAATGTTTTTCTTGATATAATAAACTGCGATTTCTGAGAAAAAAAAATATTGATTTCTTCTGCTCAATTTTTAATATATGTATATTATGTATCGAAATTTCTCTTTGTTCATTGTAAAAGATATATGAAATTATATTTTTAATTTAAAAGTTGTTAAAAGAGTTATAACAAATATTAAAATTAAAATCTGTAAGAACAAAATCGATAAAATAAATCTTTTTGATTTAAGAATTAAATTATTTCGCAATCAGAACTATTTAACAGAATTAAAGTTTGTGAAATATAATTCTTAAGTTTTTGTCTTAAATAAGCATATCTTATATCTTTTATTATTTAGAACTTACGCACTCAATTACAAAATAATGACTTTTTTCGCGGTAGTGGACAACCGGTCTTCCTCGCAGTGTTAATTTTAACAGTTGAAAAATATATGTATTATATATGTATAAGAATATACATACGTAACTAGTTAATAAAAAATCTTGCGTTGATTGCTCCTTTATGGGTAATCAAAAATGTTGGGCAATCAGAAGACCTCCTTTAGACATTCTGGGTATTAAAATGTTCAGCAGCTCTCGGAGTGTTTAAAAAAAAACAATATGGAGTTTATGATTGATTCATCATCCTCGTCTCGTGAATATTTAATGTCATACATCGCTTAATATAAATTTTCGTTATTCTGGTCGATGACGTACATGTAACAGTCGCTGTTTCGTGGTAGTAGGTGTTCTAGGAAGGAGTTCAATACATAAACAAAACAATTCAACGTCTTCAATTTTGTGTAGTAGCGTAAATCTCCCCTGAACAACTTTTTCCTTAATCCACCAGCTAAAGGCCACTTATCTTTCCGGCGGCGTTATTTTAATGGTAAATCCGGCTCGCCCACGTCACGTCCTCGTCCTAATAGCTTTCTTGTCGACTCTGCGTTATTTAACTTTTCCAGGACATTTAGACATTTATTAACGCGACCCGGATTTCTTCTTTTTTTTTTTATATATTTTCTTTCCTTTCAATTTTATTATTTTTTCTTTAATTTTAAATCGCTTTCATTGCAGAAATATTATTGGTATGAGCCAACCTCTGTAAATTGAATTTGAATTAATTAATTTAGATATTAACTCACGTAGATGGTTTCAACTTGGAATTTCGTATTTGCAGCTTTGGCTCAATTATTATTATTAAATGAGTATTATTAAAACCAATTAATGTATTTTTCAACATTAAGTTTAAAATTTGCTATGTTGTTTTCGCAAGTTACTTGATGTAGAGGAAATAATGCAATAAAAATATCATACTCTTGAAATTAACCCTTTTCCGGATCAATTATTACCTCAATGACCTTTTTGGGAAAGTATTAATTTTGAGTTTTAATTGACTTACTAATTAGTTTCAGTTACAAATTGATTTAATTTTATGGTTACTATGTCGTATTTAAGAATTGGTATTATTATTAAATATTAGTATTTGTTTTTAATTTTACAAAATTTATAATGGTTAAAGGAAAAAGCTTATTTAGAGGAAAATTTCGACGCTTTGCTTTTCGAGGTAGGACAATATTCTCATGGACAAATAGCTTAGAAAGTGAGAGTTAACCGATCAATTGTTAGCCAGTTCAGAAAAAATATAGCTCGGTGTAGTTGTTAACAAGTTCTAAAACAAAAAGAAAATTCGATCGCAACAAAATAAACGTAAAAACACGGGAAAACAAAGGTATTCTAGTTTTTAAAAACTGGAAATTAATTAACAATTGGTTTTATTAAAACTGAAGTACTATCCCTAAAAAATTTCATAGAGATACATATGTAAAATACAAAAACTCTATATTTATAATCATTAAATTGCTTCTGACATAAGTTTAAATTTCAAAATTTTGGCACTAATTTGTGTATTTGTAAGTTTACCTTTTGGTTGGTACAATTTACAAATACATACATGCAAAATAATAACCTACAAAATATTTTTGAATTAAACTTAGCAGATTTAAGATTACAAAAAAAATAGTCCAAATTTTTGGCAATGCAACAAAAAATGGTGGCAATAATATGGTACACATTGTTGCGACGAATTTATATGAAGTCAATAGTTTTAGAAGATATCGCAAATTAGTTTAACAAATAAACTATATCCCGAAGAAAATAGTTATAACATTAGTTCAATATTTAATCTAGTTAGAACATAATATATTTAAAAAATTGGTGGCAGCTCTGGCTCACTCAACGCTACTTGGTTTTTCAAAGAGTCTATCAATCGTAGGTATACTCATAATAATATGGAACGTCTAAAAGTAAAATGGTTCAAAGGACCTCTGCACAACTTAATTGGTAATATGTCATGTACAGAAAACGCAATCAATTATAGCTCTGATTGAAATATCAAATTCCATCTGAAACTCAAATTACACAACAAAAGAATTTCACCATTGCTTCAATCTGCTCAAGAGATCCTTTCTCCTGATTTTTCTATCTTTGATTGCTTTTGTATGATTCCATTCATCCATGAATGCATTGGTTTTATTTTAATTCAAAATAAATACAGAAAGCCAGTTATAAAGTCAATTAATCCTTTTTCTGAGCGCCAACTGCTGAGAGTGCGACTGCAGGGATCTCTTGGAAATCCCTGCGTTTTTTATTGCGTTGATTAAATCAAAACTTTCGCAATCGTCTGTCCCTGAAAGTACTTCAAAACGGGCAAACTTTAAATGGAACGAGTAGCAACGTTAATTAATTATTCACGTTTTAATTTCAGCAGACAAATTACCTTGCCGAATATTTATGTATGTGACGGACTACTCAAATGGGTCTCACTGGCTTTGAAGACGTTACTAAAAAATTAGGGCAGAGTGCAGTTGCAGGTATAAAAAGCACTTGAAGCTTTTTATGAAAAAGAAAAACTACATTTATATCATTTATTATAACCCTGTTGCTGTTTAATGTTTTGTTTGGGGTTACTTACCTGATTCACGTCAATTACAGGCGAAGTTGAGTTCAGCTCTGATGTTGTGTGGGCAACACCTTGAAATAAAAAAGTTTTATTTTAATAAAGCTATTACTTAATGTTGTTTATACAGGCAAAATGAATATTTTTAAAAGTTTGATTGGTTTTTGGTAAAGAGGCATAAAGGTTTCTTTTTCAGTCAATTGCTGTAGATAGTAAAAAGTTTTGATTTAACAAGTTTAAATGAATCTCATTATATTGATTGCCCGTAATATTTACAGATCTAATTAGAGACGTACAGCCAAAACTAATAAATCACCCTATAGTGATAAAAGAATTAAAAGTAATATTATAATATGTTTATCTCATAGTGACAAATTCGAAGAACAAAAGACAAAAATTTATGTATTTTTCCAAAATAAATAAAAATACTTTTATTTCCCACGTAGCTTGTCATGCCTTTTCGCAAACGTTTTATCAAAGACTTTATAACTACAATAGTTATATAGCTTTTGGTTTTATGTTTGAAGACGTTGACGAGTTTACGCCAAAATCAAAATTGTTCAAAAGGCATTTCGGAATACGTTTAAGGCCTTACATATGCACGTCCAGAATTTCCAAAAAACCGTTTTTTTTACATATTGTTGTTCTCTATAGTTTTAGGCTTATTTCTGTGGAAGCCGATTGCAAAAATTTTTCATGGATCCAAAGTTACGGTAGAAAACGTGACTGCTCGACAAGAGTTTAGTTTGCGCAGGTAGCTGTCCTTAAAAGTTTAAACGCGTTTTTCTCGAAACTACTTTTTCCGACATGGTCGGCATAATAACTCATACAGTTTTTAAATTTTTTTGATGCGATTTTTTTTTGAAATATTCGAAATCGTTTTCTCTATAGTATGTCGAGTCGGATTTTTGATATTTTAATTTTAAAATTTTATAAAAATAATTGAAGTGTAAAATTTATGAGGTAAAACGCATACTTTTTTTGAAACTGCCATAAATTGCTAAATTTTTCGAAATCCAAAATTCCGGCTCGACATACTAGAACTATAACTTTATTTTACAAGATTTTTTTTTTTTTTAATTTTGCAAGTCGATCAACATTCACTGCAGATATAATGCCGACCGTGGAGCAACGTTTTTTTTTGGGGTGGTAAATCACGTGACTTTTTATATAGTAATTTTAGTAAAAATAAAGTAAAATAAAATTTTAATTTAGTTTAAGTACCAATAAACAATGTGTACTATTTCTTTTTATTAATTTCTATTGTTATCCTTACTAATAAAATTGTTTCTTTTAGCGCATTTTTGGCGCTGCTAGACGTATGTAAGGCCTTAAAATAAATTTTAAAAGATGGGCTTTATTTGGATTACAGATCCTTTTGAACAATCGTTGCAATGACCCAGAAAAAAATGTGTTGTATATTCTGTAAACGTCCTACTACATACATATCTGAAATATTATATTTTGTTATTTTAAAATTCCAAATCGACGACAAAAACATGCAACTTATTGCAACACAATAGGATGGTTTGCATTCTACTATTTCATAGTAAATTAATTACTAAATTCGAAAAGTTGAAGAGTGGGTCGGTATGTTCATGGCGATTCAACATAGAATGTATGACATGCTTAAAATATTCACTTTATTTCCGACTCAGTATCCTAATAACCCTAGTAGCTGACATTATTTATGGTAAATAAACCACCGGAAGTATCAGAAAAGCTTATTGAATTGTAGAAGTATCCTATTTGCATCATTTGGCGCAAAAAATTATGTTGTGCACTTGAATGGCATCATATCTGGCAGAGAGCGTAAAAATGTGATTACCACTAAGTGAAAGCATCACACAAATGTCTTATTTATTGAGGCGTTAAATTTACGGAGAGTCTGTCAACAAAAATAAAACCAGCCAAAATTTCTGAAACAAGCGATTGAAAGCACGCTTTTATGGTTACCTGCAGAGCATCGGGTGTGGCCAATAAAAAACACCAGAGGGTGCTCCTTTGCAGCCACCGCGACGAGCAGCGGACCAAATTAAAGTTGATTAAATCCAGCTGCTCTCAATAATTTGCCCGCAGCGGGTTTAAATTGGCAGAAATAAGAGACAAATTAACTTTTTGGTGGTAAACAATTTGCAGATTACCCCGCTGCTTTTCTTCACTTTTTGCAAATTGCTCGGGTGTGCAGAACGCTTATACACTAATTTTTGCTGCATTGATAGTGTTTGTATTTGCAAAATTCGATCGCATTAACAAAAACGATTCTTAGCTTGAGTATTTGCAATAAAAACAAAAATTATTTTCATTTATTCGCAAGCTCATTGCATGCACGAATTCCTTTCGCTTTCTGAAATTTTTAAAATACCAAAAGCAGCATTGCAGTTTAACTGTGCACTGCATATACATACATACATATGTATGTATGATGATCTAACTACGTTTTTACCATTTTCCTACCTGGTTCAGATTAGATAAACAAATTTTGCATAAAACTGAATTTTAAAATTCCTCACGTACATACATACATACATACATACATTTACATATACATACATATACATCACGAATTTCATATTTGTGAAAAGTGCATTAAATTCTCATGATAAATATTTTCCCATTCGAATTTTAAACTTTGAAAGAGATACATTTTTGGACTAAGTTGTTGACACAAAATTGGTATAAACTTAGACAATTTTATTCTATTTTCGCGAAATACAAAAAGTTTGAAAAGCTACCAATTTTCATAAATTTCAATTTAGTGCAAAATTTTCTGCTAAGCCTAGAATTGGAACCGATTTAAAAAATACACACAGTTGGTATAAACTTATATACTATGCAGATTTCCATCCTATGCGTCATATCATATGCACAACTGCATAGAATAATGAGGCAATTTATGCTAATAATGGACACGACTCTTTTTAACATAGACGTGTTTCTGGAACGTACGAAAATAGCATTTATATTCCTTTCCCATTAAGAGTAATTTATTAGGGTTCAAAAGGAAGCAATGAAAGTCGTTTGCAGTGTATTTAATATAATAACCACCTTAAAAGGATCTTAAAGACCTAAATAAAAGAGCCTTCAAAAATTTCAAAGTAATTTCACTTAAGATTTCGTGGTACGTACATTATGTTAACATGAAATGGATGATGAATAATGTACACTGAAAGGAATTCAAAACTGATATAAATGAGAGGCTATTGTTAGTTGGTTATCTCAAATTGAAAAAATAAAATAAATTTATAACAAATGTAAAAAGCTTCCGAGGAAAATGAGCCAATCTATTTCCTGTAAATATGTAGGTACATACATATAAGTGGAATCACCAGGATATTTTTTCTCATATAAGTGTGGTTACTTTCAATAGAATGCATATAGTTATTTAGTACAATAAATTGCACAAAATTAGTTCCTAGGAAAGATTGCTAAAAGCCTGTTAACCGAGTAAAAATATATAGGCCCTAAACGAGTCCACAAAAGCATCTTTGAAGATACCCGAATATGTGCTTTTCCCCAATCATGTTTTTTATTTTATAATATTTTATTTTAATATCTTAAAATTGTTTAATCATTTAGGGGAATCTGAACTATAATGGGTTAACATAATTTCCGAAATGTTATTCTGTTACAACCTATTAGAGCTCAGCCTACTATTATATGAAACATCGTTTTGCTAACTTTTGATTTTGTTAGAAGACAAAAAATATACATTTTAGCGAAAATTCACAAACCTTTTTCATGCGATACTTCTGCTCTACGATTTGGTATTGTTGACCGACTTTTCTATACCATTGATACACTATTTAATTAACTGAGCCTCTTGTTCGTTTAGCGTGAAACTAGTTCAAATCGCGTTATTATAATTTGATCACCCATGCAAGAATCTGGAAGGTAAAGTTTACCTGGTTTGGTGCCGAACCAAGTACCTGCTTCTCAAAAAAGTACGTCAAATTTTCTAATGCCATATCACTGTCGTTCTGCGCATAGTGATAAATATTTAAACATAAAAAGAGTTTAAAATAGTCCACAAAATAATCTATTAAAATATCACAATACTTAAAATACTAGTTGGACAAAACGTCATTGATGTTTTTTGTGGCATAGTATTGTAATGTAATGTTTTTATTTTCAGGATTTCTCGTCGGAGCGTGCTGTTGTCGAAGGTGATTTAAAAGGCTAATTAGGTAAGCCAAAATATTATACATAGCAACGTAGCATTAAGTCAAAAAACAGTAATATTTCCTAATAATTCTTTACCAGCGTAAACCTTTTATCAGAGTTGCTTTCCTTAATTTTTGTGTCACGCAGTTTCGTTATGTCCAGCTTAAAATTTCTCTCTCATACCTGTGTGCCTTATACCGAAACACCTATTAGTCAAACTTTAAAACGTTAATGGTACACTCTCACGAACAGCCATTATTTTAATTGCGCAACTTTTAAAGGTTCTCCAAAGAGTTCAAGGCTGCGAGAACCGGCTCAAAGTAACCCGAATTGGGCTGACATTTCTTCCCTCTAGAAATTAGTCCTACAGGATTCTAAATTGCCATCGGGGTTGTATTGAAGGACCATGAAAATTTCGGTCACGTTCTCTCATTTTAATGAGCCAAGTGCATCACGAGAGGAGTTGACACGTCTGTCGGCAACAAGGAAACAATTTTAGAACAGCTTGTGAAAAATGGCTGAAAAATACGAGGATAGAAAGGCCTACAATGGCAACAAAGCTCATTCTGCATAGAAAGAAAATAATACAAAAGAACTGTGGAGTACCATTTTGTATTTAACGCAAATTTCTATACAAAATGGACGTGAGCTCTTTTGAAATGCATTACAAAGCCTGCGGTGGAAATATGGCAACCGTGGCTCTTCTGGTGTTGCATGCACCTGAGTCCTTAGAGCATATTTAAACGCTGGCTTAAGGACAACAACGGAAGTGTGCTTAAAGCAGTGATTAAAGTATTCATGGTCAGAAAGTGCCTCTTCCATCTATATAATGGATTTTCCGGAAATTGCGAAACCATAGTCATTCTCTCCCCAGTGCTTCATACTGCAGTATTATTAGTAGCACAGTAAAACATTGGTCGAGTTGGCTGAGTCTTAGTTTCAGCTTTATAGTGAAACTTCTGTGGCCCAATTTTACTATTTGCAACAACAAGAAATAGTGGCCGATCTGATTCTCTCTGAAATTGGAAATTCATTCAGTTGTACCACCTAGATTCTGAACATCAAATGCTCAGAGTGCTTCAGAGTTATTGGTTTGCTCGAAAATTAAAATATGTTACAAGGGAAATCCTTCAAAGTAGAAACAATTGGAAAAATAAAACTTTTACCATAATCTCCTTTTACCATAATCTCGTTTTACTTGAAAGCCACTTTTGCAATATCCTTTGCTCCAGAGATCATAAATTAATCATTATGTGAAACCCACGCACATAATTTAAGATTGATAGCATCAGTTAAATTTCACTAACAATTCCTTAGGTAATGTTTAACTATATTTCATGTTAAATACCATTAGAGTCTTTTTCTACGAAGGGTTTTGTTGTTTAATTATTAATTATTCAAACCGATAAAAAAGTAATTCAAATACTCAAAACCCAACTGAGCGATTTAACTTATTTATTATAAGTCCGATACAAGTATAAAGATGGTCATAAATTATTTTATGTAAGTAAATTCTTCAATTTATATTTGGAATTCAAGTTTCAAGTATATCTACATTTAAAACTTTGTCTACGACTTTAGTTCTTAGCAATATATGTATATAAATAAATAATAAATAACCGGTCGGAGGTTATCGGAGAAAACATTCCTTTATTGGAACGTCCTTTCGTTTATTTTCGTGTGGTCAAAGTCTTAAATTGGTAACCCATAATTATTTTCTTTTAGTAAAACATTGGTTGTAAAATAACACAGTTTTCACCTATTTTTTTAATGCTTTAGTGTGATAAGTTCCTTTATAATAAAGCGATATAATGAAATGTAATAAAATCAGATAAAGAATACATACGCAAAATACTCATGTTTTCATTATCATTCCAAGTTTTCTTATTTGTAAAACATATTTTACTTTTCAAGTTCGTTCATTTGATACCTATATCAGTGGGGTTGTGAAGGAAAAAGGTAATCCGCTATCTTGTGGCGTCCGCCATATTGCGTTTATAATAATGCCATATAACTTATCATATTCTACTCGTTAGAAATATATTACATTACGAAGTGATACCTTTATTAAAATTTTCAAAGTTCTAGCTCGTTTAGAAGTATGAAGTTGAAAAAGGTATTCAGGACTTGAAACAAATTTAAGGAATGTGAAGATAAATTTAATCTTTTAAGGACTATTTGTGAAACTTACTTTTCATGGAAGCTAAGATCTACATATATAAATTTTGTATGAAATCAAAATTTTTATTGAGGCTTACTAAAAAATAATTCAACTCTGACATCAACGGATTCAAACACATCACAGTAGACAACATTTTTTGACTAAATTTGCAAGGCTATAAAATATTTATATTATTCCTTTATTTATTATTATTATAATCCCAAATTTCAAATCTCACATTTTATGTTGAAAAAACAGTGACAACAAATTGTAAATGTTTAGTTGCGAAAATAGGAATAAAAGCAATATGGACATGAAATTGTGAAACACATTTAAGCTGCGACAACATTTAATTTAGTCAAGTAGATCAACAATAAACTACATATTTAAAACAATTTTCTGCATGGTATAAGCATGTAAAGTTCTCTAGAATAAACTACCCTATGCAACTTAGTACAAAGTCATATGACAAAGAGTAAATAATATAACAATTGAGTTATTTTTATTTGGTTATTATAAACGTTGTTAACCATTTTATCTTTTCAATAACTTGTGGTTGGATGTCTAACTATTTTGGTATATATAAAGTAGGCGACCAAAATTTAGACGTGGTGAAATTTACAACTAAATATAACTGACAATGGTCAAATGAACTAAATACCAATGGTTAAATCAAACATTTTAATTGATTAATCTTTCCATCTTCAGTAAATTACTGCAGTACTGTGAAAAATGAATTATTTTTCTTTCAACGAACACTTGGTATTTGATATAACTTAACAAATAAAGAAACCATTACAGCACTTGAACTTCTAAGCATATTAAAGCTTCTTACTCCTTTTAGAGTGCAGCATAAAGGATTATACTGCCCATGTTTTCTTGAAGGGAAGAACATCAATAGTGCTCGGTTTGCATAAGGACTTATAAAACAAAGTGAGCAAACAGCGTTCGTAAACAAGCACTTCTGCCTGATTTACTTACTCGAATGGAAGCAATATAATTAACACAAACATAACATATGTACATATGCACATATGTATACTGTGTGTCCTCGAAAAGCATATTTGAATTGAAGGAAATACAGCATGATTCGTATTTAATATATTTACATGGTTTGTTCGAGATTTACCATTGTCATCTCACAATATACTGGTGATGAGGGCGGCCGGCTGAAATATTGGATGCACGTCTGAAGATTGTCCAACAAGCAAGCCGTATTGCGACGAATTCCAGGCTTGTCCTTTCCAGATTTAAATTGGACGTGACATGCCGTCAGTCAGCTGTGTAATTGCTGAATTATTTAAATTAGCTGGAAAGGGTGGCCCGCCCCTCACCCGCCCCAATCCAAGGTTTTACGCACGTGAACGTAGAGGCATTAAATCTGTAAGCCCATAAAACTTGCCAGGTCAGGTTGCGTGCACCGAGCAACACGCTACTGGCGTAGTGTTGCTAAGGACTAAGGACCCACCCCTATGTCCTTATTTAAGCTTTATGACTAGATTTGTAAAGTACAAACTCGACACCAATTCTGCCTTATTACTGAATTTATAAATGTATATGTACGCGAACCCTACCCGCATCCAGAATAATTCCTAAGTCTCCTTCTAGGGGTAGAGTTACCCTGGCTAGACTCTATTCGAAAATGGTACATGAGGTCCTGACCTTAAAATTAAAAAGTTCCTCGCTGTACTACTTACGCAAATTATATGTAATTTAAAAGGAGTATTAAAATAAGAAATTGCATAATATATGTATGTATCTACGACTATATGAAATGTATGATACCTAATTTCAAATTGTGAATCCTACCAATAATTAAAATTTGCCATTTACTTTATGAAAGCGTAAACTTCCCGCCAAAGATTATTCAATTGACAGGATTTCTAAATTTCGCTTGTCCTGTCCCATGACATTTCTCAAATGAGTTTTTATTAATTTTAATTTTGAATATTATCGAAGAAGAAAATAAAATTGGGAGACATATTTGTGGTTCAACAATATTATATTAAATTATTTGCTATATGAAAGCCTTTAAGTTAATTGGATTTTATTGACCGAGACCCTCTAAGATCCCTTAGATTTTTCTAGTCGTGTCAGGCTATACGGACGAAATTCCATTTTCTAGTTGAAATATTATAAAACAATTTCAAATTTAGTATATAATTTAATGTAATTCTTTTAATTTTTCCGGGGCAACAATTATACATAACAACGATTATATACCTAAATAGTTTGTTTGGAATAAGTCCTTCAGCGAATTTTTGGAAAAGTGAAAAAAGTTTTTAGGGTATGGACGTATTATTTTATTTGTTCATGTTTTGTTACATGCTGCTTATTTTTTAATTAGCTTTTCAGAATGGTGTACATAAAAACTCTAGAACTAATTGAGCAAATTTAATATTATTAATTCCGTTTAGCATTACTTGTTCTATTAGTCAGTTAGTTATTTTTAGAATACTTAAATGTAGCTCTTTCAAATGTAATTAATTGTTCTTCTTTCAACCACACTGACCCCTATAATATAAAATAATTTGTTTTTCTAATTGCTGACTGGTGGTTCATACATACATATGTACGTAATGTTTGAGCATTAAAACCTAACAAGTTTCAAATTTTTGTGTTACATATTTTTTGAGAAATATTTTTGTGACAGACAGACACGATAGTGATCTTATAAGGGTTCTGTTTTTTCCTCTTAAGGAACGGAATCCTAAAAAATAGTTCGGTGTTTGAAGTCGGCATTTTACGCTACTGCGGTTATTTTAAGTCGGTCTAGTACTTTTGGTTAAAATTGTCTTCAGTAAAACTCTTGTAAAAAGTTCTCTTGAAAGTTATCAGACGACTTCAAATAAAAATTGGGTAAACTGTTAAAGTTCTATTTGCCTACAAACTTCTAATATCAATAAATCTGAAGAAAATATTTATTATGAATTTTTTTCAATTGCTGTAGGAATCTTGACTTGTTCAGTATGTTATTTAAAATTTATTTATTAAATATTCAGTTGAACAGTAAAAATATACATACATATGTATATAAGTACATTTAGGTATAATTAAGTACATATTCCATCTATCCACATAAGAACTTAACTTTGAGGTTAGTTTCATGTACCAGTGTATGTGCACTTCTCTATATAAGTATATCCAAATAATTTGTTGAATTATTCCAACTCTAGCCTGTGCATGTGATGAGGTTAAGCACAATAAATAACATTAATTTATGCATTTACTGTTGGAAAAAATGAACGCAAAACAAAGAGTTTTATAATTAATTATGTTGCCAATTACACTACCGCCAACTATGATCAGTTACCGCCATCTACCGACCATCACTCACTTGTAACCCCTCAGGGAAGGTCTGCATCAGGTGATTAACTGCAAGTGAAAACCCTACGTTCGTGCAAACAAAAATAATTTAAAAAAGTCTCAAGCGCGTGTTCATGTTACGTTTTGTCCATTATAAAATACACGATTTCACCTCGTAAACTTTTTAGTGCAATGCAGTTAAAGGACTCTTTATACCACTACGGCAGCGAGGAGTAGCCTTGCCAGTTGAATTTAATAAGATTTATAAAAAATTTAATGCAATATGCACCAAAAGTTACATCATTCCTTTGAACTATAATAAAATGTATAAATATTCGTATGTATTATCCGATTAGATAATTTAATTTTCAAACAATAGTAATTGTTCCAATTTCTAAGTAGAATAATTTATCAATAGCTCGATTAAACAATTTTTTTTAAAAATCTGTAGCAGCATTTTATTGAATATAAAATGTCCTGCTAGGAACGTCTAGTGACTAAATTCATAATTCCAGAAACTACATATTTAAATATTTTCATAAAAATTCATATTAATAAACTTTTGACTTTCATATTTAGTACAAAGAAACTTGTTTTTTAAGACATTTTTATAAATTTTTTTTTTTGACTGAATTTTTTCTCTAAATCGGTTTGTACAATTTTCACCAAATTCTCTTCGAAACCTACAGAAAATTGTGTCACTTTCGAATGATGTTAAATATATCAAAAAATAAAAGTTTATAAATGGCGGATTAAATTTTCTCAAATTTAAGGGATTTGAATGAATAGTGGTGGTATACAAATGGTATCTTAAACTTAAGTCCAATCAATGATATTAGATTTTGATACTTTAACATGACTCAAATTAAAAATTTAGGAAAACTTCACATCCATTTATGATAGAAAGGAAAAAAATTAGGTTAGATTACAATACAATAAAAAAAAGTTCGTAGTAAGGTTTTTCAAGCCAATGTTTTTATTTATAGAATTGAAAGCGTATAAAGGGTTAGTCT
Organism: Tolmerus cingulatus; assembly: GCA_959613345.1. Taxonomy (NCBI): domain Eukaryota; kingdom Metazoa; phylum Arthropoda; class Insecta; order Diptera; family Asilidae; genus Tolmerus; species Tolmerus cingulatus. Next base: position 26,145,196 of record OY390710.1, read on the forward strand.
AGATTAAGACCAGAAAAAAATCTAAGGTTTGTGCTTGAGTATTTTGCCTGAGCCTATTTCAGTATATCCTTTATCAATTTCTTTGAGTTATTCTATTTATGTACTTTTGCATAGAAAGAAAGAGTACATTGGATTGAGCCACAGTAGAGAAATTAGTAAAATAGCTTATACGCTTCATCGTACACATAAATAATGTTCTTTATGTAGTTTTCTATTCCTCCAGAAAAACTTGACCCCATTTTTCCGATAGTCTTCATAGGTTCTCCTTTTAATTAGTGCTAGACCTCGGCACTCTCTTAGGGGAGTTGCGAAAAAAGAGTGAGTTTTTACATGAAAAACTCTAAAGTTAAATGAAGTTCTCGTCCCGTCAATTACTCGACTAGCTGAGCCAGGGTTCCTTTAACCCACTTCCATTTTCTGCTTGAGCTCCCGGCCTCCGCTATCCAATTAGCAGAAGCTCCCTTTGGTAGCTGTCAAGTGCGCCTAAAAGTAATAACCTGTTGAGGGATGAGTGCTATTTCCTGTCTCATTTACCTGTGCTTTCCGACTCGATTTTTCGTTTCCACTTTTGCGATATTACAAAGGGCTCCTATTCCCCGTCCTCATAAATTTAGATAGAAACTGCACAATTTAGGGTGTCGGCCACTCGATGGAAATGGCTCGGATTATTCCACGGCTGGGCGGAAACTTCCGCGGAAGAGAAAGACACAATTGCGCCATTAACCATTTAAAATAGTTACGTGCCACCCTTTTTGTGGTGGCCGTGACACGTGCCTAACCGCGGTTTCGAAATTTCACGGTTGTTGCGCCAATTTCATAGCAGCCGTGAAATATTAAGTAATCTGGCATGTCGCGGAATAAAAATTCAACTATGCAATTTTACCTTGCACATAGCATCGATTTAGAGCCCCTAGCTCAAGGACTATTCTGAAAAACACGGCTCCATGCTGCCCCGCCTCAAACAGCATCCTTGCATACGGATGCATCCCCAAGTCAGAGATGCTCAAAATTATTTCGTCAGGGAGCGATCTATTTGCATACTGTTCCTGTTTTTCGTAGTTGTCATCATTTTGTCCCCGCTGGGCTGCAACATGCTTCCTGTATGTTTTGCACCAAATTCAAGCGAAGCCGGAAGTGCCCGAAGTTATGCGGATGAAATATCTCGGCAGCTGGCTGGATTATTCAAGCGGTCTTTTGATTTATGGACCATAAAAACATTCCTTTCCAGAGTGTTTTGTTAATAGTACCTAGCACCGCATGTCACTAGTCCGGGAACTATTCAAATGGTTGTTGGCGAAAAACATTTTCAAAAGAGTTAAACTACATAATTAAATAGATTTAAGGATATTCGACTTAAGGGGTGAAATGAGTGAGTGAAAGAGGGATGTCTCAAAATATTCTCTGAAAATGTCAAGTCAATTCGATTAATAGCTTCCGAGAAATATTACAATTAATAAAGGGGTCTCGCACCCAATGGCTTCATAGCGAAAAACTTATGGGTTTTTTTCGGAACTATGTCTTTCAAGTCGGTGATCACTATAATTCAAAAACCATTGGATGGATTTTGATGAAATTTTTACAACTTATTAATAGCATTAAAAACTAGTCTTTGATCGAAGGATTCTCATTTATGTTATGTTAATTTCTATTTTTTTCAACATTATACTAATGATTTTTGGTCGTAAATCCGGAAAAACACTCTCAAAAGCGTCCATTTTTTTGATTTAAAAAAAAAAAAAATCTTCGATTAAAAACTAGATTTATTATTTATAACTAATGAATTTTATCTGTTTCATTGATTTGAGATAATTCAGTAAGATGTGGTGATGATCATCGCGTACTACTTTCGGAAGGGGGTCCAACAAAGATGGCGATATTTGTATAAATAATTAAAATTTGTTTTTTAGATTTTATGAACGCCAAGCTGAGACATGACATAACAACTCAGTGTATTTAGTTTTATAAAATAAACTTAACTATCTTGAATCTTGAATCTTAGTCATATAGGAGTGCAAACGGTTTTAGGACTTGTGAAAATATTTCGAAAAATTTGTCTTTTTTCCATAAACCAATTATTTTATACAGGCAAAACGTGAATTAAAATCATAACAAGTTTTGACCATGAAAACTTTGTCCGACAAACGGTCTAAAGAAATATCTTTCGTATTTCTATATTACGATTCCAAATTTCAATTGAGCTATAATACAATATTCTATGATAAACCTTTCTTTTATAATTATTTTTCAGAAAGTCTACAATACAGTGTTATGCATCGTTATAAATTTATTTTTCTGAAGAACTGTAATCAATTTAGAATGTAGTTTGATAATTTGAAAATCAAATTATTCTATAGAAATTACTATCACTTGTCCTGCCGAAAAAGAAAATAAACAAAGAATCCTCTTTCATTAAAGTAATAAATAAATAAAAACGAAAGAATGTTTTGCGAAACTTTAAACAATTTCTTTCGATTTTTCGAATTACTTTAACGAGTTAGAAAACTAAGAACATTCAGAAACAACCCTAAAGAAGCTGTTGAAAGAGTTTTCTTCTCTGTTTTATAGTTGTACTAAAATGGAAGTTTTTCGAAGAGAGATAAGGTAGATGGACTGGAGGAGCATGAGATTTATTGCTAAATTAAAATTTTATCCGCGGAAAAATATTTTATATAAAAACTATTCACACCTTCGTCACGAAAATGTGCCAATTTCCTTATGCATATTAAAATTAAAATTTTCCAACATCAACGGATTTCATTCCTTTTCAAACGAATCAAAAAAGTTTTTCACTTTCATCATCCCGCAGGAAATTAGAGCTATTTCCCAATTTGACCCCTTTACCCAGGGACACCTGAACGTAAACGAAGAACGACAGGAAAGGTGGAAAAGCATTTCAAACAGGAAAGAGATACAATTTTGTAGATATTTTTATTACATACCTCTGAATTCCACTCGGCCGATAAGGTTGGATTTGGACTTTGGAAGCCGAAATTGTACAATTCGAACCGTGAGGGACATAGTGATGGTGCTGTGGTCCCTTGACTATCAGAAGGTTAAAGGTAAATTGTTGATGTTGCCTTCCGCAATGAGGAGCATTTTCTTATGCAGGTCGAAGGAATTCCCTCGACTACTAGAAGCTTGACCTGCACTGACCTTCGTCCATATCAATTATGTCAAATTCTGTTCGAATTTCCTTCGGCGAAGATGATCTTAAGGAGGTCCCACGAGGCCGTATCCGTTTACCTGTGAGAACAATAAAAACATTAAATGTATAAATTAATGGGAAATACCATTGTTAGAAATTTTTTAGCGCGATAAGTAGGAAAATTTATAATTACGAAACTAAAAACATACATAAATAAAGCACATTCTGGTTTTTTCCAAACCCTTTTATCATCACCAACCATTTCATGATTTTTTCGTCAATTGTTATAAGCGATTGAATCAAAACGATTGTCACAGGCTTATCGACAGCACATTATGCTGCACAAACGATTAAAAAACTAGGATAAAAGAAATTCTAATTCTAAATAAACTTTTTTTTCTGCTTAAGTATGTACGTAGTTCTCACGATAAAAAGTTTTGGATCATATTTATAAACCGAGTTATTTTTCGCTGAGATATGTAGTTACAATAGCTGGAAAGCTCGCTACTGTAACAATATTGGTTTGCTTCACTTTTCTACCAAAATGGTAGTTTAATGCAACAAAAATCAAGTTGGAGCAACAAAATGGACGAATTACTTTAGCAAAGCTCTGAGAGCAGAGTGTATGCTATAACCAAATTGACTTGGTTAATTTTAACTCGATTTTTTTAAGTTAATTATAGCAATGCTATTAGTCGTTTTGATAGTATCAGAATATTTCCTACAAAGATTTTCAATCTGAACCGCTCTCTGCTGAAACCTGCATTATCCACTGCAACAGAAAAATTCCGAATTTTGAATACTATCAAAATTGATAGAATTTAGTTAGTTAGTTTTGGTTTTTTGCATTTATTGTTGATTTTGGATAGTATTAGAGAATTTTGTAAAAAGAGTTAAGATATAATTCGCTTCATTAGTTTTATTTATTTTGTTAAGCTGATTATAACGGTGCTAGTGGTTATTCTATGTATTATAATTTTCAGCAATTCAACAAAAAATTGGTTTGAAACTGACGTGATTATGTTTAAACAAATTACTTTACTTGTAACACTTAGGAAATTGAAAGGATTTTAGAAGTTAAAAATGTATGTTTTAATTTGAGTACACACAAAATAGTAATTTACTTTAATAGTCTTTCTAGAAAAATTTGTTAATATGTACATATGCACCTACATATTTATGTAATTTAAGTAAAACTTGTTTTAGTTTAAACTAACAAATCAATTTTTTTATTAGACCCAATCTTACAGTAGACTGAAAACCTGCCAAGTATTTGGTAAATTTAAACCTGATTTTAGGTCTTTTTGATAAAGGATGTGGGTATATTTTATATGAAATACTACCTAGTGCAACATTTGATGAAAAGAATTGAGAAAGTAAAGGATATCAAAACTCGTTTTAGAAGTTATAGACTACAAATAAAATTAATTTATGCATTCATATGTAATGTACTATATACTTATGTATATTTATGTTCATACAATATATAATGTATTTGTAGAGGTCGTATTTAATTGATTTTTATCAAACCTCGTCTATCACGATAGCTACCGCATTTCCACATAAGTGGATTTTAATCCAACTTTGCGTATGCACTTATTGGCTCGATATCTAGGTCATGTTAACAAATTGCAAAATTTGAGGCAGAAGGAGAGGGACTTTCACCTCGCTAAATATTTTAATTTATTTGGATCGATTTTAATTAAACTTGGTTAATATATTCTTCATAGCAATGTCTTCGCTGTGTTTACAAATGGCGTGAATCGGTCAAGGGGGAGTGAATTCACCATTATATTTTTTTTATATAAAAATCATTTTTAGCACATTAAATTTTACGTCTCCTCCTAGCTGCCACCGAAAGGTCATAAGTATTCCTTATTTCTACTCTACAGGACAATACTCCCTAAGGTAAAAATAAATTGTGTTAAGTTATAATATAAGGCATTCTCAATGAGTTTATCATAAATCTTAACATTTTTTTTGAAATATGTATGTATCTTGATTACCCTCATATAATTGGATACGCTTTTGACCCCTCACTCAATGTCCACTCCACTAAAATTTTCCTTTGATAGTGAATTTCTGTAGCAGATTTTCTATTACTTCAGCTTTCCAATCTCGCAGGATACAGCTGAAGAAACCCTAAGACGTTTTCAGGATGGCCAGCATTAAAGCTGCAAAGGTCAAGTAGTTCAATTTCTCTGGATCCGTTTTCACGTGGAAGCGGGCCTTTTGCCCTTGAATTAATAATTTCCTGGAAGTACAAGAGCTCTGGAGTAAACTAAATATTTTACTCAGGATAGTGAGTCCCTTAAGTCATCAAGGAGTTGGACTTCTGTATGGCTGCTGAGTTATGCCCCTTGAAAAGTGTAAACCTGGAGACATCCTGTTCACGGAGTACGTTCCTTACACACGGGAACAGGTGAGCAGCCTCCGGACGATCCCTCAGATTCCATCCGAGTCGGATTTAATGAAGTGCGGCCACAAAGGAAAACATATCAGGAACGATGCCGAGGCGGGGGAAAAGGGTTAGCGTGCTCATGGCTGCCTCGGAAATTGATAAAACATGCTGGGGTAGATTAATCATTAGGCCGTGATTCCGCTCTGTGTACCTTTTCATCAGGCTAGTGGCTCTGCGAGGGAAATGGGGCACACTAAACCAGAACGGCGTCCCTGCAGGAGCAGGAAGAATACACCTAACCATATAATGAAATCGTGTTGAATAGACGTTTATTGTATCTCGCGGATAATTGGCATCACAAAACTATTAAGCGGGCAAATTTCACTCGTTTCATCCATTATGTACCCTGGAACCCCGAGTAAACCATGTTTAGCTTAGCTGAGGTTTTGTTGTGACAACACAACAGAGGGAAGGGCTAATCCATTTAGATCATGTCCTTTCAGCTCTCTCGGGTGAACACGAATCCTTGTTGTCCTTAGCTTTTGTAGTAGTTTCTAATAAACTAGCGAATTTCGTAAATCTACCTCATGATACATGTTGGTTAATTGTTTATGAAGAGATCTTTTAGAATGCTGCCGAACATAAGGTTGGTCGATGCTAGACTCTTTTGCCCCTGACAAAACCAAAAATGAAATAGTTTGACTGTTTTAATAAAATTTAATCTTTAAAACTAATCGTTCCTTAATTGAGTTCTGTCTACATACTGTTGAAATATATTTATATGTTTGCAAAACCTTAAACAAGAACATTTAATAAATTTTAATTTACCTATATTTGGCAGTCTGAACAGCGGGACTGTAGTAAAACACTCTATAATTATACTATTAAAGTAGTAACTCAAGGCTGCAAAGTAGTCAAAAACAACTAACATTATCAATGAAAATCGTTGAATTGGTTAAAAATTATTTACTTTGTTTTATATACATATATATATATATATATATATATATATATATATATATATATATATAGTATCTAACGAGCATTAAGACTATTCAGAATAAATTTTCATCACATCCATTAATCAAAATATTAATCCTGGCGACTGGTTTCATTTTCAGAACTCTAATTGCTAATTTCTGACATGATAGATAAAATAAATGTTCATGGCCCTGTTCAGACCTTAACGAGACATCCTGCATATGTTACATATACATATGTCAACAATACAGAATATAACAGAAAAAGTTTAATATATTTAATTGTCATTAAATAAACTAACTTAGGAAACCTAAATAAAAAGCTCATTAAGAAAGCATTAACCAATCATCACGAAAATCAATCAATATGTTGGTGAAATGATACCAACAAGAATAATTACGATTGCTCAAGAATTCCGATCTGTATCGAGTCGTTAGGCGATAATTTAAATAATAATAATAATTGCAAAAAATGTATAAGTATTCTAATTTTTTAGAGAAAAATTTGATTTTTCTAAAAACCTACATCAAAGTAGGTTTAATGCAGAATTACCCCAGAAATTATTAGTTTTATTGCAGGAACTCGCTACAGATTTTTATTTAATTTGTTAGCATGTTCTGAATTTTATTTTTTAGTGACATTGAATGAAATTCAAGCAATCCCTAAATAATTATCCGAAAGAAAATGAATTATTGTGCCTTATCTATGCACTTCCTTTGATATACCTATTAAAGATTTCACGTAGTGAGATCTCGATGGTTCTTTCTGTAGGCGACATTTGTTTTTTCCAGGAACTAGTACGTAACCAATCGATATTCAATTATTATAATTCTGTTTACAAGATAAAATTGATTAAATAATGAATGTTTACTTTGTAAAGTGAAGTTGAATATGTATAAATAAATATATACATACATATATGTATGTATAAGGACATTCAAAACTTTAGTTTACCTAACTACATAATTAACACAATTCGATTTTTTGCATTAATATAATTATTTTTTTAGCAAACATGTTTGTATATCTTCATTCTTAGTTTTTAAATGGTTTTCTAATTATTAATTCTAATTCAGAATACCGATAATAATTCTTAAAATACAAAGAAGCTTGAGAAAATGAGTAAATCGTCAAAAAAAATAGTAGGGTAACAGGGTCTAAGTAACCTGTGAGGGCTATATAAATCAAAATTTAAAGTTCAAATTGAACGTTAATAAATTTCAGCATTATTTTGCTTATTCGTAATATAAGAAAATTAGTTAATTAAGGAAAGAAGACTAAAAAGTTGCCGACTCAGGGTGGACGAAATTATTGCCATTGCTTAGTTTATTTTAAACAATATTTTATTAATAAAGTTTTTCAGTTACCATTCAAAATACTTTTTGCTGCTCGCTTTTATCAGAAATGTTTATTGTCATCCATTTTATAATGTTTTGAATGGGAATTTTATTACTTTCCATTACACCGAAATGCTTTTATAAAGAAGAAAAGACATTTTAGTGCAGTTCTTTCGCTGGAATTTTATAAGCATTTATTTACATTCTTATTTTTATATTTCTATTATTAATGTTAATTTAACTATATATAGTACAACTTGTTTAAACACTTGTGTTTTCGCAATAATGTTCACATACATATTTAATACATTTTAAAATCCCTCGAAAAAGGATTCTTTTATTTTGTTTAAAATCGATGGAAACAATTTATCATCACATATCGAATTACGTTTTTGTATTTGATATTCTAGCAAGAAAAAAAATTCTGAATTCGCAATTCTGATATATTTCTAAATTATTAAAATAGTAGATTCTATCCCATATGGATTTGGGAAATTTGTTTATAACTTTATTATCAATAAGAAAGGAAGGATAAATTTGTGAGACTCTTTCACGCATTACTAATTATTGTACCATATGTATACACAAGCATATGTACTTTCAATCAACAAATTACTATATTAAAAATTCATCAATCGGTGCTAATAGCTTGAAGTTTTACATATATAATTTTTCCATGAATGAAAAAACGAAACCTATATCGTGTAAAATCTGTGCATATGTATATTTCCCTTCTTTAAATGAGATATTTTAAGTGTCCGCTTTACATTTTTTGAGTTAATAAGTATAGTATACTTAATGTATGCTATTTGTTGTATTGAAAAGAAAATTGTTTTGTTAAAGTTAATTTTGGGTATGGAAAACAATCGATGATATAGGTACTGCTAAATTTTTCAGGAAAGTGGCTATATCTTATAACTGTGCCGACAATTCTATTTGTCATCATAAATTATGTAAATCAAAAAAGTAAGATTTAATTTCAATTATTCCCCTCCGTTTTCGTTTGTTCCTCCATGGATTTTTTTCTATAGCCTTTATTTAAATACCCATTAATTTGACTGGAAAACCAACAGCAAGAACAGAAGTGTGAATAAAAGTAAGCACGATTAGATAAAATATTTAAGGCAATTCCATTTACGATGCCCTTCATGACCCATAAAAAAGGTTTTGCAAGACTTTCTGAAAAATTAAATTTACACAGCACTACAACGCACGGAGGTCAACATGGCTGTAAAATTTCCTCCGCTCCAAGAGCCCATCCGGAAAGAAAGTACGTAAACAAAGAAAAAGGTAAATTCCAGTGACATACTTAAATCTGGCACTGTCCTTACCATCCAGTAATTTTCTCAATGAGATTAAATAAAAATGCTCTACAAAAGTCTAAGTCGGTACTGAATAGACCCGAGGGTCTTAAAGAAAACTTATCAAGATGTATGTACTATAGGCAAGTTGTACAGCCGTCATAAGAAAGGACGAGGGCTTCAATAAATTCGCCTCAATCTCTTTATATTATTAAAGGAAAGGACGTCCGAACAACGTGAACGACTTCGTTCACGAGCGTATCAAGTTTCCGGGAAAATGTGATTTATGCGCTTGGGCCAGGAAGTTTTTGGCTCCTTTGGCAGAAGTGCAACAATTTTCCTTCACGAACACAATTACGGCCTAGGCAGTAAACAAAATTTGGGCAAGTATGTTTCCTTGGAGTTTATAATCATTATGATTTACGCCGCAATTAAAGAAAGGTGCGCTCCTGGTGGGTGGGTATGTAAATTGCAAAAGTTTTGCAATCGATAGCCACTCTGCCGCCGGATCTGCAGGTGAGATGAATTTCCGAGCACACGTAGAACGCCTGTGGGGGTGGGTAAATTTTATATCACCTCGAAAGAAGGTTTCTCAAGGACGCGCGAAACATCCTCCACAAAAATTGATTTTCTTTTAAACATTGAATAAAAGGAAGCTCGACTGAATAGAGCAGGTGGACTCGTGGGATGTTCGCCGCAGGGAAGAATGATTGGCTGTTTAATATGCAACGCCTTCGATGCGATGAATGCCAATTAGGCTTTTCTGGATTTTCCATTGTTCCATCTTCCTGAAATTCAGATAATTTTGCGTGTAAAGGGATGAGCCAGGCGATTCTATGAAATTGTGGTACGCCTTAAATTATGGATGGTCAGTCCCTAACCAGGATTAAATTTGTAGGGACCATTTCTACTAAATGAAGCAGTTATCCTCTTAAATTAACCGATTTGTGAGCTTCCCTAGGAAAGGTTCTGGAGACTATAAAAATGAAACCTCGCCCCTGCAGCGAGAGCGATTACAATGGACTCTAACAACGAACTTCCTCTATAAAAAGCAGCCTAAGTACCACTCACTTATCCAATTTAAGTCAATTGAGTAATGAAAAAGTTATTAAAATGGTGACCATAAAAAAAAAAACGTGGGGTACACCAGTAGTCCGTCATTAATTGGATTATCCGTGCCCAATTGAATTCCTGAACCGGATTATAATCATAATTAAAGGCAATTTGTCCTGCTACTGTTTTCTACCCGCTGTGCTCGGTTAGAATTGCGGTGTGGATTACATAAATTCTCAGCATAGGTGTTCATTTGTATGGATTCATGTTCCAAAAATGTGGAAAAATAACAAAAAGGATACTATACCAGTAATACAGAATTACAATCTTCCAAGGAGGAGTGAGTGCCCTAATAATGAGATTTCTAGAACAAGAAACTGTGCCCAACTTCTTAAGGATGATAAATGAAGTGGAAAAAACAATTTGGTCCATGCAGTTGGATTTCTTTTTCTAGATATTATTTGTAAACTATTGGCAAGGGAATTGGGTGTTTTACGGTTGTTACTCTTAGTCGTAAAATGCAAACAAATCAAGAAAACGTTAAGTTCAGGCGGTTCTTTCGATTTTTCTTGTGGAACGTGACCCTGTACACTAATCGAATTGTCTAAAAAAACATGGTCAAACTAGATGTGGTTTCCAAGCAAATATTGTAAGACAACCATTTCTTTCTCTTCCGGCTTTGTTTAATGATTGTGTTGGCACTTTGATAGCCCATCCATGGCAATGACACTTTAGCCAATTTCCATTAGCAGAATGCCACCATTTTAGCAAGTCCTGGGACAACAGGCAATAATAAAAAACGACAATGTTACGCAGGAATTAGACATAATTTCCTATCAGTCAGAATAATTTATCGTATTTTTACAAGAATAGGGCTAATAAGGTTTGTTTCATTCTCCGAATTTTTGTTTTTATATTTCAAAGAATTCATGTAATCTGCTATTTCTACGTAAGTATAATTGAATTCGTGACAAAATTTTATTATAGAAACATTTTGAATTCTAAGTAAGCTCGAACACACAGAGTATTGAAAAGTGTCTATTAAAATGTTGGCATTCTAAACATAATTTAATTTATCCTTTAAAAATATACCATTGCACATTATCAAGGAACATTTTGCGTTTCATAGACAACAATTAAAAAATTTCAATTATATAAAAACTCAACACATATGGGATCTCTTTTTCGCATTATTTCTGTCTCCACGAACCAGTTTATAAATTTGCAAGCAAGAGCTGTTTTTGTGGTTAGTATTCGTAACAGAACAAACACCACCACTAAAAACGCTCTAATATAAAAAACTAACTAGAATTAAAATTCATAATGCTTTGACAAAAGAGGGCGCAAACCCCTTCCCCTTTAAGACTAGAATCCTTTTTTGGTGTTACCTCTATAATTATGAATTACGAATGGGCAGTGGTTATTACATGTATGTACATATCCTTTCTCAAAAGTCTCTTAAGACTTAATTTTTAGTTCTATGTACACCAACATAATCGTAAACCATCTGTAAAGTACTACCTTCCCATAACGACTAAAAACAAATGGGTGTATAATGTGTCTGTGGTTATACCTTACCTTCCAATACTATGTTACTAAAAAATGTATGAACTCCTACATAGATATCATCGAAATTTAATTTTTCTTGATCGAAAAGGAACAAGTTTTTCTCAAATAATTTTTCGCAACGTTAGTTAATACAAAAATATTATTCGAAACTATTTCAAACTGTGTCATTTTGTTGAAGCAGAATTCACCATTAAAGTTTATTTTATTCTATGGACAGCAAACTGATGTCGGTTAGAGCCAAGTTACACGTGCGACTCAAGGACCTAGCAAACACTTTAAGTTGAAATGTTCCTATACATCTTGAAAACGATGGTCAGATGGTTCCACATTTTATCATTATCCCATGTCCTGTGCGAAGAGCACACTCTTTCCAATTTGCATGGAAAACTTTTCAAAAAACGATTTTGCACGAGGATACTTCATGCCGTTAAAAGTAACACGACATTACGTAGTGGTTGCCTGAAGGAAGATAAGGATTAAGGATGAAGGAATGGGGTTACGTGGAGACGTGTTGAGGACACGTTCGTGCGCACAACAGCTCCGGCGAAAGGTGTATGATTTATAATGGTTAGGATTCCATTTGGAGATGATAAGCAGTGTGCTTACGAAATTAGGACGTCGCAATTGTTTCTTGGCATGCCGACAAATTTCCAGTTCCCCTAGAAGTACTCAAATTAGGATAACTCACACAAAGATTGCAAAGTTGTTCAGAAAAGTTTGTTTTCTGGAGCTAATTAAACTTCCTTTTCTACTCCTTTTATGAAGTATTCCCCAAGTCATCCAGAAGTTAAAGTGTTCTAACGTATTTACAATATTAAGGGACCGTTCGTGACCCCCCGTTCTGCTACGATGATTAAAAACTGCCTTTAGAGATGTTTTTCTTTACTTATATTATACTTAATAAACAAAGGCTGGAAAGTTATGGTTGCCTGTGGGAACAGTTCTAATCTTTGCTACTGGAAGCAAGCATAATAATGTCCAGATCGAATTTTAGGGATCGCTGATTCGGAATAACAAGAATTTCTCCTAATGGAAAAGACTAAATATATTTGTCTCCGGATATTAAAATGGGTAAAAACGCAGAAAAGTGGAATGTCAATGTTTTGGGAATAGTTACTAAACAAGGTTAAAGCCAAAATTTCATGGGTACAAGGAAGCTTTCGGACTCGGGGGACTTACAAACTCACATATTCTGATTATAAATGATCTTTCAGGGCGCAAAAGATATCCTTCAAATGAAAAAATCATTTTACCTTATGATTTGATTGAAGTAGGTCGTGTCTCAATTACTTTCGTTACACGACGAGACCAAGGTCAAAAGCAACAATGTGCTCTTTTATCAGAGTGGATATCTTAACGCCTCCACTTTTCTCAAATCCTTTTCTGAAGGCATTATAAGGTGGTTTCTTTATGTATAACAACAAAAGATCTGAATTAGGTAACGAATAAAGACGACGGGCTATTGTACTTTTATCCTGTTTTATGGCAACATATAAGTTTTTGAGGGTTACACTCAAAATATGCAGGTATAAGTGAAGAATTCGTAGTACGTACATATATTCATTATATGTGCATATGGTATTGTTGTACCGCGCTGGTAGCTTTAATGAAGACTTTTTTGAGCTTCTATTTAAAGACATTCAACTTGTTCAACTTTTGAGCTAGGTGTGTGCCGCCTTTTATCGTAACTTTGCATCCTTCTGTAACTCTGTACGACAGATTTTTGAACTCTTATCACCATATCGTACTTTAACAGAACTGCGATATGGTACACTAATTTTAAAAGGATCTTTGAACTTGTTTTGTAATGCTGCTGTTTGTTCGCCGAACTTATGAGAGCTATTATGTATGTACATGTCTTATGCCATTCGTAGTTTGTTAGGGAATGGAAGATAGAAGACATACTTTTGAAAAGGGTATATAAAACTTTTTCTTGTCCATTTATTGGAAGCTAGAAAAACGTCCAAAATCTCGATACGAAATTACGAGAAATCTTTTGTTTTGCCAACAATTTAAGGGCAAATTAGATTTAACATTTATATTTAAAAAAATTTAATTTTATTACTTATTTTGGAATAATGCTATGAACGACGTTCCTTCTTTTTTCAAGAGTAAAGTACAGACTGAATCGCTATTTTTTAAATTATTATTTCAAATTTGTTAAAACATATGCCTTGAACTACCCGACTTTAGCTAGTTAATGAATACTTCATTTCATTACACTTGGTTACGTGACACCGGAAACGTGCGTATTTATATATACATATATATATATATATTAATAATTTATTCATATAAGATTTTTACATAATCAAAATCCAGGCAGAGCTAAATGGCTAATCTGTAAACTTATAATATAATCGTGTAACTGGCTTTTTCTTACCTAAGATATTTAAAATAATTGTAAAATTACAACATAAATAAACTAAAACTTGTTTAAAATTCTTGTAAAAATGCACTACAAGTTGAATTTTAAGATTTAATATAATAATACTAATATTTCATTTATTTTGTGTAAGTACTAATGTAATATTGTAAGAACATTTTACAAAATTTAAACTACTGCCACAAACATCTTTGTGCTAAAAATGATGCGTAATTCGAGTATGAATTTATTATTTTACTGGTTTTATTGCCAAAAAAATGAAACATGTGTAAGAAAAGCTAAAACATTCCACTTATATTATAATATTGTTCAGATAACATAAAACAAGAATTGTTTAAAAGACGGTATGGGGACGGCATGTCAGTAATTGGAAGGGGATGAAAACTCTTCGAACCGAGAGAGATTTATAGCCTATGCTAACCATCAACAGATTTTACGGTTGGAGATTTTCCTGACGAATTCACAATCATAAACATGTACGTATGCATGTATAGATACGTTAAAGAGACAATAGCATCCTTAAAGTCTATCACTCGGAACATTTCTTCGAAATCAGTTTAGCTGATATAAAATAAAAAATTTGGAATAAGACCTGTCTGTCCTTTTTGTACGCCCTACCTATTATGGGGAATTTGATTTTGCTTGAACCTTTTCACTTGTAACCTTTTCTGCTTTCTCATTTCTGTTATTTGAACTCTTTAGGAAATTATCACACTCTAAGATTTATGGGGGGCTATTTGTGGAAGTAAGAATTCCGACTCATTCGGGGGACAAAAAATGAATAGTGTGACACTTTTCAAATGACACATTTTCTAGGAGATTTTTCATAAAGGACACTATTGTGCTTCAGTAGTATAGTACTTTTGGACGTAGGTACCTAATCGAATTAGTGAATTGGACACTGGGGGTGGCGGGAAAACATAAATCGCTAACAAAAATAAAGCTCTTCCCCAAACAGTGACAGTGATAAATTGGCCAGGGTAAGTGCTTGGCGTGGTGGATGCCTTATATAATGTCAACCTTTCCAAAAACTTGCAATGTTGCAGCTGAGAGGGATTTTCGTAGATACATATTCAGCGCACAGCAATGCAGGGAAGTGTGGAGGTAGAGTTTTTTCTTTAGTTGGAAAGAAAAGCAATGAGTTCGAGAAAGTTTGCTCTTTAACTTTATTCGAATTTGATCGCAAGTCCAGAGTTTAAGAGAAAACTAAAGTTTCGAGTTTCTTTACTTTTTATTTTGTTAAGATTGCAGCTATTAAGATGCACTTTTCTGAGTATAAGGCTGAGGTATTACAAATTAAAATTTTAAATTTATCTCCAAAGCAAATGATATATAGCTTCACTCAAAGTTTTTATGAAACACAATTTTAGAGAGCTTGAAGAACTGATTGTTTAAATCTTTGTGTCCTTGTTTTGCATACAAAATTATAAACTTTAATTTTAAATTAAAATAAAATGTCGCATATTTAAGTTTCTTTGTAATTTTTGCTGCCTTTCGGCATTAAATTTATTTTTTTTATTTCCATTTAATTTTAATTCAATTACTTTAAAATGTTTCTATGTATCTGTTTTTTTATATGCCATATACGTATGTAGGTCAAAACTTAAGGTTTTTGGAAATAATTCATTAAATGTGCAGAATTGAATTCTCCATGTCCATGTAAGATTACAAAATATCGATTTTTTTCAGAAATATAAATCTAATATCTATTATTTAATGCATTGAGAAAATAAATATTAGTAAACATTTATAACTCGAAAATTACTGACGTATCTACAATTTGTTAATAATTTTCGTTAATTTACATACAAAATTGCAAGATCTATATTATAATAATACAAATCATTAAAAGCTTAAAACATACATATATGCATTTTAATTTACTTTAATTTTGTAATATTTCAAAATGCAAAGAATAATTCATATAGTAATTGCCCAAATAAGTGGGTTAAAAAACCTCTCCTGGCAATCAAAGAATGTCAACCGTGATTCATAACTTCGAATTTTTCCTAGTATGCACATCATGATTTTAATGTTATTTACATACATATATTTATAACTAAAAATTATCAATTCCAATGTGTTTTTCAAAAACAATGTTGACCTACCACCTACCATTGCAGGTGCACTAATTTTCGAAACTGTAAAAAATTTTTCAATTTTTTTAAAATTCAGGGGTCCTCAGCATTTTCTCGAAAATTCATGTAATTAATTAATATACCTGTTTTTTTATTTTTATCGAAATACATACCTTAAGGCCGATTGGTTAAAAATTCGGAAGAGTTTGTATAAGGGTTTTCGATTTCCCGAAATTTTGTTTTAATGCAAAAAAAGTGAAATTTTGAAAATGTCAAATAAGTTTTTGAAAAAATGAAATTATAACAATTTCTTCCTTCGAACCCGGCATAAGATGAACACTAGATATTATAATCAAAATATTAATCACTTGGTAGGTACAATATGTTTTGTTCCCCATATAAAATTACAAATTCAGAATTCATGTTATTTCTGAAATAATCGATTCAATTATGGTTCGTTTCTTCAACCAATTATCTGGGAGATCCTTAAGACAATTTATTAAAACTGGCAATGAGTGTAAAGTAGAAAATTTGCAGAACAGTGTTCTTGCCGTGTTCATCATAAGTTCATTTACATTTTAAGGTGAGGTAGGGTGTCCTTTGAAGCAAAGATATCAAATTTTCTCTTTATACCAGTCAAATTGCCGACATTTTTTCCAAGGTATTTGGATGTTTATGTAGCGGATGAATAATTCATAAGATCTAAGGATCAACTGAATTTTAACAAGAATTTATTTTTAAATTTTTTACCAAGGGCAGACTTATGGTTTATCATTTGCAATCTAAGAACTAAATAAAGTAAAAATTCCTAATTATAACTTAGATGGTGGAGAAATATGTAATATACTCCACTAAGACAGACTCGAATTAGGTAAATACATTATGTTGATCCCTTTGTCATTTATTTATGCCTCTATGAATAAATTCCTTTAAATTTGGAACTCGCAGCCTGGGGCTCGGTGCGGTTAAAATGGACGGGTCACATGCGCTCTTGTATGTCTGTATTTTATCAATTTACTCAAAATTTGAGTCGTGAGGCTTGTGGCCTCACCAAAAGTAATTAATTTGGCCGTCAGGGAGTGACAAATTATAATGAGAGAATTCAAGTCTCTCCCCCAAATTTAATTATTTAGTGAGTCCTTTTTGGCCGCAGGCGCATCCAGGAAACAAGGCAGATAGAATCCAGCAAGTTTCTGGACCGGGAACATATCGTCCTCGCGAGCACCTGGTTAACTTTTAAGTATACTTTATTCCTTCAAGCCTTCGGAAAACCAGAAGCAAGTTGGATAAAGCCCATATTATTCCCAGGAAGTAGGGCATGCAACTAGGGAGCCATAATGAATATGGTTAACCCTTTGCCTTAATGCCGTATCAAATTAACGGGGGCTAAAAATAGTCAAATCTTTAGTACGATAGTCGACGGTGGTCTCTACGTTTTCTCCATTTACAGGGTGGTTTCATTGAATTCTTTTCTCAATTTTAACTTTCACGACCCCCCCAGGGCTGTACTATAACACATCTCGTTCCTTTTTTAATGTTTTCCACTTCCTCTAAAAGCAGGAAAGCTAAGCAAGCCTGTTTTTACACCTCATGGTAATTAATTGAAGATACCTATATGTATAAGATGAATAAATAATACACCTTCGAAACTTTTCCTTGACAGTAAATTTAATTATTGTTGCTACTGCTTTTACTGAGAAAGTGTATTTTATGATGGCTGTTCTAAACTCATTTATAGAAAACAAATTCGCAATAAATCATAATACTTTAAAATTGTAATTCAAAGATTTGTTTACGACAAATACAAAAGCACTTCAAGGATATTATTTGTTTTCCTTTGTATTAATTCTGATTGCACAAAATTTAAAACAACCCACAAATAACCCTAGCAATCAATAACTGATATTTAAGATTATTGTTAAAATTAAATGCTTTAACTCGACATTTTCTTAATTTTTAAGTTGTAAATTGAGATGCTAAATCCATGATCCATAATAAAAGGATGTTAAACCTGAGTGTTGCCTATCTAAAATTAGAGTAACAAAATATCTACTTACTTTTTTTTATAATCATTATGTTAAATCTTTTTAGAATATTGCAAATTGAATTTATGTTTTTATATATTATTGTTATTTTTTTCGGACGAATTAGGCCGATAGTTCGACGTGAATTTCCCTTTCTACAGAAATTGTTTAAAATGAACCGTTGTTCCTTTATAAAAATAACCTAAGTCTTGTAAAATCTTAATCGTAAAATGCACATGTATATGCATATGTATCTACCCCGTTCATGGTTTTTAATAAAATTATTCCTCTACACTTCCTAGATACTATTTAGGAGCTAAGCCGCGTATAAGTATATGCCAAATGTACATTTGTATATTATGTTAAATATAGGCATTGGAACATACATATATGTAAATATAAATTGAAAAAACTAGTGTTATTGTTTATATAATATTTATTATTTTGAAATGTCGAATGGTAAACATCGCAAACGCTTTTCAAATATCAAACTAAACTATGTGTGTTTATCTCAACAACTGTTTTATGAGCAGTACAGATAATTATCACGCAAAAATGTCATGTCACTCATATATTCCAATACCAACACATCTTTGTATTGTGAATTTACTGGCCTCGCAAAGCACAATCAAGATAATATTCAAAAGTTAATTTCGCGGGATAAATAAGAACTTAAATTGCCAATTATAGAAATGCTTCAAGCTCGTGCAATATCAAGGTACACATGTAGGTAGAGGGTACTGCATATCCTGCATGCATGTAAGGATACAGCTTTACGAAATGAATAAATGAAAAGTACCTTCAGAATCCAACATCAAAATGGCGTGCTTATTTATTTTAGTCCTTCAAGGTAATGTTACTCTTTCATATTCCTTTTGGAAGTAAATTTCTGTTTTTCATTGATTCAAAATTTTGTGTGTTATCTTTCTATGATTTATCATAATATACATATGTATGTATGTTACGAATATTTTTCAATGCAATGTTTTCATTTCCAATGAAACAAAATTTCGGATAACTAAACAAAATTTAATGATTTTGGATATTTGACTGTTTTTTTACCGTTCAAAATTAATAAATTCATTTAACGAAATTACATATGTATCTACTATATTACCAAATACAAGTAATATGTTAGTTCAAAAAACAAAACGTATACACTTTACGGTAATCCAAAAATCAATTATTTTGTATGTATGTCGCGTTCCCATAATTGTCAGAATTATGGTGATTTTTGTCTCAACTCAACACAAGCCCATAATATAAAGCAAAATATACAAAGCTCGATCATATCAGCGCAATTAAAGTGCAACATTCTGCAGCTATAAACATCCATTTCCATTTCCTATGAAAATTGCACCACATTAAGGAAAACCAGGAACACATGTCACATTTACAGGAAACTTTTCGGACCAATAAATATTGAACAAGCCCTTAATTGCAGTTCCGTCACCAGAAATTTATCTCATAAAACAATATTTTTAATATGTTTCCTGCTTATGTCAGATATAATTTATCTGGATTTATGTATGCTTATTTTTGTTATCAAAGGCACAATAACCTCATAATTTTTATTGTGATTACATAAAGAGTTCCATTTCTAAGTAATAGTTTAATCAAAAAGTCTCAGATAAATTAAAAGTAGACTCAATGATCAATTAAAATTAAATTAAACAAAATTTTTGTTTGTTATAAATGGTTTAAATTTTCAGTTTGAAGAACCGCCCAGATTATTACTTTTATTACCATTGTATAGGACACCATGTAGAAGTTGTTTTCTTCTGATTCATTGACAATTTTTATATAAAAGCATATGCTGAATTTGGAAATTTAGTCAGCTATTTTATACTAGGTATAGACACCCACTAACAAAAAAGACTTTGAAATTAAACCTTAATTGGTAAAACGCGGTGTAAAATTTTGTATGAGAAGTAACTATAGTATATTAGAGTTCTATTGCACTGAATCATTGCAAATATAAATACTTTGTAAACAAAAATAAGGCAAAACGTAAGGTTGGAGGTAGTCGAGGTTAAAGATTGTAACGATTAATCAAAAGGGTACAATAATCGATTAATTTCATTTCATTAATCAAATAATTGTATTATAATTTCCTTTTGATAATTTAGCGATTCATTGATTACTTTTAGAAATTATGTTTGTATAAAGGTATAATGCGTCGTAGATGGTAACAAATTGTAAGACTTTTTTTTATACAAAATTATTATTTTTTTTAATCTAACAATTATTGTCTTAAAAATTGGATAATTAACCGACTTAAAATAAATCGGTTTTTATATATAGATATGTAGTTACATATAGTATATGTACATAATTTTATGAGAGACGCCCTCAAAATTTGAAAGTTGCTTTTTAGTTACCTACATATATAAATCGTACATATAATTATTTTGAAATTTATGTTAGAATAAATAATTCGTGCAAGGAACAATATTAGCTACTCTTTTTAGATAATGTTTTATCAAAATCATGTAAACAACGATCTAACAATCTAACGTCAAACTTAAAAAAAACTAAAAAATTACGAGATGATATAATTTGTTCATACACAAATTGCAAAGCGACTTTTTTTTTACTAAATGCGCAGTAGAAGACGAGGAGAGGAGAGAATTGTATACCAAATTCCAAAACCATATCGAGAAAGACTTGCTTTTAGGAACAAACATACAACATATTTATTTCATAAGGATTTTCATAAGGATCATTACGCAATTTTGGAATGCTGGGTTAAATATTGGAACCTTAATTGTTTTTAATCTATAGGTTGACTTTCCGCAAAAAAAATAATAAAATTAATTTACGAATTCCTTTGTAAGAGGAAATCATTTTGAGAGAAAATTTCCTTCCCTTTTTTCTTAGAAATAATCGGCGCTAATTTCCTTTCCAGGTTTGTTTTTTCAATAATAAAATGGATTTTCTTTATGTCCCTGGGATACAAGGCTTGAAAGGAATTGTTTATACTTTATCCTTCAAATTAATCATTCATTCATTCATTTTGTCGGATCCAATTCACTGACCCGTGTAGTACTCGTATTTTTTCTCTGCTCATTCCATGATTCAGCAGAAAATTTAAATTACTCCGAAATTGTCGATGACGTCCGTAAACCCTAAACAAAAAACCTTTTTTTTTTTTTTTTACATAGAATGTCGCCTCTGGCTACTAGGAGCTATTAAAAGATGTTCGCCAATTTCCGAGAAAATCGCCATCAAGAAAAACGTTTTGGTTTTTCATTTCGTCGAGTCAGCATCATAACAAGAAAGGGATAATCTTAAATAATAAAGGATTGTATCCGGCGTAGAATCCATGTTTAAAGTCAGCTATTATTTTTTTGACGACTATACTTTACATATCTTCATACATATGTATGTATATGTACCTAGCTTCTCAGCGAAGTGAACAAATCATCTCTTTATTCTATGAGATACTGAAATTTATTCCTGGATGTTTTATTCAGCAGCAAATAACCCTTAAGTGCATATACATAAACTTTACACGAACTCTGTAGTCTTAACAATTATAGTGTTTTAGAAATTCTGAATTATACTTGAGGAAATACAGGAAAAACATTTTCATAATCGAGTTGCTCAATCAATTGTCGTAAACTTTGCCTTATACCTGTTAATCCGCCAGTATTGAGAACCTCACGGAAAGGCCTGTTACTAAGCCTTGATTTATTTATTATTTATTATTTATTCATGAGACAAGGCCCGGCATCTGCTTATCACTTACACCGGATAAGTATGACCTGAAAAGGAAACTCAATTTCGGACAAGGTTTCGGTCTCACGTCCTCTGAAGGAAATGATGGGAATGGTCCTGCAGCTTCCATCGCGAAGATTCATCTACACAATTTCTTTGTTTTAATAAGCCAGTCTCAATCTTTGTCCCGTCCGAACAGTCTAACTAGAATTTGCTCTCAGATATACCTGAGAATTATTTCAGAAACCTGACCAGGTGAGATGAGGATAATTTCGGAGATTATTTATCAAGCTTAGATTCCTTTGTGATTTCCAGTTGTCCCTGAGAACATGAGCTTGCAGCAAATTACCCGACAAGAGCAGACATCAAGAGCGAAATTTTGGTTAATTCCACCACCACCACACCGGCTCCAGATTGCCGGGCTTTATTCATTTGCGAAAAATTTTTTGGATGAATGCCAGTCCCGCACCGCACACCTATTAAATACACCCCAACTTCTACTTCGTAATGGAACCTTATGTCTGTATGGGATTCAAACGAACCTTTTTGGACGGTTTAGGAGTATTTTTTCAGTATGATATTACCCTTTCGTACCTTCATGTGCCTTTCCAAACGAAAAATCTACAGGTTAAGGTTAGGTTGCCCTTAATGGTGGTTCTGTCGGCTTGGCAGGACAGATCACTTCTTGATAGATTGAAGTCGTTATCTCAATACATGTACATATATACTGCGGAAGGCGGAATCCTTAAGGGATTAAGACATACGATGATTGATTAAACTGTCCTAAACAATTCCAACTTCGGGAAAACTTTAACTTATAAATGCTCTACGAAGATAAAAACTTTTTATTCTTACCAAGTTGATCTAATAAATAGTTTCAGGAGTTGACTACAAAAATAAAATTATTATAATAATTTTAAAATATGAAATATAAAAGTGAAACCCGACTGCGGAACAGTATGCGATTCGTAATTTATAGTAACTATGTAGCTATAACTGATTCGGTTGTTTTAACTATCACAGACTTCAATTTTTTCTAAACATACTTCCAGTGCTGTAAACGTAAGAACTCTTGTAGATATAGACTCACAATCTAGTCAACAACCACATACTTACATAAGTCCTAACATCGTACTCCGTTTAAACGAAAACGTTTTGAAAAATGTTATTACTCTTTTGTCGATGCGGTCATATATTTTTACCTAATGACCGTAATTTAAGAGTTATTAAAAGAAATGAATCCTGCAGTATATTATTACAATTCTATCTGTACCTTTCCGCAATCAACTCTTTACTCTTTTTATTAATCAGGATTCAAAAACCATACATCTCTTTAGAATTCATCGCAACCTCAAGCCTCGACAGCAATATTAAAGAATTTTGTTTAATTGTTTAGCTTTACGTTAAGTTGCTGGGGGGTATGATGGTAACTACCCACAATATTTTAAAAATCAAGGTGACCTTTTTTGTAAATCTTGTAAGTATAGGCAGTGAAGTTTATCATTCTTTTATCAATAAATCTTATTTAAAATTTTCATACTTTTTATTTTTTGGAATCGAAATTGAATGTGGGAATGTGGGTCCTAATCATAATAGACCACATATGTACCTACTTTGGATATCATTATTTATAAAACCTAGTCTTTCTTGTTTTTGTTTTATAAATAAAATAAATTCCGTCTGCTCAAACAATTTATACAAGGCAGCTGCTTCTTTATAGCATTTAAAAATAATATCTCTTAATAAATCTTTTCAAGGACTTACTCTTATCGTCTTCTTATAGGAATCAGATATTCCTCTATGGTTTAACATTAAATGAAAATTATCTTAGAAAGTCAGAACAAATATGGAAGCTAATCTCATTCCATGTACATAGTTACCGTATAATTGCAACTATAAGAAAATATGGCGATTAAATGAGCAATACTCGTAAATGTATAATGATTTATACGCGCTGTATGATAATAACAATAATTAGTTTTATTGACAATATAACTTCTCATTTACCCTAATCTGTAGTGGTAATGTATAGTAGACGATAATCGTAACGTATTAAAAAAGTAGCATTACCATATATAGGCCTGCGATAGGTTAAGTTTATGCACCAAAACTTGTAAATTTTTTTTCGATATTCTTACTTTGAGTAGCTGCCATTATCAACAATTATCTTTACATTGTAGCGGTATGATAAAGCGCTTTCAATAAACTGAATAGTTTTCCCTTGTTGGGAAGATACATACATAAGATATATGTAGGTACATATGAACATATGTAATATAGATGACGTCACAGATGCTCTAGATATGCCTTAATCGCGTCAGCAGAATTGTAATTAAACAGGCGACCTCAACTAACCGAACTCGTGACACGTAACCTCCCTTAGCGCCGAGACTAAGCCCGGAATATCCTTTCGAAGTCCATAAAATTATGTTGCAGAAATGCGACACATGTCTCCAGTGCGATTAAGCAGCGATAATCAAATCCTGCAATGGGAGCTCACCGGGTCTATGCTGCACTGTAATCACGATAACCGATGCGCGTGTGTGTGTGTGGTTGTTTTGGAGCATACTGACCCAACTCTAGACCGTGGCCCTGACCCTCTTACCGCTTCCGATGGGAGTTTGAATTTGCAGAATCCGAGCAGAAACGGACTTACCATCAAAATCAATGCTACTCCTCGATTCCGGATGGTCTCATCCTATTTTGAGGCCATATGCATCCGGCCGAGCTCCTTCGGGATAATGTTCAAAATAGTTACACTGCAAACTTTCGAAATTTCACGATTCACTGAACTTATGCTGGTCGGTGTTCCAGTTTTCCACCGGGCGCACTCTGCGGATGCTTCGCGGTTTAAAATTAAGCACTATAACTATACAGCTTCAGTTCACTCGATACAGGGAATAAATTACGAGTTTTCAAACTGGAGAAAAACGAAATAATTAGCTTAGCAACGTTTTCAGAATAGCCTTCGAAATAACAACCGACGTACTTCGGCTGGTTTCATTAAAAAATTCACACAAGTTGAGAATTCGAGAAAAAGGATCTAACCAAGCAGAAAGGTGTACGGAGTGTGGGCACTCACCCGCACCATGAGTACTCAGGTGAACTGTGACCACCTCTTAAAATCTCACTGAAATGAGTCGAGGGTTCCGTCTGCAGTAACTTCTATAGGTAAAGAATCTACTGATTTCCTACTAAAAACGTCCACTTCCCGGGGAATCCGACTCAGAACTGAATATCTGGGATGCACTGCTCAAAGGAAGCAACTACATCCTGAGCTTTATTAGAACAGAAAGCTCCCTGCAAGGGATAAGGTGAGATCCTTGCGCACAGGTGCGTCTAATTTTTGGTAAACTTTTAGTACTGACGTAAATGCGGAGGGGTAAATGTTTTGTAAACAGATAGCACATGGCCAAAACTAGTTAACGGGGTCATCATACACAGTATCCAGCATCCCTTAGACGTTTCATTTTCTAGGGAAAAGGGTGTTTGGGAGGACCCGAAGCGATGTTAGCTGTTTCTCGACAGAGCATCTTTATTCGTCTGACTTTTAGGGTGTCGAATAAGGGTTGGGGTGGCGAAGCTTTTTTCAATGGAAGGTCATCCATTCATAAATACGACAAAAATTGACAACAAACTTGGAGCGTGAATGAAAAATTAAAGCTTTTTAATTTGCTAATTATTCTTTCAATTTCACCGTTTTTCCGGAGGACTTATTTTTCTTATCTCTTTAATGTATCTTTTAATTGAAGTACACAGTTTCAGAATGTAATAAATATTATAAATATTTTTATTTTATTAACCATTTATTGACCACACAATCCCTATCGAAGAATTGACGAAAATTACGAAATATTTAATAATTTAAAATAAATTCTCCTAATTTCTATATTCGATGTATGGCAGTTGAGGATATAACGACAAAATCATTCACCTTTCCTATTGTGTTAAGTTTATTAATAAGTAAACAAAACCAATTAATATAAATTAACCCTGCGTTCATACCCATTGGGGTATCTTTTTGTAAATAGTTAAATGGTTGATGAATAAAAATTTCGCTTTAACCATCCTGATCATAGGTGTTAAAAAAGGGCTTCTAAAATAATATTTTATAGTATTCCTCATTTCGTGGGTCTTGTCTCTGTGTAAGCTACTAGCGTCTCTCAGTAAAATAACTGCGATTTCAGAAAGCAGTATTACTGTTTTAAATTAAATATACATACGTCATATTATTAATATAAAATTATTTTAAGTATTGTTGATAAGTCACTCATTTAAGTATTTCTTTTAAATATAGGTGCATATGAAAGTAGTGTATATTACCTTCCATTATCTTTTCAAAAATCAAAATCAGTTAGCTGGGCCCCTGTACCAATTTCAATATTAAAATAATAACAATGACAATCAGCTGCTGATTATATAGTAACCGTACTACGATAATTTTGTTGTGAGCTCTGTTATGAGCATTTACCCAGTATACGAAAATCTCACAAAAAATGAACCTCTGAGCGCTATAAATTAAAATTTGATACACCATGACACGAAATCCCCAAAACTAACAATATGTATGTACATATATTTTTTTTTTAATAATATTATTATGAAATAGTGATAATTCATAAATAAATAAAAACAAATCATAAAAGTCACACTTGATATTTTCTATAGTAAAATTGGCAGTCGTTGGACCTCTAACAAAGTTAAATATTTTACATAGGTAGGAGTTATGTATATCATTAACTGTTAGTAGTAGAGTAAAATAATCATAGATAAAATTTATTAAAAATTTAATTAATTTATCCAAAGCTTATTAACTGTATCGTGCCTTCTGCACTCGAACTTCAAAGAATATGGCGTCATGGCGAATGAAGCTTCTGGTCTCAAGGACTTTATGAGGAATGTGTATGTACTGATTGCTCCGATAGTCATCACACTTTTTCTTGACGTATGTTGTCTTCGCATAATCCTGGGAATCTGCAGGATTCTCCGCTTGATCCTTTAGAATAATTTCTGCCTGCAATTTGCACGGCCACTCCAGTAACGTGTCATATTCTCCAGGTACCACAGTCAAGCAAGCAATTATATTCCGACCCTTCCAAGTGCCTATGCCGTTCAGGAATACTTCAAGCTGAAAAAAAGGGTATACGAAATGTTCAATTAGCCGCAATTTTGTCGGAAAATACTGGGTAATTTCTTTCTTACACGCAGGGTATATCCGTACTGTTTATTACAGAAGAGCGGACTGTTGATTCCCGTACCGTACTGCTTCGCCTCATGAAATTTCGCAGAATAGTCGCCAACCTTCCAGATTAAATGGCCTGATGATTATGTATAGAAAAAAATTAGGAAATCTTTGTTACTGGACTTTATAAATTTGGATGCTAAATTCAATAAAATAAACATAAACTAATTTCATTAATACTTTAAAACTACAGTAGTAAAAGTAAGGCGGTTTTCTCGATTACAAGTTTTTGTATTGTTTTCTTTATTTTTAAAGTTCAGTTCGGAACAATATTTCAAAAGATTAACAAGCTTTAGAAATAAATCATTTTCGAAATAACATTCTATCAGCATAGAATAGAAAAAAGTGTTCAAATTGTTTCTCTGTTTGTTGAAAATATTTGTTTTTAAAAGATCAACAAACCATTTGAATATGTTTGTTTTCGCTTTTAGTAGGTATATGTATATTATAATACATACAAATAACACGACAATGATTACACAAGCATATGAGGACAAAAGTAAATTGTTGAAATATGTATGTATAGTATATTGTTAATTTTTTTTAACTGCGTTAGGGTTAAGTGTTAATCTATTATTCTCCAAGTTTAGAGTGCTATACATTAAAGAAAATTGAACAGTATATCAACCTATTGATATAATCACGAATCAATCTATGTAAATACATACATATATCAAAACCAGTAAAATTTGTTGCAGCCTTTGCTATACCATCAAAAAGGAATCGGTAATTGAAAAACATACATCGGCTTCAGGCAATAATATGTAGTTATTAAACATATTATATCTACATCAATATTCACTTTAAGAAGAAATTATAATCCTTCTCAACTCAATAAGGTATTTTTTAATTCAATTTTTCGTTTTGTATGGCTATGTAGGGAGAGTATAGTATAGTATATTTTTGCCAAGCGATGTAAAATTGCAACCAAAAACTGTCCTACTTTATTCCCATGGTGAATATACTTATTTTTACCATACCACCACCGAAAGTTCGAATGTTTTTCTTTGTTTCCTTGTTTTGTTTTTCCTTGTTTAAGGGAAGAAAATTGTACCTTTGTCCCCTCAAGGCGAACAAAATAAGACATTTTTGGGCGGTCACTGGTCACAGGGAGAAAATTCTGTTTCACAACTTGAATTTTCCTAATGTCAATCGAAAACAAATTTTACTAATAACTTATATCAGACTTAAGTCCAGCATGAGTTTTAAGGCTTAAATATCATTCGTGTAAAGTATAAAAGTATGCAGTTTGAAATTAGTGAAATAACCAAATTCGGGATTCTAATTTGCAAATTCTCAAATAATAATTCTTTTCCTTACCTCTCGTGTTTTGAATGGGCAAAAGTTTGTTTTGCAGCAGCAGGTGAACTTCTAGATCCTCCAGTCCTTGATGGGTTTCATGAATTACCTTTTCTATGTCCGTAATCGTCTGCTCCAGTTTTTCACACTTTTCTTCAGTTTCGCACACGATGTTTTTCATCCCCTTTACCTCACAGTCCAGTTTAACTTGCTTCGCATTGAGTTCCGTATACGATGTAAACTTTGTTTGTAAGTCGTTCCTTATACTATCGATAGCTTCTTCTAAGCACCTTATTTGAGTTCTGTAAATTAGATCACAACTAGAATTAATTTACCTGCTTTGGAATGCTTGTGAATTACTTAAGGTAATATGCTTATAACTCCTTGGTACTCGATTTTCCGGAACATGACAACCTTCTTGGTAGCGCCTATTAAACGAATCTTGAAATACAACTTTTACGAATATGAAGCAGGTCCTGCTTAAGGCAGTTGAATCCTTTCACAAGACTGTCATAAATTCGAAACAAGGATGTTCCGGTAATGAAATTCTAAATGTGTCGTAAACTTCTTACTTGTTGGTGTCATATCCAGATAACCGGATTAAGACGGTTGATGCCTTACAACTTTAATGTTTTCTTAAGTGTATTAAGAGCTAAACAATTTTTTATTTTTTGTTGTTTTAATTAACTTCTACGTCAAATTCTTTAAAAATTTTCTGATGTAATTTTTATGTTTGTGATTATTTAAAATTTGAAATTATTTATGCTTACCAGCACATTGGCTCAACTTTGATTCGTATAAAATTAAAAATGTAATTTTGTCTAAAATATCTATCGTTTCGTTTGCTTTAGCGCTTTAGCCAATACAATTAGAATTGTAAGAGTATTTATGTTTTGTAATGAAGGAAGTATATAGATTATATAAAAACAATCATTTTATTCGTGGCAAACTATTTTTTAATTCTTTTGTTATTGGGTAGAAAATTAGAGTCAACATCATGCATATGTATTTATATAAAACTAATATTTTTTGTGGGAATAGAATATAATCAAACGCCCACCTGATGTTGAAAAATTAAGCAAATTGTTTAAAATTATTTACTGGTCGTTGTATTCTTTTATTAAAAAGGTGTTGTTAATGTTGGCAAATGTTCCTATTCTTTTGTTATAATACTTTTAAATATCACGAAGTAATCTCTCATTAGCAGATTGTCCAAGAAGGAGGCGAATCTATGTTGGACACATACTAATTAATCCTTCCCATCTCGAAACTCTCTTATCCCTACTTAATAATCACGCAAACCTGCTCTTTGAATTTTCAATTTTTATAAAAAAATAGCTTCTAGAGATTGGCTATTGACGATGTGGAGCTACAGGCCTACTAACATTTGATTTGTGTTGGTGCGCGATCACAAAAAAATGTAGTTACTTTGTGCAATAATATACCACCTCTTTTGAAATAGTACGCAGATAAAAATAATTTATGCTAAATCGATAAAACCACAACCAACAGACTTTCAGTTAATGCTGTTGGGTTAATTTTTAACATATCAGTAGTAATTTATCCGACTTTTTTCACACATATTTTGATTATCATGCTCGTAAACAGATTTAAGTAAGGTTGATAAACGCAACGTCGGATTGGTGTACCTAGCGTGTAGCTCATTTTATTTGGCAGACTTAACATAAAATTTTCGAAGTTTTCTAGAAATAAATGGTTCGTTTCAGAATAAAACCCTTTTCTTTTTACTCAAGTTAGTTAAGAAGGGTTTCTTAATATTATTTTCAATAAGTAATTATTACTTGATTGTTATCAATAAATTGAAAAATATACATATCATCAAGTGAACAAAACATAAAAGTAACTTGAATCGGTCTCGAGCGATCGTAAAATAAAAATAACTTTATTGTAATACATTTTATAAAGAAAAGTGTCTGGCGATGCTTTCAAATTATAGAGATAGTAACTAATAATGCAATTTATAGGAAATTTCATAAAGATAAATTGCCCATTATTCATGCACAATAATTCCTGTTTTATATAGCGGTGGTACTTTTATAATAATATGTGCAGCTGTAGTGGAAAGCAGAAATCTGTATAGTTAGTAATTCTGACAGCTTATGGTACTATACATGTACCACACGAATTTTGTTCCAATGATTTTGCAAATTGTTTCGATAAATGGAGCGTGTTTTGTCGAGATATTTGAGTAAAATGGTATAAAATTGCACATTTTTTGAAATAAATATAAATTGCAATCAATGAAAATTTGCATAAAGATTTACCTCTTAATTCTACGTAGTTAAAAAAAATAAAATATTGAATTTGACTGGCGTCGGTATTTGCTCGAGAAGAAATAACATAGAGAGCTGAAGTGAAGTTTATTCTTTCATTTATTAGGATTGGGTTTTAATCGATATTATTTAAAGGTTTATTCATTTTAATATTGATAAGGTGATACTACGTTGAATATTTAAATGAAATATCTATTTAATTTTAGCCTTTAATTTTACTAATATCTAATGTGGATAACATTTTATGGTCTTTCGGTTAAACAAGTCAGGGCTCACTAGCTCGAGGCCCCTATAGCATTGTTGTAACTATATAGTACGCCATTTTTTAAACAAAAAATCAAATCCAATTGTATAGAACATTTTTTTTATGTAAATTGCCATGCATCTAATAATTCATTTATCCAATACTTATAAAGTTTGTGGTACGGAACCCTCCCTAAGCCTGTCGAACCCTTACTTCATCAACTCAAGACCAACTTACCTGAGACTCATCTCCTTTTGTCCAATTACTTGTTCCATTTTACTAATTCCATCACGAAGTTGATTAGAATTCAAATTTATCTCATATGAGACCGTCCCAAGTTGTTGATGTAAACTGGAAATCTCCGATTCTACCAAAAACATAGTACATTAAGTAACAACTTTTGTCAAAACTATATAACATCATAACGTACCAAGTGTGTCTACTGTTTGCGTAAATATGCTTTCCTTTCTTTCAAGTGCTAAAAATAAAGTCTCCTTTCGATTCTCCTCGTCAATAATCATATTGTGCATTTGATCAAGTCTCATGGCAATAGATCCCTTCCAATCTTGGAACCCCTAGGAAGATCTTACTTTTATCTTAGTTGGATACGACAATCTGCCTACCTGGTAAAGTTGGAAAAGTTTTGAGATATCCTCGCTGCATTTTTTCATGTCCGCACACCTAGATGAAGTCTCCTCGTTGATACATTTCTTCAATGCAGTCAAAACATCACCAACTTTATGGATCCACTCGTCTGAAATCTTTTAACTTTTACCATTACACATGTTTAGGGGAGGACAATGCTAAAACCTGATTATGCTTCCGAAGACTCCCGACATCTGTTATAAGATGAAGGCGTTGTTTAATTTCCTCGTTTAGGACAGACCGAAGGGCGGTCATGTCCTGCTCAAGAACTAGCATCCTGTTTTCGTGCTCGTGGGGACTACCAGCTACACCGTTTGGACTGTTGGATCTTTCTTTATTATTACAATCAGCTAAATGACCGCGCAGTCTCTTGCGTTGCACCAACGTATTGCAGAAATTTGGGCATTTTTCCAGAACTTGACCACAGTGAATGATGTGTTCCTTTAAAATTTTCCAGTTGCTTTCAACAAATCAATCCACAAAAACAATATTTCTCACCTTGAATGTCTGCGAGTCAAACCATTCATTGCAAAAGTAACACGAGGTTTTCTCGTAAGTAAGCTGAACCACCGGAGCTTTTTCTGGCTCCATACCTTTATCAGTAACTATTTAGTTGCAAACTCTAAATCACCTATTCACCTTTTATTTTTGCGGCGTTATCAGTTTTCCTTTAACGAATTGGTGTGACCAACCTATTTTGTAGGTTTATTGTCGGTCACAGCGAATTAAAATTACAATGCTTCGCGTTTTTACCTTGTCTTAAATTAACTTCTATTTAAATGTTTTTGCTATTTTGATGGTAATACGCCTCCTCATTGACTGATCACACGAAAGAAAACAGCAACGATATCGTTTGCAAGAGACTCCCCTAATGGGCTGATAGTGTTATCAAAAAATGGCGCAAGTTTAGGTGGAGATAATGAACTTTTACGTTATGATGCGGCGTTCTGCATTTACCATAAATATTTGACGAAATTAAATAGAGCGTAAAAGAGCTTTGCAGTTGTGAGTCAGATTTACTATCGTACTTTTGGTGAAGAGAGCTCTTCATGGTTATCGTGAATATCAGATATAATGTCTTCAATATCCTATTTAAATTAGGTTATTGTTTTATACGTTACTTTCAATCTGAGGTAGTAAAAAAAGAACATGCAATTGAGCCATTTATTTTGCAAGTGGGTTTTCGTTTTCAAAATAAATAATTTATCATGTTATTATTCAACTAATATTTGTTATAAAAAAATCTTAATGATTTTAAACAATTTTTGTACAATTAACATAATAACGTAAAAATGTAATTATTTAAATAGCTAACTTAATTTTTTTGAAAACTGGAATGTATGTAGTATATGAAATCAAAAGTCGTGAGTGCATTTAGATTACACCTTAAGAGCGAAATCGTCCAAGTTTAAAATACTTAATATTTTGATCTTGCCCCACAACAAAATGCTAAGATATTAAGTAATTTATAATTTGTCGTAGTTGCTATATTTTGACGATTTCAAAATCTTTACAACAATATAAACTAAGTAAATCCTGAATTATCCTATTATAGAATAATTAAAAATTCATTTGAGCTTTGAACTAATTAAGGAGAAATGATAATTCATAAACCATTCAAAAATTAATGCAATGGTAAACAAGTTTGTACACATAAATCGGTAGACTTAACTAAATAAATAAAAGATGATCGAAAAACAAATATACTGTCGAATTGAGAATCTTCGGTTTTTTTTAAAGTCTGTTAAATAATTAATATTGATAATCTTTTCAACGAGATGTCACTCGCAAAAACTTTTTTTGCTTCACAAAATAACGAGTGGAGTTCGATGACGCTGGAATACGAGCGTTACTGTCCTGTAAGTTAAAAATTTAATTTTAAAAATTAAATGCGACGATTTCTATGAATGAATTAAAAAAATGACAAAATATTTAAAAACGTTCACCCCAGCGAGAATTACGACTGATACAATACACAAGCAAAATAATTCAAAATTTGTGCTGCAGCAAACTTCCGACATATACAAGTTACCTGCATAAGATATTTCATTTTAATTTATAATTATAATAAACAATCTATGTTAGATTTTGTTTCTCTATTACCCTTTCCCAGTTTAGAGCGTTTCAATTTCTGATAGCAGCAAAATAGCATCAGGAATCATAGAGTACATACATATGGTACATAAAATTCGCGAATCATACTTTATGTGAAATTTCATTGGTAAACCCACTGCATAAGTCCAGAATGCAGCTACATTTATTGAAATACTTAATATTTAATTAAGAACATGTCTTTTGTGATTTCACTCCCTTTAAATTTAAATGTACAATTTGAAACTCAAATACGATCGATATTGTCAGTTTTGTAAGTACATATAATATGTATATATTAAAATAAAAACCAAATATTATAATTTCCGTCGTTGCACCAACGTGATGCTATTATCAATACATTATTATTTCCTTTTATTCTGAGTATAACAAACACAGACATAAAAACTTACTTCACTCATACAATGATGACATAAAAAAGTTCTGCATCTATCCTAAAAACCCAATGATAAATAAATGTAAATCACAATATTAAGTAGGTAAGGTATACTAGGATGGCGTCACTTTTCTTTGCTTTTTAACCACATTGGCGTAAGTCCTAAAAATCTTAACTATTTTTTCAAATGCCATAAACACATATATTTACAAATTGAGGCAACCATCTTACCACATAAATTGTTAATCCCTAGAAATGAATATTTTGTTATATTTAGTAATCATAAAGATAATTCTGATTTTGATCATATGTATATGTATGTAAAAGAGGTAGGTAGGTTATTTACGAATAGATTTTATACAATTATTTTATTTAAGTCCTCGTCAAATAGCTGTTGATCCGAATGTGAGTTATTAATAAAAACACGTGAATAACATTTGGGATTACTAGGAATGTATTGCTTTAAGTTTTCTAGCGAAAAAAACAAATTTGAGATATCTTTTTCGAATTCAATTTTCAAATAAACTCTCTTTATTTTTTCTTTAGAATTTTTAACATCTTCTGTAACAATCCACAGGAGTGATAGATAATATAAATAACAACTTAGACATAGAAACATTAACAGTTGCACTTCTTCTTATGCATCGCAGTGTCAGCGACCTCTAGCTGTCTTATACCGGCTTCGTCCACGAACTGTTTGGGTAATCCTCTCCGACCAGGAAGTGCTGCTTGGTCCACAGCCAGGTCCATTCGGGTCATGACCCGTTCAAGGAGAGCGTCCACAGCATGGCGAACATTTAGACCCGTACAAGCACTAGTTTCAATATAGGGTAGGTGGTAGCGTTCGGCCATTGTGCGAGCTTGGTACTCGCTAACAACCCGCATTTGCTCCAGATCGCACTTGTTCCCACAAAGGACGACATCAGGATTCTCACAATACGCATGGGTTCGGAGCTGCTCCATCCAGTTAGTGACCTCTAGAAAAGATTTTTCGCTAGTCAAATCGAAAATCAGTAGGAAGCCCATTGCGTCACGGTAGAAAGCAGTCGTTAGACTCCTGAATCGCTCCTGGCCAGCTGTGTCCCAAAGCTGGAGGTGTATGCGGTGGTTTCTGCCTCGCGATTTGTAAATCTAGGATAAGAAAGCTTTTAGTATAAGAGTCCTGGTCCAGGATCGGAGACTTACCACACGTTTTTCCCGGAAATCAATCCCGACCGTGGATATGAACCGGGAGTGGAATATACCGTCCGTGTACTGGTACAAAAAGCTCGTTTTCCCTACTCCAGAATCACCTAGAGCCAGAAACTTGATAAGGTAGTCATAATCGATTGATGCCATGAAGGAGTTGCCTGAAATGAAGAAATGTCTTATTAGTGCTCATTTGCGCAACTATAAGGATTCAAGTTCCCGAAAAATACTTCACTGTA
Organism: Tolmerus cingulatus; assembly: GCA_959613345.1. NCBI lineage: Eukaryota > Metazoa > Arthropoda > Insecta > Diptera > Asilidae > Tolmerus > Tolmerus cingulatus. The sequence goes on from OY390710.1 coordinate 26,180,830, forward strand.
ACGTTTGCACATATACTATATATGAAAGCTAAGCTTTATCTCCTTAGGACATGGTTGTTACTGAAATAATTATGTGGGTATATTCGTATATGTATATATGTTAAGCATCGTCCAATAAATTTTACCTTTTGAAGCATGCCTTATGGCACAAATTTAAAGAATGAGTATAATTCTAAAATCCATTGTATAGGTCATGGACTTCAAAAATACCTCAATCAAACTTATATGTAAGGGTCAAGAAAGGCCACTATTAACAAGCGCTCTTAAGAAAATAAGTAACTTTAAAATTTAATAACACACAAGAAAAAAACTGAATGGTATGTAGGTACATCAACTGGAAGGGTATAGTTACTAATTAATGACTTTATTTAAATTGTGTAAACTGATATATAGTATGTACATACAATTAGTGTGAATTTTTGTCCGTTTCACTTTCAATACATATTTTCAAGTTTATATTACTTAGGTATTTTTAATCAATTCTTTTAAATTTTCTTGAGCTCTTTTTCCTCAGTTTCAGTTGTTTTCTTTATAAATTTTGTATTGTCTCTTTAGTTCAGTTCGCAAAACTTCCTTTTGTTGCTGTTACTTCCATTTGCTTAAATTCCCTTCTTATATTTTTGCGGACAGATTTCTTTTTCTACTCTTCTTCCTTTGCTCTAAAGGGAATTGATGAAGTTACAAAAGCCTTGTCCTTTGCAATTATGCAGCTAACTCACTTTGGGTAAGTAAGTAAAAAAGCAAATGTTTTTTTTAGTTATAGCAAAAGGAAGTTTTGTTTTCTGACGTGCATTGTACCAGGCCCATTTAGTAGTCTGTTTTGTCCTTTCATAATTGGAGTTGGTTTTTAAATGAAATTTGTTTACTTAATACATGTAAATATGTTAACATATATACATATAGTGGTTACGAAAATAATAGATCGAAAAACTTAACATTCAAATATACTAATTACATATTAATTGAAATTATAAATTTATTAATTTATTATTCCCTTGCACGTTTTATTTCTTCCGCCGCTATATATTATAGAGCATAAACAAATTGCTCATATGGTACATACAAGGACCTCATTTTTTAATTTTTCTAATTTGACTAACCCAACAATGTCCTTAAAATAACCAATTGGAATAGGTAAGTCTACACTTTTTGTAGTGTGTTTAGATATTCTAAGCAATTCACTGCCTCATAATTAAAAGGATATATTCAACTTAAAAACAATTTACTACTATTTACTTACGAAGGAATTCATCAATTAAAGTAAGTATCTAAGAGGAGAAAATTTATCATAAGTATACGTTTGTCACCAAGCTATCGTTACTGGAATTATTCCGCTTTTCTAAATACTGATAAATCTCTAACCAGTAACCAGCATTGCTATATACATATTTAATTAAGTCATATTTAATAATATGGTCATCGAGTCCTGCACGGAGAAAATTCGATCGTAAATATAAATGGTATGTAATCTTAAAATTAAGACAGAGTATACTCACAATTGGGTTTCTTACCATATGTATACCTATAAATAATGTATACTTATGACGAATTTAATAAACAAATTTGAGGACGTATTTGTTAACCCATTCTGATCAAACTTTGCCTATACATTTACAGGGGCTATTGATCGTTAATTTTTATAATTTTTAATTTATTTTATCATTTTCTCCTGTTTCAAAAAAAAAACTCATTGAGAGGGTTATTCATATAATTTCCAATCAAAGCTTACTTGAGTATTTTGTAAATGTATGTATATACATACATTACAATATAATTGAAAACACACACACATTTATTTACAATAAAAGAAGAACATTTCGCTGGTAGAGTTAATAGCTGTCAACCCGTATTATCCTATTCTAATACAAATTTTCCCATTACCGTCGGCAGTAATGCTTTGATTTCCAAATAAGAATCGATTACCTTTAGACAGCTAGGTATCCCATATTAAATTAAATGGTGTGACATGCATTTATCATAATTTTTATTTAAAATCCATCAATCAGGTGTAAGAGTTATAGTAGCTGAGTACAATAAATTTACAAAGTTACTCCTTTTACAACAAACAATGCAACGCTAACAAAAACAGGTTTCCAGAAAAAGCTCCGAAAGCTTGTACAGAGCTTTGAGAGTTCTAGAAATACTAAATTCCTTAATCATCATTATTCGCCTGCTTAAAAATGTCAGTACTTATTTTTAGCAAAGTTGCAGCTTTGCCCAAAAAGAAAGCCCTTTTAAAGAAAGTTGTTGCGATATTTACTGCTCATTAAATATTAGGGACTAAAAATTTTCAGTTAAAACAGTTGAATACATGTATGTAGTTTTGGAAGGAATCAAACAAATACATACATACGATATTACGCGTAAATTAAATTGGTTCCCATTTTCTGCTACATATAATAGAAGTAGGAGAGAATCGTATAAAACCGCTTAACTAAGGTTATTCATAGATATGTCTGTAACTCGACCATTTGAAAAAACGTAAAGATTTTTTAAAATTGATGGCAAATATTAGTAACATAATGGAATGAAGATATAAAAAGAAAACTAATATTTCACCAATAGAATAATAGAAGAAAACTAAACCTTCTACATATTCCAATTTTACCCCGAAGGTATAGTATGTATTATGACTAAGGATAGAACAGAATAAATTATGTATATTTATTGCTCAGTGGTACATATATGTATATTACTTACCTCTATTCTAAACTAATTATTAAGCAGTGTTTCCTTATTTTAAGAAATGTTAGAAATGTTTAAATTCTGAGAAAATCCACTGAACAAATTTTTTATGTAATTTAATTTTTCTTTTGTAAACACTTGTGAAAAGAGGGTTCCCGTGCCATCAATTTTCTTTACATATCCAATGATGAAACAAAATTTCCCATCAAAAATTCAGCTAATAACGTGAGCGGATATTTTGAAAAGTTTATGTTTTCGAAAGTAATTTTTGCTCTGAATTTCTTATAAATAAGATTTAATAAGAAAGCAACTGGAAAACGTTATTCAAAAATCTTCGCCTCAGCTGCCGATATACAGATTTTTTCACACCTCGAAAACGACAAAGAATGACGGAGATTTCAGAGAATAACTTCAAATAAATTTTGCAATGACAAAATCTTATTATGGAAAATCGGCTTATTTCATGTGTAAAAATAGTATATAATACCAGTGGCATACTATAAATTACTAATTAAATTAAACGAATTTCGAACACATTTAAGTTTGCAATTAATACTCAAAGCAATATGAAATTAAAGTCAAATGTAACATATTAAAATCTCTGTTTGATAGGAATATTCGCTTGAATTTTTTTAAAGAAATTTAAAGACGATACATACATATAATATATCTGAAATTGGAAATACACGAAATCCTAAGTAGCTTTTATAGTCTGTCCAAAGTGTAAGAAAGATTTATAAGTGATTATTTGAAAATGTTATAAGCAAAGACTATAATGTCCTATATACAGCACAAACGATGCTGCAGATTTTCTGATTTCTACTGCGGCCTAATAGTTGCTGCGGAATCTATTCAACTCGATGAATGAATAAAGAAAAATGTCACACTGACAGCGAATAATTACAATGGTTTATCCTCATGAATACGGTTGATCTGTCCAAGTGTCCTTGCTCCTTGAGACATTTCAGTATATTCAATTTGTACAAGTGGTTTTAAAGCATTTTTTGTTCATTGCGGTTTATATAGTAGCGCCAACAATAATATAGTAAGTCAAAATCATATGTAAAAATATTTATTTCACATAAAGTGTTTGTAAAATATTCTTAAAAATCAATCAAAAAGACCTAAAACACCAAAAATGCGAAATTTCTTCAAAAAGTGCGACTAATTCCCGCATCCTCAACTTTGACTACATTGCAATTGAATTTTATATAATAGATTTAAAGTATGCACTTCAAGAACCTTGTAATTTTTTCAACGGCAATAACAGAATTTTAATCCTTAAAACTTTATATGTTTCTATAACATAACTATTTTATATGTCAAAGTTTTAAGGAATGGAGGCAAGAAAGTTTATCCCGTTAAACTAAATTCTTTGCTATGATAAAAATGGATGTTTTTGTGCATAGAATTCATATGAAATTCGCTGCTATTAATTCATATTTGAATTGTTTTTTGTGTGTTTGTGTTCCATTTTCTATTGACTTTGTTACTGTTTTAGAAGAAAAGAATATCTAACATTAAACAAATACTCGCACTCGCAGACTATATGGATTTCTAGAAAAATATATAGTACGAATGTGGTTTATATGAATTTCGCCGAATGTATTTAAAATCTGATCGAAAGCCGGAATGATTAAATCCCACTCAGGGAATTAGAGACCATAATCATAGTGATTTTTACCCAGGTCCTGATTTCCACCATTGTGCAAGTAGTCCTGGATGTTGCTACGGCAACGAAAGTCCAGCGCAACATTGCGCGGATTTTTGCATGCATCCTCGAATTACATCGTCCTGAATTGCCACGAAAGGAGATGGGAGCGTTGGCTTCAGCTGTTGAGCTCGGTATATGAATTGTGGGGGTGGATGGTGTTGGGAACTTGTGGGAAACACCCCCGAGGCACGCCCGCCGGTTGCCATCGAGACCTTTAACTTCTGCAGCCAGTTAGCGTAGCTCCGGCGATAGGAGCTCCTAGTTGCAGGGCTTAAAGGTCCCCTGGAGCAACAGGCACATGTTTGAGGACGTCCTCGGATGGTGGCATAAATTCCTTTGATGGATCTCGGTATCTGGGAAAACATGCTATAGTGTATGTTACCCCATCCCGTAAACCCCTTACCTTCGGTTCCGTTCAGAGAGAAACTCCTTACCTCATATGCGAATATTTTCATGAAAATGTATCCACTAAAAATAATCAAATTTTCAGTTGCTGTTTTTACAGCAAAATATTCCCTCCCTCTCAAGCCCCCAGGATAACAGCATGAATTTGTAGTGAATTGCCACGGTCACGGTCCTTCACTGGGTAGACATGCCTGTTGCCCAGAATGTCCTTTTCATGAAAACTTTTTTTTTTTCGTGAAGTGAGTGTCCCCAAGGACTTTCCTGTTTAAACAGAGAAGGTCGTTTTGGGAGTTTCTAATGCAGACCCCGATGGTCCTTCCTTGATTCTCTTTCAATTGGTGGGGCTATTCGGCTAGATTTATTTAAGTAAATAACTCTGGCTTAAAGTGTGCTCCTGAATTGGGCCATTGGGATAGTGATACTCCCTTGCGAGTTTATCCCGGTAGACGGGAAGAGCGTGACCGGAAGTAGGAAAATAAAAGCTTTATGCTTTCGTGATATTAAAAGTATTGTACTCATGCTTGGGAAGTTTGGGGTAAGAGGCAGCTATAAAATTCCTCGGGGGAATTAAGCGCCAACACAAGCCGGGAGCGGATGAAGAAATTTTTATTTTTCGGTAAATTAAAGGAGACCGCTTCCTGGTATCCTGTTTTCTTTCAATTTTTGAACTAAACGCTTCAGGGAATATAAAACGTTTTAGTGCTTTTACATTTCGGCGAAATTTTTAATTCTATAGGAAAATGGATCGCCAGCCACACAACATTGTTGACAAAGCCAGATTCTCTTAATTTCCTAATAGCTGAACCAATTTTTCAGCGAATAACGAAATACAAAGCAAAGGTTTGCTTCACAGATAACAAACGGTACGAAAGGGAGTTAGGAGTACATATTAGGACCTGACTTTCTTGTTGTTTGAACAATCACACGATAATAATCTTTTGTATAGGAATGTACTCGTATATACATGTAATGAATGTAAGTAAAGTACCGATCTCTGACTCAATTTACATCTTATCATTATTTAAACCTATTTTGAATTTACAAAAATCCAGCTGCTTTTGGAAACCAAATGTAATATAGTGGAAAAAGTTCCTGTATAGAGATAACATATGTAGTTTAGAGTTTACAAAAATATTACAAACATTTGTCAATATTGAAATGAACTTAATATTTGACTTGAAAAGACACATAGTTATGAATACATATACATACATATATATTCATATGTTTACTTGTATATCTAAATCGAAATAACAGAATGGAGAATTCTTGTAAAGATTGCAAGAAATAAAATTGTAAGAGATTAAGGTCTCCTTCAGAGTTTTGATGTATGTAATTTTGAAGTGGGGATAGAAGTGATTAATATCCAAGCAAATCTTGTAGAAATATTTAACGTTGAAATTTCGAAAATGGGCGATTTTGTCCATGCTTTTAATATAAGGTACATGACCCAAATGAGGCCTGAATCCTAACAAGGGCCGTCTTGTAAACTTTCAGGTAAATAAATTCCAAAATGCAGCAAAGCTATATGTTATGCATAAAATGTTAGTTCATGGTATCTATGCCTTACTTTTTAAACAAATATTTATACTTAAAAATTTCAATTTGATACAAATGAATGCTCCGAGTTAGCTAAGACGCTGATTTTTCTAATAAATTTTGACCATAACAATGTAATACAATGACAATCTCAAGTATTTAACAAGTTAAATTACCAAAAATAAAAAAAATAAAATAAAAAACAAGTTATAAAATTCACACACAATTTTAACTAATTTGTTCTGACAATCCATAATTATGAAATTAGTTTTGCTTAGATTGCATCTAATCTCTATTTGTTCTTATCTTATCATCTTATTCAGGACATTCTGGTATGTAAAAATGTGCGTTTAACAATGTATTTATGTTTTACAAACCGATGTTTATTTTATAACATCCTGTAAGGAAAAGAAACGTGAGATAAGTTAATTTTTTTGAAAATTTGTTTTACCAAATTCCAGTACTCGAGCACTTATTGAAAATTCTTCAACACACTTATTAAAGATATTATAACAAATAATGTATGTGAAGTTTAATAGATTTAGGATTGTACTTTTCTTAGATATTCGTTCTGTAGATCGATAGATTGAATCTTGTTTGAGGTTTGTTGCAGATAATATAAATGTGACAGAGACGAAAACCAATTACGATTAGCATTTCATTTAGTTATCCTTGACCCAGCAAAATTTATAATACCAGTTGATGCAGACCTTAAATGTCTTATTCATGAACTTGATTCGAGCGGTCGAACCAAGCAGATATGGTGATTGTTAAAAACGCGTTATATAGGGGTTAGGACGAAATGCAGGGATTCATTCGATTGCCAAAACAAGGCACGAATTTCAATCATTCAAGCAATTTACTTGTTCTACAGTTCATCTCATCATAAAGAAGTTGTGAAACGCACAACTGTGTCCTCAGACGACATGTTTTGCGTAATTTAGGTTTATAGACATCTCAGGGAGCATTCACTCAACTTTTCATTTTTGTGAAGGCTCCCCAAAAAAGAGGCGTACAAGTTTGAAAATACGCGGCTTAAAAATAAAACCTCGTCTTGGGTGATGTCGTTCCATATGTGCTGTCTTTTACTACACCAAAGAACTCGTGACTTTAATGGAAGAAAATAACGTACATACATATGCAGGCAATCCACAGGAGTAACATTTCAGAGAAAAACGCAATAAGGGTTCGCACATTTCTCAGCTATTACGTTCTAGTTTGGTTCCAGAAACCCCCGCGGTAATGCACGATAACTTTTCTTAAAAACAACGGGGGGTTGTTCCTTGGTAATTACTTGAGAATGTGTGAAGAAGTAGGAGCAACCCCGACGTGTTTTCTAACCTCTATAAATTCAATAATGGGACAACCCCCGGTGATAGAACCTATTTAGTTAAGTGAAGAGCAATCAACCTATACCTACAAATTCAAATTCAGCCCGCGGTCTGGATAAAAATTGGTAAATGGCATTATCTTGTTTGCGTATCGTTCGTAAATTAACAAGCGGATAGTCAGTGAGCCGGACATCTTCAGGAAGGTCGTTGTTTATTCACAAATTTTCTGCCATGGGCAGTTCAATGTACCTACATCTTATAAAGACTTATTGAGGATTTACCAAAAAGTTATTTCTTCGTTGCTTTTCGTGAATATTTGGTTCGTAAAAAACTTGGATTAAATAAAAATACACAACTGAACAAATATTAGAATGTTCAATAATCCTGTAAAGTATGGGAAGAGTGGCATGGGCCGAAAGAGTCAGAGGGCTGAAAAAATCATCGATAACAAGCAAGTAATACTCCGATCACTGTAGGCATACCTACATATGTATTATTACATTTGTTCTTTTTTTATGTTATATAAATACTCTCAGGCAAACATGCAATTAATTAAGCATTTGCCCATTTTAAGAAATAATTTTGTTCTCTCTCAAAATACATATGTGGATATTGAAAGACATTATAAGTTATAAAAAAACCTACTTTTAATTCAAAAAAGGTTTCACTATTATTTATTAAGACTATCATTTTCTTTGTAAATAGGTATAAGTAAGAAAAATAAACGTTAATTAGTTTTATAATATGTATCTAAGAAATGTTGTTTAGAAACTAATTACCTAACTCTTTATATTTACAGTCTCCCGGAAAACGCTGGTCATGTGCGCGTTGGATTCGCGGAGTAGGATTTGCAAAGGAAATTTTTAACTAATAAGTAAGTAATAAATTTCCATTCCAAATGTTTTATCCAAGCTGGTTTCAATAATTCTCAAGTTTTTTTTAAATAAACATAAACACAGCTGAGGTTATTATATTATATGTATAATCTTTAAGAAAACATTTCCCTCGTTCAAAATTGTTTACCAATGTCCAATTTAAAGAAAACCTAAAAGCATATATTTAGAATAAATATATTTTTCTTATGTTATATACTATATTTCCATGAGCAGGGTTGATTTTTAAAGAAAAGAGGTTAACCTAGCGCGTTTTCCTGCTACTGGGTTAGTTTGACTGCAACTGTTGATATATTATACATCCAAGTTTTTGAATCGACATTTGTATAATTATTCTCCATTATATTTAAGAGTAATTCAGTTTCTTCATCGCTCCAAAACCTCTGCTAGACACCATTTAAAAAAGATAAAAAATCTACCAGTACTATTGATAAGAAACAATTAAAAACAAATAGTTTTATTTTACACCATTAGTAATTTGATTATTTTCATTCAAATAGCAAATTTGCAATATGAATTTATTTACACTGAAGAGTTAGCATGAGCACTTTCTATTAAAATATGTATAAATACTCCCTTTTAAAATTACGTTCAAAGCTCATAAGGGATGCAATATTAAAAGCCGGAGGTATTCCCTATTGTTTACTTTTACTACATATAATAAAATATGTGTAGTATACATTTTATTGTTGCACGTTGCATTTAATTTAAGCACAACACAATTATAACTTGATATGATAGAATACCAGAAACACCGAAGAGCGAATATCCCTCCTTAATTAATTTATAGAATTGCAACAAAATTCCATCGTATCGATTGAGGACATTGTGTGTGGGTTCAAAAATGTTTCCGCGTACTTACAATTAGATACATACATATACTTAGATGTATAGTATATCAGGCATTTATATTTTAATCTATTTTAACTGATTTAACTTGAAATTGTTATTGGTATATTTTTATTGTGCATTTCAGTTCAAGTTAAATTAAATAAAAAGTAATTTCTCCTCCGACGATATTTGAACAAAAGATTGAGTCCTCAGAGATTACTTTAGTTTTCAAAAAATTAAATTTAAAGCTAAATTTGAAGATAAAAGAGCGATACGAACAAAACTTCTTCAATTTTAGCCTATTGTGATTTTTTTCTTTGTTTTTGTTTGTAAAGGTCTTAGTAAATAGACACCATTAAATCCTCAAATAATTTTAATATAAGTGAATCAACCTTGATATGTTTTTGGCTTTTATTACAACTCGTTCCCAAAGCTACAGAACTGCAAATTTCAGCTTATATTTTACAAATTTAATGAAGTATTAGAAATTTTCATATTCTGAGCTATACTTATACATATACATATTTACATAAAAGGACGAACGACAACCATAGCATCAAACTAAAATATCTATGATGCTATTAAGTAAATTCATTTATGCTCCATTTGCCTTTGACTCTTATAAAGATATAATACATGTTTTGTACCATTTATAGAAAACAATGAACAAAAACTGAACTTGTATCTGTATTGAAATGTGTTGCTGAGTTTGCAGCTTCATATAAATCAAAAAATCAGTTAAAGAGGAATTTTCTTAATAAACTGAAAACAGAGGTAAATTACGAAGTAATTTTGCAATTAAATTTCTTTTGTTTCAACTTCTCTTGGAAAAACTCGTTTCCATCCAGAAATTGGAAGTCTTTTTGCTTTATTATTACGCGCATTCAACTTCCCTAAATTATCCTACTTAAATTGCGTAATATAAAAGAAAAGGTTGTTTGCAGAGGCAACCTAATGAAGGGTTAAGGTCGTCAAGTTCTGCCATTTTCAAGACTTTAAAAATGATTCGGTTTTGTTATCTGATGATGTGTGCTATTTAAAAGAAAGTACAATACATATTTCGCACCCAACAGGTAATTCCGAATGTCAATGTAACATGGCATGCATACATTTTTAAGACAAATTTTTAGCCAAATATTTATTACTGAACAACATTTCTTATGTTCGTTTATGTAATAGAACAGATAATAGATAGTTTAAATAGAATTGTTTCCTAGATTACAAAACCGAATATGTATTACAATTTTCTATCACGCGACGCTTTTGAGAATAATGGGGTAAAATGTGAATAACTCGCTCGTATTTTAAGTTTTTTTGAAGATTAAAAATAAAATAGTGGGAGGTAAGAATAGTTCGTAACGAGGCTCAAATGAAAGCCTATTTCTTATATCAATGTATGATATACCACCATTATTTTTTGTTCGCTAGTTATGCTAATTAAATTTTTCTGCAGCATTTAATCGAATCTTTGTACTAATCTTTAATTGTCACAAAACACATATCTCACTAAACCGCAAATGTAACTCGCATGAATCAATCCACAAATGTTTTTAGACAAAGGTTTAAGTGAAACTTTAATAACCGAAATTACGCGGTTGCTAGGATCAGTTTCTGGAAAATGAAAAAAGAGGTTTGTTGTTCATAGAGAAATACTAATATCGCGATTAAAAAACGGGGGTTGGGAGTTGGTGGTTGACAAATACTTTACGACTTATTATACCTACCAAATATAAAAAACAAATTGATAAAAATCGGTCGAGCTGTTTCGGAGGAGTGTGCCCACTAACACCGTGACACGAGATTTTAATATATTAGATTGAAATGAAATATATCGTTTTGTTAACTACGTTTCAGAGTTTTAATATGCAAATTTTGGTACGATTTGAATTTGAAGAAACGGAGGAGCGCAAAGTTCAACGTATGTCTTAAATTGCAAGTGGTTTTAAAACTTATCTGCAAGGCTGTAAAATGATAGATAAAGCTAACGTCATTATTAGCTGGTTAAAAGGTTAAGCTCCAATAGTTATTAATCATCAAAAGTTTTGGAAATATTAATTTTTTTATTTGACTTTTTACCAGTACATGCATATATACAATATTTTAAAAAGGGCCCTAACTGACTAACTCCCTGTATTTCAATTATATTTTTACCACTAACAGGTTGGATAAAAAAAAAGATACCCAGTCTGAAATTTAAAGGCATATTTTTATATAACTAGATATCACAAAATAACAAAATCTGTAAACATTTAAAAATTTCGTAATTTTTACAGTACTGACAAATTATTATAAAAAATAAGGTTTTTTCAAAATTGAGAATGCTTCGAAAAGTTGTGCTCACCATCTGTGAACAAAATTTCTAAAAATATATGCTTGATTTTTAAAGACAAAACTATTATTTTTATTTATGGTTTTAAACTACAAGTCAAAGGAAAATCACTGAAAAAAACCTACTTTTCCTTAAATCATTTTTTTTTACAACAAAAATCTTTAAACGATATAAAAAATCAGACTCCTGATGAAAAAGAATGTATTAACTGACCTTTAATATTATAAATTTTATAATGCACTACTAAAGCACCCACCTCTAATGAAGCACACAACACTACTGGTACAGGAAGCAGACGCGGAGCGTTTGCGCCCTTCGAACCGCTTCATAGAGTTAGTACGTGCATGTGCGTTATATATATCTGTTACTTTCAGATAATTTTTTTAGCAACTATATTGCATTTTCATTATTCTAACATAAATGGTATTAAATGGAAATTGAAAACATATCCACAAGGAAATAATGAATGTATGTAAAATATATAAAATAGCTTGTAATCTCGTTTTGTTTAAAAAAACTAAGAACTTCATATATGTATAGTTCCGGGTTGAAAAAAATAGGACCTATAATTCTCAGAAACAAACTTCAATAAATTCAAATTAAATGGAAACATAAAATCAATGAAACAAAATACGAATTTATAGTACGTATGAACATGTGAAAATTACTGGAAAAAGCAATGAATTTGACTAGAAACAGATATCAGTAATTCAAATTGCATAATTTGTTTAACCAAGGAGATGTATGTAGAGAAAAGAGGTCATCAGTGGTTCAGTGGTATTCGCCGAATTATTAATAGAACTATGGAAACATCTATAGATATTTTATAAAAACAAATATTACACATAACAATGGGTTAGTTATACGCGTTTCGTAAGCTAGTAAATATTTGCCTGTTTTCACTGATGATTAAATTAGTTTGTGAAGATTTTACCTACATTTAGTATTCTCAAAAAATAAAACGTTAGTACATGTACGTGTAATTCTAATTCGATTATTGGGCAGAAAAATGAACCAAGAAGTAAAAGGAAGGCAAACTCACGGAAAGATAAGTGAAGTCGATTTATTTTCTCTTCTGTATTTTCTCTATGTTAAATATGAGAGTAAAGGATTTATTTTTTTTTTCTTTGTAATTGCATACCGTGCGTATATTTCATTGGAAATCATATGTTTTGATACATACTATAGTTATTTGACCCAGTGTTTATCATGCCTGGTTCAAAATGGATCAAATACTTTAGTTTTTAAAACAAAAATTCTTACCAAAAATCTTTAAATGCCTTTGTCTCACAATTATATTTTTACAACTGACAGGCTTGACAAAAAACATATAGCAATTTGAAACTTAAAGCCATATTTTTATTTATAAAGCTATCACAAAATGACAAAATTTGTAAAAACTTAAAAATTTCCTAATTTTTTTAGCACTTACAATTATTAGAAAAAAAAAGGCTTTCCAAAATCGAAAATCCTTCAAAAACGCATGCTCACTACCAGCGAACGCATTTTGTAAAAACAGGTTAATGCTGTTTTTTTAAAGACAAAATTATTATTTTTATTTATGGTTTTACACTTTAACTGAAAGGAAAAAAATCTGCTTTTACTTAAATCACTTTTGTTTTAATAAAACAAAAATATTTAAATGATATCAAAAATCAGACCCTTGATGGAAAGGAATGTATTAACTAACCTTTAATATTAGCAAATTTTATAATGCACTACTAAAACACCCACTTCCAATGAAGGACACAACACAACTGCTGCAGGAAGCAGTCGCGCAGCGTTTGCACACTCTGAACCGATTCATACTGTTAGTATGTATTTAATCCTTTTTAATATTTACAAGTTAGTACATGTATATGCATGAAATAATAATAACTATTATTTTTAGAAAATTTTTTTTTACCAACTACATATTTATATTGCATTATCACTGTTCTGACATCAATGTTATCAAATAGAAATTTTAAAACAAATTCCAAACAGAAATAGACGTACAATATATTTTTGCTTGTAATTTGTTCCTAGTTCCGCACTTGTTTTGTTTGAAACAACCAAAAACTTCATATATAGTTCCGGCTTAAAATAAATTAAAACCCATAATTCTCAGAAAAAAAGTTCAATATATTCAAATTAAATGGAAACATGGAATCAATGAAACAAAATGCGAATTTATGGTGCGTATGTACATATGTTCATGTGAATATGACTTGAAAACGCGATGAATTTGACTAGAAACAGATATGAGTAATGCATATTACATTAACCAAGGAGATGTAGGCAGTTGAAAGTGGTCATCACTGGATTAGTGGTACACTGAATTATTAATAGAACTACGAAAACATCTATAGATATTTTATAAAAACAATTTTACCATAATAAAGGGTTAATTAATAATTTTTCTTTCTGTATGTTCTTTATGTTAAATATGAGAATAAAGGCTTTATTGTTTTGTGATTATATGTATACCGTGAGTATATTTTATAGGAAATCATATATTTTGATACACGCTGGTCCACAATGGAAAAAAACTATGTAAAAAAAAATATATACATATATAAATCTTTCTTCTTGTAGACTTCCCAGTAATTTACAAGTTTTTGGAAGTATATATATACATATATATAATATATATAATAGCAAAAATTTCTATAGAAAGAAAAATAAGAATTCTAAAACTACTTTGTGATTTACAGGATTTCCAAAAATTACTGATCAACCTTTAATAACTTCATCATACTTAAAAATGTCCTAACAGAACATAACTTTAAAGTCATCTAAATAAATAAAAAACAATTGTAGGGTTTGGAGCATATTTTCAGATACTAAACCTTATAAATGAATTAATTATTGCCAACATATCACAGCTATAACTTTGTATAATCAAGAAACGTAAAAGTGGATACATTTCCGTAAAAGTATGCTTTGTTTACATTTTAATAAAATAATACTAACAAGGTTTATAAAGAATATAACAATATTACTGCACCCCATATTTTGTATTTTATGTGTTCGGTTCCCTAAACATCTTTTTCTGTGTTTTAGCAAAACTAATTAATCAGCATCAAGTTTATCTACTACAGGATAACAAGTTTCTGTAGTTTCTAGTAAAGGATGTTTTTCTCTTTTATTTTTGCTTTTGTCAATCTAAAAGGTTGCCATTAAAGCTGTCTTAATCGAAGTAAGTAGCCAACATTCGTATTATATGAGATAGAAAAGTTGTGAAAAGGAAGCTTAATTCTGGAGTTATTTTCGCATTAACCTGCCGAACAAATAAATATTGCTGGATTAAAGCCAGTCGATAAAAGCCTGAGCATACAAAAAGTTAATTTTCAAACAATATCAGTAAAACAGTAGGTACATTACATTTTCTTCGCAATGAAGATGTGAAGAAAAATACACACTGAATAGAATTTTTTCTGTTTGACTTCAGGTGGATTAGAAAATTCAATTTCAAAGTCTTTAAAAAAAATAAAATAAATTGCAAAATAAATTTTTTAGTCATTAAAAGCTTGAATATACTGTGTTATAATGGCAAGAGATTACATTTAATAATAATTTGTTTATTTTTAATGGATTCTTCGGTATAAACTTCAAAGCTTCCAGATTATCTATGTATTATTACATGTCGGGCTCAGAACAAAGTTTGCCAGACACTCCTCATCCCGGGTTGTCGACCATAACTTCATCTTTGGAACGATGTCTTAATGCCCGTGTTATCATATTCTGCAAATTTGGCTGAATGGCAAATAATATTTGAATATTTATTGGAATTCCAGGAAACAGATGATTTCTGTCTACTCTGTTATTTAAATAATTCTCATGGGGATGAGTAATTCAAGTAATTTTCCTGAGGACGCTTTCCTTTCAAGCACCAATTCAGGCTTCTTAAGCACATTTTTACGTAAAAAGAAATTCTCTAAAAACAAAAATAAAACGGAAAGTTTTATGAGAGTAAAGAATACACAGTGATGCAATTTTAAAGCCGAACAAATCATAAAATATTACTTGGATTTTGATATGGATTATTCACTGAATTTTTGAAACATCAAGGGTTCTCTGAAACGCAAACATCGTCATAGAGAGGGTATACCACTATGGTCAGGTTTCAACCCTAAAAGCTTTTTGGAGGACTAACCACTCTAGCAACGACTATGAAGATAAAACTTCTTAAATCTAAAAGGTATTACCGGATCGAAAAATTACACATAATTCTTTTCCCCAACTATGGAAAAATGTTCGCTTATGAAACGAAGTAGTTTCCATTAATTCACAGAAAATGTTCATCTGTTATATTTGGGTACACAGTGCAAATTTTCCTAACATATAATTTTACACTTAAAGTTTGAACGAAGACGGAGTTTGTTTAGTAATGGATTTCGAATTTTTCCACTATAGCACATACAATATTTTTTAAATGAGAATTTTTTAAATATTAGATTTAACAGGACACAGAAAAAAGATGGAAAATTTTCAAATATTGAAAACTGAAAAGATGCAAAGAAACTAAAAATTTTACATTAGCACTTATATATATATATATATACATACTTATGTTTTAAATATTGGAGTTAAACAATATTCAACTGGTAAATCTAACACTGATTCTTTCCGCTATTGAAACATTTTACATTTTTCTGTGCTAAAGTCAGGCACAAAATGATCGGAATATAACTGAGTCAGTGAACTACAGATGGAAATCAAACAGTACAAAATGTATTTCCGTCTGATTACCGTTTTACTTTAGTCTGATTTCTGTTTGATTTCCATTTCATTTCCGCATATATTTTTCAATAATTCACTTTACCTTTCGATCGTTTTCTGAGCGAAAATATTGGTCAATTTTGTACTATTAAGCACCCGACGTTAGAGGAAGGTTAGAAGTATCCAAATCGCACTCCACGGACGGTAGGGTGGAGAAAAATTAAAAAATCTTTAAATGGAATAAGATAAAGTTAATTTAAATATGAGTATGCTCCTATCGTTTAAGAGGGTATTCGCAGTAACGATTTAACATAACCTTTAACCCCCCCAAACGCTTTTTTGTTTTAATTTGTTAAATTAAGGCAGTATAGGGCTTAAAAGTTAGACACGCATAGAGCGTGTAATAGCATTGCAAAACTTTAAACAGGTTTTTCAAATTTTACCCGCAATATCTCAAGTTTTATACTCAACCGCTTACATTTTGCACTTACAGCCCCTTCAGTGCACTTACGTTATCGTCCGTATTATCTTGATTCGGTTTTTAATTTTTTTAGCGAATATTTACTTCGAAAAACCCCTAAAAATTGCTATTTCCTCTTTTTTGGCATAACTTTCATAACATTCAATATTTTGAATTCTCAGCGGCCCAGACGGCAACCAAACAGGTTAACAATTAATAATAATTTGGAAATGTATGTATATGTTTCTAACTTTGGTGAGGACTTCAATCGTGGACACCGTTTAGGACTGCACCCGAGAATCCAACAATTTTACACGCCCTAGGATCAGTAAATGTAAATATATTTTTTGCAAGAGGTATATATGTATAAGTACATATGTGAATAAATAAAACAGTCGTCACTGTGTAATACTACCTTAAAAGGATCAAATAGAAAGAGCCCAAGAAATATTATAACAATATAATGGATATCGTCTTAAATGGTAGTTTACAATCCCTTTTCACTTCTTCAATCGTTTGGTATTAAACAACTTCAGAAATAAATTTCATGAAAACCTGTGAAACATCATGGTTTTGTCAATTATTTTCAACCCTCTTGGTCTACTCTAGGATAACCTAAAAAAACGGCAAATTCTGATAATGTGGTCGTGGTGGTAATAAAATGCTGCCTATACCAATTCGCCCGTAGTTTTGGTTCTTTGTATAACAACATTATTGTATATAAAATTATGTGTTCACATGTAAGGTACCAATATTTTACATGCACATTTTGAAAACTTTCATCTGAGATATATTTTTATCATTATTGTCGCCCATTTTGACCAAATCCTAAATTTTTTACCTTTGCCCTTATTTAAGCCAAAAGGCAGTAAAATCTTTGCTAAAACAAGTACCCACCGATTTAATGCTATTAGTGATCTAATTAAGCTATCAGCTCCAATTGTTCGAATAAAGGGAACGAATACATTGGACATTAGTGAAATTCCACTGGCTCGGTGACTTCCTGGAATTAAATTTATGTTTCACTCCGTCGAGCAAAGTAAGCACAGGAACGGCTCGGAGTTCTGGAGTTAATTGGTAATTAAATTGCGAAACAATTTCGTGATAGAATTAATATTGCAACAGATGACGAGCGCCGCTGTTTTTCACATGGGGAATCTGCCAGCGGCAAGTTTCCTGAAACGCTAAATTCAGCTAATGTAACTGAATGAAAGATTGTTGTTTTAAATATCCACGAGTGGTTTATTCAAAGCATTTTTGACTCCAATTAAAACCATAGCTTCCTTATAAGCATAACGCGAACATGGAGAGTCCCTGTAAGCTAAGGGCGTCAATTGTTCGTATTTCATTTTTACTTTTAGCTATCAAACTTCGAGAATAGTAATTTCAATGCTCAAAATTTTACTTTGCCCCTTATTTCTGTAAATTTTTATAAGAGAAAGTTTCGCTGTCCTGCGGCCTTTATCAAACAAAAAGTCGTACTCGAATTCGACGGTTCGTTCTGAAATAATTCGAGCTAGAAATGGTTCAACTTGTAAAGCATTTTCTGGGTTCGCCTCCTGCAAATTATCAATTGCGATTTTAGGGATGAAGAACGGATTTTAAAAGGGGTCTCCGAGCAAACGTTGGCCAGGAGACAATGTAGAATCGATTGGCATATACCCTGTTTCAAACCTTAACAAAACACCCTATTGTAATCGTATGTATATCGGACTTTCCATTTGTGCAAATTATTTCAGATTTTTGGCTTGTAAATTTTCAGAGGGAAATTGCCCTGCATAAATTAAAAACTAATACAACTTAATTAAAAACTAATTAATTTAATCAGGCATTATATAAAAAGAAGAAATTACTTCTAAACTGTGTCAAATGTTAAATCCAAAACAATAGTAGATATCAGTTACTGGGGAAAGCGGCCGTGATCTAAATATAGTCGCTGGAGGCTTACATAGCAGTTCGTTCTGACCTTTTCTACGGAACCTTAACACTAACTCAATATTTTATGAAAAATAATAGAGCACAAAACTATTTTGTTAATTATTCTTACCTGTTTTTCAAAAAAAATACCTATCTATGTTGCAAGTTTTTAATTTGAATATATCTTTCAATTCTTATGCGCCCTACTATAAATATCGATAAGCTTTACAAATGTTACTAACATTCTTACGGGAAAATGATATAAAAATATTACTATGAATTAATAACTTTTTTTTTTCTGTTGCCAAAGTAGCATATTATTTTTCTAAGATTCTTTCAATAAAAATTAAAATGCTCTATGAGCAAAACAGGAAGAAGATGTAGAGTTCACAAGCACAAGAAACTATTTTCTCCATTTTTGAAAAATCTTTAAAAATTGAAAGTTTAACCTATATGCTTGTAGCGGGGCTTAAACGAAAACCTGAGTTCTAATCATAGGAATATCAAATACAACTTATGTTTTTGTTATTTTAAAACATATTGCCGAACGAGTTTTTCACTTGTGTGTGCTTTTCATGTTCTCTTTTCGTTTTCATGTTCTGTTGTGTGAAAAAATCAATTCATTAAAAAAAAGTCGTATTCATTTCTAAGCTTGCAAACAAATGCGGCCGCAGATATAATTTAAAAATACTACATAATAGTAGCATGGGTTTTGCGCAGTTTTTCGAATTTTTCGAATTATTATTATTATATTATTATTATTATATTATTATTATTATTATATTATTATTATTATTATATTATTATTATTATATTATTATTATTATTATTATATTATTATTATTATATTATTATTATTATTATTATTATTATATTATTATTATTATTACATTATTATTATTATTATTATATTGTTTTTTTGTTTGCCAAACATTTTTTTAGCTTAGAATCACAAAAATTCCTTTTTTACACTGACGAGCCCATAGTCCAAGATTTAAGACGTATTAAAAGTGTTCGGAGGCTATTTTCTAATTATAGTTACAAGAATGAACGTCGACATGAAACCGCAAAAGATTTTTGGGATACCCTAATTAGCAAATGAAATAAAATAGATCAACGATATATGCAAAATTTAATTAATTCTATGCTCAGGAGACTCCAAAAAGTAATTTAATTTTGAGTTCAAGTGGCAACCAATTGTTTTGTGTCTTAGATATTGCTATCTTTTTGTACCGCTTACGCTTATAAAGCATATAGAAGATCCACAAATTTTGTTGTTTAGTAGAGTCTCTTTATTTTTCCATATCCTTGAAAAATCTAATATCCGAAAATGTATTTCCAAAAATCAACACAGAAAACAATAAAATTGAAAAAGATAAATGTTTCAAAAATAAAATAATTACTAAAACATTGACATGTAAGAAATGTATTTTATCAATTTGGATAGATATGTAAAAAGGAGCAACGTTCTTATATCCTGGGCTTCATTTTTTCGAATGATTTTGAAACATTTTGAAATGGATTTGGAAACATATTGCTGTTCTAATTACGGGTATATTTAAACAAAAAATATCTATGTATTTCAGAGGGCTTTGTAAAGTGGAAAGGTCGTAAAATTTCTCAGTATCGCGGTGAGTTTCCACAAAATTGTTGCTATGAATATTTGAAGCTAACTTAGCAAGTGTTAACTTCTATTTTTATATCGCGAAAATGGATCAATTCTTTAATTTTTCCGTAATTAGCACAGCAACATTTTGCGAAACCCAAAAACTTTTTAAACATTTAAAGAAACTTTATGCAGAACCGTGACGACCATCATGACAAATTTTCAAGACAGGTATTTCACATAAATAAAAATCAGCTAAAATGTAAATCTATCCATTCTCCTTTGTCAGTAAAAGCTCTCGGTTGCATTATGTTATATAAAAATAAATAGTTGTTAAGGTAGTGAGTACCAACTCTGCATACAAATGGTGGACGATTTATAATTAAAAAGCTGCTGTGGAATTACCGGCTTATAGTGAAAACTCAAAAATTGGTCCTAAATTCTGCTTTATTCTGGCATGACTGTGCAAAAAAAGTTCTTTATTAAAAAAATCCTGCTTTGGCAATGGGGTCGACTGGTGGACTTAGTATAATTATACCATCAAATTAAAACGAATGAAAATGATCCTAGAGTCGTCTGCAATTACCTTGGTAAGTCATGAGCAACGACCGCACAATATCATTTGCTGTAAACGTTTTTCGGCTGGCTTCTACGGTAGAAAAGCATTTCGGAGTTTGTTCCCTGATCCCTTGGTTCACCTTATTGTCCTTATTGTCATTGCGTCAAATATATTTCCAAGAATAACGCTCCAATGTGTGCTAAAGGATGTTGGGAAATTTTTATAGCTTCCTCCCAGTCCTTTGATATTGATCACAAGTCCTTGGAGCACTGTCCACAAGTTCAAACGCTACAGAGTGTGCCACATGTTGTCCTATTGTAACAGCAGCAGCTTCATTCCCACAAATTCGTATTACAAAACTTTACTGAGGGTCTTGGGGGGGTTTTTGCCCACAATCCCAGAATTTCTAAGTGGCCCCCTTTGATAGAGTTTCACCCACAAAACCAGAATTCAAACGCAAACTTGACCACGCACAACTGCTTCAATTTAATTAACAACGGCTGAACTTCTTATCGCACCCGCGAACCGAACAGAAGCAATGAAGTTGTAACGCGGAGTTGGGGGGTGTGGAAGCCAACGAATCGAGACTGTGGAGCAACAGCTCACTTCGGTTGTGACGTGGACAGGGGGATAAGGGTTCCACCCTGAGGGTATCTCCGGACCGGAAGCACGTCCATCGGTGTTATATCTATCAAAACAGGACACGTCTTCTCGACAGTGTGCAAAACCCTCCGAAGATAACGAAATCCGTCGTACATAAAAATAACCCCCGAAAAAAACCCACTGTTGCGCAGTCCTCCCGCGTGAATGAACAACCTGTTGCAAAGTCCACCGCCAACTGACTCCGGCAGCCGCACCGAGACTCAGCTCAGCCGAGGTGTCTGTGGAGTGGAGCAGCGTTATCTTTACGTCACATGCCCTGGTTTCGCCAGCACAGCAGCAACCACCTGGTTGAAGTATCCCTCGGGAACCCCCCGACGCGCCGTCCCGGTACGAAAGCCAGTCACCGAGGCCCCACCGAGTTTGCTCCTGGAAAACACTGCCGTTCCGATGGACAATCGGCGTGCTTAAATAGGCGCCAGGCGTCGGAGGAGCGTCGCGATGCCAGGATGTCTGGCCGGTTCCGTCGGAGGAGCTTTCAAAGCACAACCCTGAAAGCAGCCGGAAAATTTCCCAGTTTCAAGGATATGGACGTTTCCAGCTTCCCGACATGTGTCACTTGTCATCACCGTCCAATTTATGTAACCATTAAGGATGATAAATCCAAAGTTGATACGGGTGGAAAGTCGGTGACAACCCTCTTTTCCATCCCTTTTGCTGTCTCTGGGGGACTTCCGAGAGCCGGAAACTTTTATCCGGCAGAGTCAAACTCAATCAGTATCGCCGACAGGACTATGATATTGAAGGATCCTCCATGTCGGCAGAATCGGCGTTATCTGCCTAGCTTTTATGTCTTATACCTTATACTTGTGTGGTAAATTATAAATTAATTCCTTAATCCACTTTTTTTGATTCCGGTTTTAAATGTAGTTAAAGTAGTTAGTTCGATTCCAGTTTTAAATATAATTAAAGCAGTTAATTCCTGATTTTGTTCCCTGAAACAATTATGTAGGTACCTACTAACATACACATATTTAATGTATGTATGTATGCAAGTGTGATATATAGTGAATATATGTAAATATAATACGTAGCGATCCCATCATATGGATCAATTTTATTTATTTATTTATTTCGTTTAATACAAGCTACATTAAGATAATTTTTTTTTTTTTTTTTTTTTTTATGGAAGTGGGGAAATGCAGTTACGCACAAAACCCCACTCCCCCCTCCAGGAACCCCACCCCGGAACCGTCTTATTATACATTACTTCGGGGTGGGGACCTTTCAACAGGCGAAGCCCAGCCCCAACGATCCAACAGGGGCTCCCTTAGGAACCCCTGTTGTTGTCTCTTTCTTTCTGGCGGAGGATCCCCCTCACGAATGAGGCAACCCTCCGCCAGAAATCGTCATCTTGCAGCATAACCCCGACTATGTTGTCCGGGGTTATGCTGCCTGTCACAGGCACATTAAGATAATAAGTAAGCTTAAAATTACAATTACAATTAAATAAAAACAGAAAGGTAAAGAGGCAAAAGGAGCACGGTATGGAAAAGGGAAAATAACGAGAGACGGTTAAGGTCGATAGTACAAATGCTCGTACATTACATATGCATAAATATGTACGTACACAGCACAGGCTACCTATTATTTTACTTCAAAACATATATGTTACTATACATATATAATAATCAGTGTACTTGAGAAAGTATCCTATTTGAGAAGCTTTCAAACAAAATGGTATTATTAAACTTTTGGTCAAAACAATTAGTATTTCAAATCCGGCTGCATGTACATACTTGGGCCCACAAAATAATTATAATCATACTCAATTAAAACGTCCTCAAAATGTGTTAAAATCGATTATCAGTTCGAGAAATTCGTGATTTTAAAATAGTATGTACAATTGCAGTAAGGTTTTCACATCTTCGAATAACCGAGAACATTTTCATTCAAAATAAAGTAATTCTCAAACAAATCTGTAAGATGTCAATCAAAGATAAATAACTAACTTCAAATTCTATTTATTTTTTATTTGAGAATATTGATTTTATTTTTTGTAACTAACAAGTGTTAAAATTGAAATAAATTAATGCTATCAAACTACTTTTGTTTTTCATGAAGTGCAATTTAATGGGAGTAAAAACGTATAACAATTGCGTCTCTCGTAAATAAAGCGATATAATTTCATTTTATCCATTTGCATATCTTTCATTTCATTAGAGATAGGAATCTGGAATTTGATGTAGAATAAAGTTGCAAACATAAACACTGTAATGAGAAAATAAAAGTCCATTGCAAGCACCTCATTCAGTTCTTTGCTCCTCCTATAAAATTGAATTCTATTCATTCCAGACAAATAAAGTCAAAGTAGTCCACGTCATGCTGAACATACCAGTACAGTAAAAGTTAATTCAAAATCCTTAGACTAATTGCTAACGACGTAATCATATAAAAATTTAATCTACATTCCAAAAATATTCCAAACCTGCTGAAATTAAGAAAGAGTCATTCTAGTCTAAACTACTAACCACAACTGAAACTATTTTTAACAACTATAACAAATAACAGATATTTATTTATTGGTGGAATAGCCATTTTATTTATTTAATGGTCAATGAAATTGAAATGAAACTTACAAACAGATTATAATAAATCTGATAAAATCGTTTATGGATGTGGTCGCTATCAATATTAATCAATTTTATGAAACATAGACTGCGAATTTTCAGAAGCATGACAACCATTTCATTTCAAAGTTACTTGTGGTTTGTTTTTATGTAATCATTTTAAAATAATTAATCTGGAAGAAACGAAATTTAATGTTGTTTCTTACTAGTGATCAATTAGCTAGTAAATTAAAAAAGAAACCTGATGTAATAGATGTAGCATTTATATTTAATAATAAATATACTTCAAAATTCAATAGACAAACCACAGAATTCTGGTGTACAATATAACAAAATCATTTCCAATCATGAGCGTTCGCATGTATTGCTTAAACAAGCCGAAATTTTGTAACTATTATAGTAGATTTAAAAAACATATTAAGTTCTTTAAAACTACAAATATCTAAAGTCCTGAAAAACAATGAAGTAACTCGACATTTAAAGAAGTCTAGGCATATTAAAATTTTGTATGTAGACCAAGATGAAAATTATAAAATGAAATTAAAAAACATAATAACAATAGACACAATTTTCCGAGCTTATTTTGAAGGCTATATGGCCATAATCTATACACTACACATCCACAATCTGATTCTTTTACTCAACTTAGTCAGCTGAAATATATATACTACTTAAGCCTGAAGTACAATTAAAATCTTGTAAGATTTAAAATATAAAAGGATTTTATTTTATTCATTCCCAATATAATCATAAACATTTATTAATTGTATACCCATTATCAGGTTACAAAAATTATACCTCAGTCAATTGTCATAAACAATTTAATTGTTTGCTTCCTCATAAATAAGTAAATAATATCATTTAGAGAAAAGTATTCGAGAAGATCGTTTGCTACTCAGTCTTTAACAGCGCTATATTATAGAAAGGTCATAAAATTTACAATTTTTAATATTTTTTAAAACACGTGATAAAATATTTGTGATTAAACTTTGAACATTTCCAAATGATTTATAATATAATTTGTTTTTATAAAGAAAATAACTTAGAAAATCACCCACTTTTCTCGCTTTCAAGGGTCTGGTATTCCGGTTATTCTAAAAGGCAATCAACTATAGTACGAAACCGGTTTAAAAATATATTATACATATTAAAAACTTTGAATATAAACCACACATTGTTCTTATTGGCCCTTAGGCTTTGTGTTGTCACTTGAAACAAAATTCCTTAACAGTTTATTTTTTCATTTTTCATACCTTTTAGTATGAGACTTAAAAGGAAAGGGAATTCAACAAGATTAGAGATTCTAGCAATAACGCGTTCCCTAGTGCAATTCTGAAAAAGCTACCACAATTTATGAATGTGTGCCACTCCTGCCCATAAATCAAATAATGTAATAAGGACAAGCCTTGAAGAAGGATGGATGTATTGTAGTCGTGCTCAAACTTAATCTAATAAATGATAGCAATCCAACTTTTAAAAATATGTGACTGGTTTGATTATGTCGTCATAGCAAGTAATAAAGGTCCTGCATACCTACAATTTTAAATTTAATTAATTTTTACAGACTTAGATACGTTAAGATATATATTTATTCTTACTTTCACCTCAGAAGCATAATTAGACTAATCCCAATTTAATGTAAATCAAATTTATTCTTATCTGCCATAGCTAGGTAATAATTAGCTTTTGCTGTATTAATGTTGTGCTTATGCCTAATTACTTATGGAAAATTCCGCAGACTGTACATAATTGAACGAAGATCTCTTGTAAATGAGGGACTTTACTCGATTGCGCTGCAGGACGAGTTTTTCCCGTTTGTAATTAAATGCATAATCACACAAAATCCAGTAGCACTCGATGAAGAAGAAATCAATATTTCCATTATAATTTTTTGTAGACTCTGGGGTCACGCCCTACTGCATATTGAGCATTCTGCGACGTGATGAATTACCCCAAAGGAGGACCTGCTTGACTTCCGAATCAATCATTTTCTCTCGCACTTAAAAGCTGAAAAAATTAATGGGGTAAGGTAAAGGAAAATTTTTTTCTACATAAGAGTTATACATGTAGATATAAAAAATTGAACATTTTCCAGAAGAAGACCTACAAAAAGGATTATATCCTATGTTTATATGTTTTAAATATAGTTCAAAAGCTCCTGGCAGAAAGTGCAAAAGGTCTATAAAAATTAATAATTTACGTTCTCTTTAGCAAGTTTGGGGGGGTCGGACACTTGATGTATATACATACAAGGTTAACAATGGTAGCTAAAGTTTTATAACAGTTTTCGTTTCATGTATGTGTATGTAATTTATTTGAATACTATTTGTGGTAAAACCAATGTAAGCTCGATTAGTTGGGACCTACCACTAAGCAGTTATCAATGTTGTTGCATTTGTATATTGTATGTATATAATTGTATCAACCTACAATCAAATCACATTAATAAGATGAGTAAATAATTGTACAAGTCTTTTTTCTGCAACATTGTTAAAAAAATGAGGAAAACGTCTCAATTTTGAAAAAATCACTTTGAACCTTCAGGAGTTATGTTGCGGAAATAACATTAAACGAAAATAAAGTCGCTTTGGTCAAGTTGAGACATGACATAACAACTCTGTGTATCGTATTTAGTTTTATAAAATTAATTTAACTATTATGAAAAAAAAAATTATTCAAAATACTCCTTTTTTCACGTATTTGACTGAATCTCACCGCTTAATTGCAATATTAATTCATCGCATTTAGCTTTGCGTCCCCTATGATTTTTGTATCATTTTCATCGGTGAATGAAGCAGAAAATAATTCGCAATTCTCATAATTTAACAAAATCTTTGTCTAAAACCACCAAGCAAATAGCTAGCTATTTGCTTGGTGCTAAAACATAAGAAATTATGTGTACCTCAAATTGAAATGTGAAATTATATGGACATAAAACGCAAAAAGATTTATTTAATGATTTTTGCTTTAACTACTTGATGAGTTTATGTGAGTCAAATTGAGACATATTTCAGAAATGCATTTAAGGATAATTCAAACTCGCATCCGTTGGTAGTGCCACCAAAAACGAAAAGTGACCCATTTTCGGGGAACAAGTGTTCCATTATTTTCTGTCAGTTTTGTTCAATTTCACCCTCACCAAAACACGAAGGACACGAACGTTTTAGAATCACTGGTTTCGATTATGAGATATACAGTCTGTAAGAAAATTGCAACTGTTTTTGTTTTTCTTAACCTCAAAAAATGTGACGTTTCACCGGCCGGAAAATGTAACTTTTCAGGCAGGGTGTAGGTAAATTCCGTAAATTCCGAATGATGGTTAAGGTCGACGTGGAGTACTGGTGAGAGTTTGTGGTTTTAAATGCGCATACATCACTAATAATTTGTTGCTTCAAGTGGGTATTGCGATTTTGAGTCGCAGTGCAAAGATATGGCCGAAATTATCAAGAAATACTCCCCCGATGCTGAGGTGACCTGCCGTCGAGGTCGAAAGGGCTCATTCGAGGTCAAGATCGAGGACACCCTCGTCTACTCGATGCTACAAACGCTCGCTTTTCCCGACTACAAAAGCGTAGCGAACAATGTCCTCAACATGCAACAGGGCAAGCCGCTGACCAAAGTCAAGGAACAAACGGGCGGAGACTGTGTGATTTTATAACACAAAGACTAGAGCCTCATTTAGATAGAAAAATGCAATTTTAGGGATAATTTATTTCTGTACACAGATTGTGTCTTTTGTGGAAATAAAATTGGATTTTCCAGTACCACGACTACTTAGTGCGAGGTAAGTGCCAAACTGAATTTTTCCCTTAAACTCTTTGGCTATTGTTTTTAGTGGCTCGGCTGTCTTAAGACCAGTCCTCTGGTCAATGCAAATCATTTGGCAGCGGGTGCAAGGACCTTGCACCTCAAAATCAGACTCCCCAATTGTAATTTTCTTAAAGTCCCTCTCCTCCAGGTGATTAGCAGTCTCTATCACAAAGTTGGCTCGGAATCGGTCAGTAACTCCTTCCAGATCTGCGATCTCTTCACTGTCCCATTGGTTCACTTTTGCCGCCAACCACTTTACAGAGGTTTTATTGATTAAAAGGAACTGGGCTTGATTCGATAAGTTAATCTGCTTAGTCTTCCCGTCCCTGGTTTTCCTATCCATCTCATCAAATTGTCTAATGAGGCGCAGTCCTGGAATGCCCAGGCAATCCTCAAGCCATACAGCAACATCATCACCACAATCGATTCCTTTTACCATATCGCCACATACTTTGCTCTGGCACAAAGTTGATGACATCGTTTTTACCGATTGGGGTTCGAGACTAATATGTATAGTGTTTATTTCTACGAAACAAAGTCTTTATTTTAAAATGTCTATAATTGAGCCTTATTAGAAAATACCTGGAAAATTTAAAGTCATCACATTGTTTTTCAAATCAATCTCAGGTCTAATCAAGCATAGCCTTGTGTCCGTTTTCTGGGTGACAGCGACTCCTGCAGAGTTAATGATCATCCAAGTTCTATCGAATTTTAGCCCACTAGATGTAAGCTCCCAGGAGTGTTTAATTTTGAAAGAACCGCATGATTTTACTGGATAGATGCATATCTCTTTCAATTTTATGCCATTTTCCTTATTCCGATGCAAAATACTGTGTCCATTTTGAAGGATCTTAGGATTATCTAACAATTTCAGTCTACATTTACCAGTTAAGTAGCATGTCGTTAGCATTTCTATTAACTGGTCTACATCTTTTACACTCGACATGTAACCAAAGGAAACTCGTACTGCTCCTGTAGGAACTCCATTCACTAAGTCGTTGTAGTCTCCACAAATATGACCTGCCTGAAATAATAAAGCTATAAGTAATTTGTTTCGGAAATAAAACGTTTAAGAAAAAATTCAATTTAAAATATATTAATCAAGAAAGTGAATAATTTCTTTCGTATGACAAAATAACATTGTTGCATAAAAATAAATTCTACTCATCAAACCCTTTTTTTTATATCTACATACATATATCACAACGGTTGGAAGGAAAAAATATCGACCATATTGGGCTTAGAATGATGTATTCTAAACACTTGTCATCAAAAACTTTGATTTAGAATGATATTAGATATATGTACTATATGGCATTGTAATGGGATTTATATAAAAAATCAAAGCTTTTTTAAAGTCGGTTAAAAAGTGATGTATACTACAATAAAAAAAAACGATTTTTGTGTGCGAAATGTAGCTGAATCCAACTTACTGGATAAATAAATAATAATAATTTAGGTTACTGGAAAACATCCAAAAACTCTCTTATCGACACCTAAATGGCAATTTCGCAATTTATTTCGTTAGCCACATTTCGCTCATAGCTGTAGTCCATTTACACTGTATTCATAATAATAAAAGGTAATAAGGGTTTGCTTTCCTTATTCGTTGAAATTTTGGAATTACTTCCGGCAAAGAATTCCTATTAGATTAGAAGACGGGGTCTAGCCATAATGTTGTCCATACCTGTGGCTATTCAACTCACATCTTTATCTAATTTCAATATTCTTCAAAATTTACTCTCCACACCTGCGGATACTATGGGACATCCTTACTGACCAACGTAGTAACTACCCACTTTCCTGCAAGACCCAATTTTCTTTATGGGGTTGGAGTTTTTTATGCGAGTTTTAATTGTTATATTTTACGAAGAAGAAAGGTGGAGTCCTATTTGTTTGGCCCCAACTTTTGCGGCCTATCCTACACATTGAGAAAAGGAGCTAAAGTGTCTGCTCTGTAGAATTGATCAATTGATCTAAAAAGACCTTTTATAAGCTCGTTTCGATCGAACTCGAAGGGGTTCAAAGATGCGGACGAGCCCCTGTGTAGAATGAATTTTAAACTAGGTTCACTATGCAACATATTGTCAAATTTCGAATCCTACATAAAATTTTATTTGGCATTCAGTTTCTTAAAAATTAAATATATTTTCAGTTTTTCATAAACCAAAGATATTGTAAGATACAAAATGGGACTAGTAGCAAAACTTTTAAATATCAATTCACTGCCTATTTGTATGGATACTATTTACCTTATTTTGTTTGGAATTATGTTTTTAACATGGTACTATTTGAGTGCCAATGTTGAACAACATGAACATCAACATCAACACCAAGAGACTCACGAAGAACGATCATCGACACCGCAGTCGGCACCACCTCCGGAACCAGCATCTCCGAAACCACCACCTAAGAAAGAAGAGCCACCAGCTAAGAAAGAAGAACCAGCACCTCCTGAGAAAGCGCCAGAATAACCATGAATATAAAAGAGAGTTTAATCTACTGCGAAAAAGACAGATTCAAAAAGTAAAGCAGAAAAAAGTTGACTTGGTGAAACTGGCGCTTTACTGTAAAGTGGTGTCATAGATTTAATGGGGGGGGGGGGGGGGTTTACTAGATAGACACTATATAATCATTAAAAGGATAACACTACAATGGTCAAATCAAAATATAAAAGAAAATGTCTTCTATATTTAATTAAACATAGTTTTCAAGGACGCAGGTCAAATACTGACCTCTGAAAATGGATGAATGACTTAATGCCATATTAATATATAAAATCCCTTCGTGCGCAATAAAGAATTCAAATAAAGTTTCTAGTTTTATTAAGGTGCAAATCGTGGAAATAAAAAATAAATTATTTTCAGTATGTCCGTTTTGTCTGAGGCCAAAATTATGGGTTCTGCCTCTTGATTCGTCTTGCTTATTTACTTCACCGATAGCCCTTTGTTTAAAATTTTCACTGCGTACGGATTCTTTCAATATATAAAGCAGTTTGACTTTACTAGCTTTATATTTTTACTTCTTTAAAAATTTGCTCTTAACTGCAATACGCTGATTTTCTTCAATAAATTGATACCATCAGAATTCCCCGATCTCCGCCTTTCTGATCCGGTGTTTGTTGCATTTTCATTGTTTTAGAATCAATATCGCGTTTCCTACTTCCCATTTTGTTTAACTATTTACAAAGATTTGCGCTTAGGTTCAGCAGGACGAGCAGGCTTCGGGGTGTCTGGAAGTGATGCCGAAGCTCCGATCTTAGATGGTCCTGAAGGTGGAGATGAATCTCGACGTCCGTTTGAATGTAAGAATTCAAATTTTGGCATCAAATGCGAATAGTACCATGCCAGTAAGAATATTCCATACAAAATAAGACCAATACTTCCTTCACTGAATAACCTTGGGTCGGGCTTTGCAGATTTAACAACTTTTGCAGGCATCTTTCCAATGAATTTTCTTTGAATTTTAAGTTAAGCAAATTATTAATTTAAAGCGAGACTTTTTAGAGGGCCTAAAATGCGTGACAAAATTTACACAGTGAACTTTGTTAAAGTTTTCCAAATTAAAACACTTACAACTACTTTTCGGCTTCTACATACATAGAAAAACTGATCTCGGGGTCAAATTGTAACTTGATTTGCCTTTATAAAAATCAAACCTAACTTTTTGATTAGTTTTTAGGTAGATTTTATATGAAATACTACCTATTGCAGTTTACCTTATTTTAGGGGGAAGAGGTCGGAAACATCGAAAATAAAATTTATTTGTAGATTGATACATATACATATGTATATATGTGTGTACCTCGGGATATAACGAATATTATGGACACGATAGGGGTAGTAATTCTTAACCGATTTTAATCATACTTCGACTGTAAATTTATTCTGGCAATATTTCATCAAAGTTAGAAAATGGGAAGAATCGGTCAAGAGGGTAGGAATAGGGACTAAGGTATAACAAGATGGCTGGACTTGATAGCTCTCGTATTTTTTAATTGCTTTTAACCAAACTGAACTTACATATTAACAATATGTAGTTGTCAAAATAGTGGTTATTGGCAAAAGGGATGATGAGCTTCATCAGTTTTTAAAAATGATATTGTTGCCGCTCATTTTTTAGCGGATTTTGATCCAGTTTTACACCACTACATTTCCTTATGTAAAAATCGTTCCCACCGCATTGACTATTTACTTACTTTTAATACTATTTCTGATTTAGCTAAGCAGTTTTTTTTAAATAATATACATTTTTTTAAACGATTTTTAAACTATAAATTCTTTTTAAATAAAAAGAAAGATCGATATGGTCAAAAACGCTCGAAAAATATCAATAAGCAATACATTTGAATAATTCAATCAAAATTTGAGTACAAAAAAAAATCATATTATATAATTGTATCTGATAAATTGAAAAACGCCTCCATACTTGCCTGATAGTGTCCCATAACATCCTCATTATTGAGCCCAAGTAAAATTTGACACGCTCCTGGATTACAAAAACACCCAGTTCGTATTGTTATGTTGTAAAGACTCACCAGGCAAGCAATCTATAAAAATGTAAAATTGTTAACTTTCGCATTTCTCTTGTATCGGAATTTAATACCTCAGAAAATCCAACAAAACTGCCATTTTCGTGTAAAACATTAAACGAAATTATACCGCCTTGGTTCGATTGAGAGCTGAAGTCCGTGTAAGTGTATAGCTTTATCAATGGCTCCTTATTCTCATACTGTAGAGCCTTTAAGGACTCATAGCAATATCTCCCCAGGAAAAATACATGATTTGAAATTCGTTGCATGGATGATTTACCCCTCGATGGTGGTATAAGACGTGCGATAGTATCAAAGCCGGCGAGGAGGGAGATAATCGAGAGGAAAGGTATTGTACCATCTTCAAACCTTTCATAAAAACAATCTCGTTTTTCATGGAAATCAACTGAGCTCATTGCAATTTTTACAGTACCACCTCCAAAATAACGCTTTTTCAAAACTGCCTGTCCCCTTTTACTGACCAACAGGGCTCCTAGACCCGTTGGGTATCTGAAACATAAAATTATTTTTAATGTTGACTATTTCTTTGCTTATTATTATGCTTGTCCAAGACTGACTAGGATCTTAATGGAATTGCCAGTATATTTTTGCTCATCTCATAAAAATTACTTAAATGTGTCAAAATTTGCCAAAAAGGTTTCTCAAAAATGAGTATTCGTTTATTAATACCTACTAATGTTAATGAATCCGAAAATGTGTTTGACTGTTTGTCTTTTGCTACTTTTTCAATCTGAAACTACTAAACCATTGTACTTTGGCATAGAGTTGAAATAAAATGCTGAGATAAACATAAATAGGATATTTTTTATCTCGCAAAACCGCATAGTTCCCGAGGAACGATCTATAAATATAAAAGAACATGTTCTGACTGTTTCATGAACATCGAGTAGAAACATCTGAAGGTAATTACATGAAATTTAGACAGTAGATTTCTTTTGTATCGTAAGCTGAGGAAAGATTTCACGAAATTATTTTGCTAAAGGAAACATGTATTCCATGAAATTGGTATTTAACAATTAAATTAGAAATTAAGGTATTAAAGTAAAAATTAATGTTAGGATTTAAGCAAATGGCAAAGTACATTTCTCCAATTTATTTCGGGGAAGTTCAGTTCAATTAAGTCAATAAAAGAATAAGCCAGAGTTAACATTTTAGTTACAGTTCACGTATTGAATCGAAAAATGCATAATAAAGAAAACAAGTTTTAGGGTTCTTTACTATGTAGAAAGAAGCCCTATTATTGTGAAAACATTGTCTGGTTGCCTGTGTGTCACAGACCTCTAACTTCTAAACGAAATAATAATATAGGGACTTCGAATTCACTCAAAAGACGAAGAGAGTAACAAAAGATTAAAAAAGTTTTGTATCTATTCTAGTAGATAATAATTGGTCTTTGTGAATGTGTTTTTATATTCACTATTTAATTTTTTGACTTCCTATAAAAGTTGCTCGTTTAATACACATGATTTTTACTAATGTACTGTTTAGTATGTCTCAAAATAATATCCTGCAGTTTAACAACAAATACTAAAAATTATCTATTATATAATAGGAACAGTTGTAATTTATACAGGATTTTTAAATTTCTCTTTAAAGTAAAGAATTGAAATTTTTAAATTATATCTTATATATACTAAGTAGAGATAATCTTTGATTGTTGCTAAAACTTTTTGCGATACTAGTATAATTTGATCAGTGCTTTAGTTTAATATTGATTACCAGAATATTCAATTAACACTAAACCTACCAAGAGCTGTCAAATTGACCGGTACTTAATTTCTTCCTTGAGTGAATTATAATTTTTAAAGTTATAGGTTAAGATTTATGCCTATATTTATTAAGATTAATAATTGTGACATATTTAGAAATCGTTTTCATTTTATCATTATTATTCCAATTTTGAAGATACATTACATTACATTAAAGGCGGGAAAAATGAGTGAAATTACACGTTTGAGTGCTGGTAGATCGAGTGTTAATTCTTATTTTTAGTACTCACCCAAATAATTTGTAGAAGGAAGTACAAACAAAGTCGGGATTATATGAATCAAGATCAAGGAAACTCGTGGCACTAAAACTGGCGGCATCTAGACACACATAAAACTCATCCGATGCAATTGAAGCAGTTGAACCGCCTCGCAAGCAAAGTATCTTCTTTTCACTCAATCCGCATTTCTGGATTCTATCAACTAACCCCAAGGGATACTTAAACCCACTGAAGTTGCACTGCGCAGGAAAAGTAACCAGGGAATTGCCAGTTAGTGTGGAGCTATTCCCATTCTCACTTGTTAAATTGTGAAGCAGCTCGAATCTTGAGATGAAGAAAACGTTTTCGGTATTAACAATATCACGCATGCCCAGGACAGACGTGTGACTCTCTTGGGCATATATAAAACTCCCAGTAGACCCAAAGTCAAAACACTCGGCGACCAGTTTAAGCGCTGCAGTGGTTCCCGAAGTGAAGACGACATTGTAGTGTTCTGGATCAGTCCCGAAATGCTTCAAGATTCTGGAACGAGTTATATTTTAGCACTATACACCACCAAAAACAAGTCTATACCTACTTGAATCGTACTTGGTCCACCAGATCTTCAGTAACTTTGCTCGTGTGCGGATTGAAGAAGAGATTCGATTTCAGCAGATTGCTAACAGAGTCAATCTGTTTTTCTGAGTATAAAGTAGCTCCTGCATGATCTAAGTAATATTTCCCTGCAAATATTTAGTGAGCATTTAAATATCACATAATACTACTGAAATATTACCTTCAGTTCTCTTGAACTCATCCAGAATCGCCCACTGCTCATCGGCAGTGTACTCGGACGGAATGTTCATTTTCGATTTTATCGACATTCATTGATAAAAGTAGCGATAACGAAGTCGCCAACTTTAGTTTCACGAAAGGCACATGGCCAGCTCGGGGGTAACCAGTTACTGATCGTTCTGGTAATGGAACCGAGAGCGTAGCCCCAGCCCCTCCAGCTGAAAATAGTACGTCACAGCGCAATTATCTGCGGTGACTCGGAAATGTTTATTTCAGCTGTAGTCTGCTTTCACGCAGAAATTCGTGTTTATTTATGTATCTTCAATGCGATGATAAGCAACATTTATGTCTACAATTATTTACTATATCTGTCGTTGTTTTACTTTTATGAATATGATATTTTGATAGTCCTTGATTCACGAAAAGACACTTTGTTCTAATGGATGCGACAGAAACTTTTCTAATATAATATTATTTAAATTAATCATTCATTGTAGATTTCCTGCGAAATAATCTGTTACGTAAGTGCCACTCAAGAAAATAATCTCTTTGTATAATAATAGTTAACTCTACTTAATGTAATTTACTAGATTCTATTTGGCAGACTTAATGTCGAGTAAACAATATTTCCAAAAATTAAATATGTATGTATGTGTGGCCAAATTTATGTTAAAAACTGCTGAAGTTGTAGATATGTTAGAAATAAAGTTAATTTTTCTTTAATTTGGTCAGAATTGAATTAGTCTAAGGCCTCTTATTCAGACAGAAGCAGACTGGGAAAAGATTTGTAACCAAAAGTGTTTATGAATTTTTGTTTATTGCTATTTAAATATCTAGGGGTGGGCTGACCTAAGACTTAAACTGAAGAAGAAATTAGCCGTGAACAACAAAACAATTATACTACAACTAATGGAAGGCTCAATAATTTATAATAATAGTGCCGAATTTCCTTAGAAGAGAATGTTACAGATCTACTTTCCTTAAATAAATTAACTAGCATTTAAGGGAATAACTTTGGTATCAGTCGTACCAGCAATCACAACTCAAAACAAAGCATGTATTCCGAAATTCCACCTAAGGCTAAATTTAAAATATATGTTAAATATAGTAACATTTGCACAGTTAAAAGTAAATAATTCAAAATTATCAGGGGATGTCTATTTACCAAACCAAAATGTGGAAGTAATGTATTTTATTAGTGAATTTACCAAAAGAAAATTTGTGAAAAAACCAGAAACCCAGAACAATTTTTCGAAGAGTGAGTTACATGAAAAAAAATTATGAATTCCAATAAATCGTTTTTAAAATATAGCAGACACAATTAAAATAGATGAAATTGCAGATGTATTTAGGTACAAGAAGCATCGTCTAAATGAGTCTAGCTAAACAAGAATTTGATTTGAAAATTCAATTGTTTCCATATACAAAAAGCAAAAAAATAAATAAATAAATAAGAATAATAATGTTAAGAATAGTGAAGACAAAAATTGATTTCATTTTGTCCAATCTTAAAGCTTATGTTGTCATTAATGCTAGTCCATACTTAAGAACGCAATTATGGAATTCATGTTTTAAGAACCTCGTTTTTGTTTCATACTTAACTGTTTTTATTTATAAGAATTAGACTTTTGCTTCCTTTATAAGTGGGAGAAATTATTTTTTTTTGATGCATAATAATAAACAGTTTTATTGTGGTTGTTTCTTAACAAATGACATACATTAATTTATTCTTTATTATAAAATTGTTATTTTCTGTATAGTCTGAATAATACTCCTCTTCCT
Source organism: Tolmerus cingulatus (assembly GCA_959613345.1). Taxonomy (NCBI): domain Eukaryota; kingdom Metazoa; phylum Arthropoda; class Insecta; order Diptera; family Asilidae; genus Tolmerus; species Tolmerus cingulatus. Next base: position 26,217,938 of record OY390710.1, read on the forward strand.
CAAAGCTTTGCTCATGTGGTATATCAGAGAAATCTGTTGGTTTCACAACATAATGTATAAATTATGTAATACATGCTACACATTATCTGCCTTGTTTTATAGTGCAGCTTTCTATCTTTTAATAGAAAAAAAAAGGATATGTTTAGCACTTCTCTTTGTATCACGAGGAACGATTTAGTTTTCCGTACACACACAAAATCAAAGAAAGATTTAATGCGGGGTACTTGGACCATACAATTTCTAAGAAGTCCACAAAACTTTTAAAAAAACCGATACTGGATTTTGGAGTCTAAACAACGATGTGTGTTATATTTTTCGAAAGCCCTACTTATGGACTAGACCAAACAAATTTTGTCAACAAAGATAAATATTTCGCGATCAGCATAAGGGCCGATCGCAACAACGTCTCTTCGCACAATCTCGAGATCCGCGAAATAACAAAGTGTTTATTCGAAAGGACTTTATGCTGATGTCTCACAAAAATGTTTTGAATACTAAATTAAACAGAATCTTCCTCGTCTTAAATAAATATTATTGAAGTAACCAATACTTGTTTCGTCGCTGTAATCTCGACAATGATAGGACTTGAAAAGGTGTAATTTAAATTTTTTTTTTAAATAAGAAACCTGGAAGGTATATTATTTAAAATATGTAATTAAAAGCACATTTACCTTAACACCAAGTATTACTTCATTTCAATTGATCTCTCCAAGATTTCATTTATATAATTTATTCCCCAAACAAGTAAATGTTGGGATGGGCCAGAACTATTGGCATTTACAAACATTATATTATAACCCGCATTCTGTGGTCACATCTAAAAGTGTTATAATGATTGGAGAAATATCGACGTGGAGATTTCGAATAAAATTTCTTACCTGTCTAACATTTATTATGCAGTTCCCTGTGCGGCTCATATACATATGAAAGTTTTATCTAATTTGATGGTGAACTTATTCCACATGGATTCCGTCAAGACATCCAATAATCTCAGGAAATCCAAATTTTAGAAAAAAGTTGTATTTTATTTCTTTTTGTTGTTGTTTCTTTTATAAGTAATTTTAACCAAACAACGAAACTAATTTCGACAAAGTGTCTCAATATTTGTAAAGGATTAGTGTTGAAATACCTCCTTTTGAACAGACGTTTCCCAAACAATAACAAAATTTGTTCTCAATGACTAAAACAATTTTAATATAATAAATGCTTCCATTGTATGGTATTTTTATTAAAATATTATATTGACACATAATTTTACACCCATCACCAATGTGTCTGATGTAAACTTTTGGTAGAAAACAGAGGTCAAAAGGTCAAAGGTCAAAAGTGAACAAAACCATTACTGAGCAAAACTTATTTCATAAAGACTCTGCTGGTTAAAGTAAGTTAAAAATAAAATAATGCTAAAAATGAGGAACTTATTACTAGTTCAATTATTAACAACACAATGACGAGACTTTTCCGTGCAAATCTTTCGAAGCTCGTTTATTGTTATACTAGAGTTCTAGGAAAATAATGAAACTATTTATAAATTATTACAATTTATTCTTCTTTCATGTTAGTAATTTTTTGAAGTGATTTCACTGCTGCCGTATGTATTTTAGGATCAAGTTTATCTAAAAGTTTTAAAATTTGATTAATTACATAACTTTGTATAAATTAAGTAAACATACATATTTTGTGCATTCCCTTAACCGGAAAACGTATAGGAAGCTCCTGTGGATCGGTGCAGATAAAAACGAATGGACAGTCTGATTCTCCATCAGGATATACTTTCTGATACTCTTCCTGAGGCAGGCAGTCCTAATAGAAAATTGATTAAATAATTATTGATTATCACATTGTTAAATATTATCACGTAATTTGAGGAATCGTATGGTTCGGTACAAATATAAATATAAAATGATTTCGTTAAAAACTTTATTTATTTTTTGTAGTATAATATGTGAATAAGTCGACTGTAAATACACACCTGTAAATTAACGCATCCCAACAAGGACCCTGACGGATACTGAGTAGGAAATTTAATGTTATCATCTGAAATAAGAGGCTTAGTACAAATTCTGAATAAATTTTTTTTATACCATTGTATATAACTCTGTAGAATTGTTCCATACGCTTAACTTCTTCCACATCTACAGGTTTTGCCGTAGAAGCGATCCAAAGACGGCCACGGTGGGTTGTGTACCAAGATCTGCCTTCATGCCTGTCGAGAATTATATTTGGTATCAAAATTTGTAGAAGCAACAAATTCAAAATTGTTACTTTTTTATTCCTGAAATCAGCAAAGAAGCCCATGGTTGATGCATAGACAGGCAGTGTCGCATGTCTTGGACTTCCATCAGTTCTTTGTCCTGAATGCGATTGTAAACCCCATCAAATTCTTTGAAATCTAATTTTTCTTCGGATAAAGACCCACTTATCATAGCATAAGAGGGTGTTTGACCTTCGACTTCTGGATAAATATCGTTACATATTTCATGATTTTTTGCTATATTCGTGTATGGGTCCGAATAGGAAGAATTCGATATGTCCTTCAGAATTTGTTCCTCGTAATCAACGGACATCTGAGGCTCATCAACTATTTCCCTTCCAGCAAAATCGAAAGTTACTTTACGACTTAAGCGGCTAGCGTGCTTTTTCTGTCGCATTTCTTCTTCAAGTCGATCTAATCTTTTACGTTCGCTATCAGACAACCATACTGAATTCCCCTGTTTAAAGAGAATTGTTAAAATATTAAAAACATACTTATCAATCAGCAATCTCCAAAATACACCAAACATTGAATTTTACAATAACAGTGAGCAACAGCTCAATATGAGATTATGGCGATGTACATGAAAATAATATCTCATATTAATGTCAACGATGATGATCATATACCAACATTGGCATCAGCTCCCTAACTTTAAAATTTGAGTTAAAGTAATTTCTTAAATAACCATTTTAAAAGTATTCAGTAAAAATATGATTAAAATCTGAGCATTATTTATAGATATAAACGATTTTAAGTGAATCCACCTAAAGCTCCAGTAAACTATACTACTACTATTCCTCTCCAAAATGGCTTGCTCGATTGTGTTCAAATTGGAGCCAGTTATTTCGTTTTTACGTATATTATTGTAATAGTGAAAGAATTAATGTTTAGTTAACAAAATACACCATTAAAAATATAAAAATATTTATGAAGGCATTCGTTCAATAATTAGAAAAATATAATTTCCTAATAAATTTCGTTGATGTTCTAAGACTAATCGGACTTTACTATGGTTGGGAGTGATATCGCACTTTCTTAGACTTTTATCGTCAAAGGTTTTTACCACAGAGAGTAATAAAAAGATTAATTCGTCGTTAACCATATTTTATGCAACTGGTTATTTTTATTTGTGAAGATAGTAATTTTTGCGTGGGTTTTCATTGAAATTAACAGAATATAAAGGTTTTGATGGAACTGTAGGAGTACAAAACGAGATGAGTGATAGTCTTATGCAAAATGTACTCCCTAAAGTTAAACTGCTGAGTAACTTACCTTGAAATAGTCAGATTCATCATCAATGACAGTAGTTCTTTTCTCGCTAGTTCTGTCGTACTCCAGAAGTCTATTCCGTTCTTCCAGAGCCTTTTCCCACCCTTTGGGCCTTTCCTGATCCATCAGACTTTTCATTAAATGATCCCCTTTTTTAGTGGCCGATTTTATGGATAGCATCTCCTCCTCGGAGCAAACGAGATCTCCGCAAAATAAGCAAGGTCCACTTCCTTCTTGCTCGCAAACTATTCGTCCGCAGTTCATGCAATTGTTGATCAACTTATGCTTGGCCGCTTGACAATCGCAGCGATGTCGACCTTTTAAAAGGACCACATCATTAAATTGCCCATCTTGCGTGTAAAGGCTGACAAATTTCGTTTTCTTCTTTACTGCTCCTGTATGGCTATGATTGGATTGTTGAGGTGATTTGGCTCGTTCCTGCTGCGATTGCTTTTCAGGATTCTTGCCATTTAGATTAGCGGCCATCTTGGATTTCTTATTGTTCTTCCCGGAATTGTTGTTCGACGTTCCTAAAAGAAGCTACTGGATGGATTGAATTGACATAGTTAGGGACAAAATTTACGAAATAATTTTTGTTTCAAATTGTTTATAAACAATTGATGCTCCGGTAGATCGTAGTTTAGAAGTGTTTGAAAGTAATCGTCAACTTCTTCCGAAGATTTCATTGTCAAGATGAATCTGTAGGTGATTAAATTAATTATAAATTAAATTAGTTTATTTATCTGATATCAAATTGAAATTACATATTCGACGAATAACTTTATTTGAAGATTGCAAAATTGGCCTTTATTAGATTTAAAATACTAACTACTTACATATTTACAAAGGATTATTTTCTATAACTCTTAACCTGTATAGAATCACTTAACATACACAGGGGGTTTGGTACACCCCAAGCATTTTGAGCGTTCATTGTAGTAAAAGCGTGATACTTAAATGCTTGGAAAAAAAAATTATGATTTTTAATGTTGAAGTAGTAAAAATGTTTCTATAAAAATTTGTTAAAGAATACTACTATTTTCACTTAAAAAATCATAGTATACTCTTGAAATGCAAATATTAGCTTATAAGAAAACGACATTAAAATTTTGAATGCGAGTTAAAGGTCAAGTTATTATGTACAGTGAACGAAATCATATCTTAAATGCAGTGCTAAAATTACACTACAATAAGCGCTATTTTAAAAACAGTAGACAAAACATTGCATTTAAATTTTGTGGTAGTTGCTTATACTACTTGTTATTTTTCCGTTTGTTATCGTTTACTATTTAATAGTGTACATTGGGCACAAAGCAAGGCTTAACTGGAGGTGACAAAGATGCATTTTCAGCATTTTCTGTAAATAATAGTTTTGCATTATGCTGAAATTGAAAATAAATTTAAATATATATAGTACAAACATAAAATAGTGCTGTTGCAGTGTTAGGAGTACATATAATCTCTAATTACTTTTAAGTTTATTTTGCTACTCTGTATTGACTGAGAATTGTCCTTGAATAACATTTTTTTTAATGGAAGGTTTTCCTCGTTTTAGATTTAAATTTATGAAACATATACATACAATACTAAAAAATCTGAATAAGCTCAACTAACAAAAAGTTCAATTTACTTAATCATATCATCCGGAATTGGAAAATCCAAACACGCATTCAATCCATCCCGGATCCAGTTCTCCATCGTTAATCTAATATTTAGTAATGATTTACTGGAATAATCACAAACTACAAAAACACCTTCGTGAAATGCCAACTTTCACGGGCCGGTTACTATTAACCGCAAAAATTCAGCTGATGTCTGACAATCAGCTGAGGAAAGTTGGTCTGTTCGGTAAACTAATTCAGCTGTGGCTGTGATATATTCGGAAACGATTCCGAAATTGAAATGGAAATTGCTGAGATTTCCTTAAAACGAGGTGTTAACAATGATGAAAGTAATCAATATTTGTCTATGCAATTACTTTCGCAAATTATGAACATCACGGAATAATTGAATCAAAGAATTATTTCTTTCACCTCAACAACAACTGGAAGACAACTGCAGCCGTCCGTTAAGGAAACTTTGTTTTTTTTAAGGAAAAACATGTTAATAAGAGGAAATCTTATGAATTATTATTTATTTATTTATTTATTTATTATGAAGGATGAAGTTCTCTTGTCACTTCATCGTACCAGTCCTTTATATAATTTTCTTCCTACATTATTATTTTCTTCTTATTTCTATGATTGCCTTCCAGTTAGCCCTACTGGTATAAGAAAGGGAATCAGGTTACAAAAATTAAAATAAGGACATAATCAAATAAATATAATAGTATAAACAAACAGTTTAAAATAATAATTTAAGTTTAAGTTTTAGTCAGTTTAATCCAAAGGTCCAGTCCGCACCCTCTCCGCCCTCCCCTTTTGTTGTTCTGATAGCTTTTCTACTTCTTGTGCGATAGTTATAGAAGCCAGCGGATGGTCGAAATTCTATGTTTGTTTTCATTAGACCCTTTTTCAATTAATATATAAATATTCCTTTTTCAATTTCAATGATTTGGTTAAGTCTGAATTTGTTCGTCTCATTAAATACTTCCTGACTCGGTGTCAGCCTTGGTAGATGATATAGTCTCTTTAAAGATTTGTTCATATATCGTTAAATTTTCTTTTTATAATTTCGCAATTTCTGGTTTCACTTTACTCTTACTCGTTTTGATTGCTCCTAGCAATGGCACAACGTTTTGGGTAATTGTTTTAGTATGAGCATTCCGTAAGTATTTTATCACGTTTATTCTTTTTACACTTATTTTACCTGTTTTAATGTTTATTTAATTTGCTTGTTTAAATATTTTATTAATAAAATATAACATTTTTAATAGTTCACTTTGTTTACAGCGGTTTTAATTGTTCCCATCGCGAGTGCCATCTACCGTCTGTTCACACGTTGAGGTACACGTCAAAAACTTTCTCCGGGCTGGAATGTCAAAGTCGCAACACTACGGAAAGGCATCGTCGTGTACTTTACCGCAAATGTCGGGCTAAATTGGCTTGAACGGGTGCTAATTTTTTTTAGAAATCTTTGAATTGCAGTCAGAAATGACTTTTTAGCGAAGAGAAGTGGATACTTCACCTGCCTCGGCTGCCGTACTCTGGAAAGTGTTTCATGCGATTAATCCCTGATATTCAGGAGTTGTCACACAATTTTACTGAAATCTGGTAGAAATCGAAACGAATTATATAAAAAACAACAACCCCGCGACGGCACCGATATGTTACCCACGTATACTCGCGTAGCACCGCCCCGAAAGTCATTTCACGGCCGGGAGAAATGCCTGATCGGGCTGGTGCTGTTCACTCTGTTGCTCCTCTGCTTTGGGGGGATGTTCCTGTTGCCCGACAACTTCGGTAGTGACCGCGTCCGCAAGGTTTACAATCAGATCCAGAAGGCTGGTCCGGAGATATTTATTCCAGCCCCGCCGATAGCCCCACATGGACTGAATGCCAAGGACGAGGATCCGCATATCCTCGGGGACAGGGAAAAGTTGCAGGCGAAGATTAAGGAAGAACTGGGGGATATCTTAGATAGACCCGAAACACAGCCCCGACCCGATGAGGATCAGCAGCCTCCGATAGCAGGACCACCAGTGAGGACGACCGAGGCGCCAGAGAAGGAAGTCCTGCTCCAGTTCAAGCCCAGTGGACAAGATCCTGATCCCGACGTACGGGAGAAGCGCAACAAAGTCAAAGAGGTGAGTGCCCCCCATTTCATCTACTGTGGAGACAGCGGCGACAGCTGAGCTGCAGCTGTTGCACAACAGTCAGTTCTTGTCGTGCTCCCATTTCTCATGCTTGTCTCGTGCGGAGCCCCCCGAAGAAGGGCCCTAACCATGCTGCACATTGACCTTAAGTTCCCTGCAATTAGCTCACATCCGACTTGCGTGATGCTCTGCGCTTTGTTTTCCTCCGGAGTGAGCTAAGCTTTGGCCCCTTTAGGATTACAGTTGGGGACACGTGAGATGACCTCATTCACTGACTTTTTTAGCACGGGAAGAAGGCGCTTCACAAAGTGCAATTTACACTTTATTCAGCGAACTCTGCTGATGCCGGGGCCAGATCTGTAGCTCTAGGGTCTAATTTGGGGCTCTTATCTTTTCGAGTTTGGTACTTGGGGCTTATCAGACTCTAATGGCCAAAAACTTATAATTGTAGAGTTTAATTTTTTTGTTCGGTAAATGTTCTTGATAATAATTCTCTCAGCATCTGAACAAATAATATATGAATTTCAAATACGTGACAAAATTTCATTCGTCTAAGAAACACCGAGAAATATCTGCGTGCGCAAACGCATTTTGAATCAAATTAAAACTCCACGTCCAGCCCAAATTCACCTCACGTTGTACTTTTTACTTAAATATACACAATAAGAAAAGGAAGGTAGATTTTGTAATAAAATTATTTAATACATAATACACACATTTTGGGTCGCAATTTTTATTATTAAAAACATGCAAAGACCGTTCATATTGAAATTGTGAACGATTGATATGCTTAAAAATAAGAAAATTAAATGCAACTATTAAATTAACCCCAGCGGTATATATTTACAAGAAAACGAACACGTACGCGCCAAGTGTACATAAAGTATAGATCCATTATAAATTAACCTAGGAGGTATGTATATAAAGAAATTCATTATCTAGTTTTTATTTGAAGTACCACATAAGCTAAAAAGTAGTTACAAGCTATTCTGCGTCCACTCTATCTTATGGGTTATCAATATGTAACTACTAGCGCTGCGATTTTGTTATCAAGTAAGTAGTCGCCAATCTACCCGCCCAGGCGAAGGAGTTTTCCGGAAGTTTCCTCTATCAATGATCCTTTCGATTTTGTTTTTATGAAAATATTACATTTTTAATTGAAACATTTATTATAAAAATGGAGCCTCTACCTTTCTTTTCTCCTTTCGTTTATAGTCGGGGTAGTATTTATGCCTAAATAGGAACTTGACTTATATGGAGTAATTACCTTAATAATTTGTCTGTAGTTTTGACAATCAGTAATTTAATCATTTGAAAAGGAAGTTACATATTTGATATTATACTAGATGGTAAATAAACAATAAGGATTTGCAAGTTAGAGACCCAAATTGCAACCTATAATTATTCCGCGAACAACAAGAATAATATGTAGGTAAGCGTAGGTACATTCCTTATTACACAGAATTTCAAAAATTTCTTCGAAAATAAGTGCTTTCAGTGATATACAGTGGTGGTCATTAAAATAGAGCCACGACTTTACAAATTGTTCTCTCATAAATTTTAGAACTAATTTATATATTAACTCTTCCACCATCTATGATTTCAACTAACCAATATGTTTAGTACCAGATACTATAACTGTTTCCGTTGGAATGCATTTCCGTTCTCTAGAAAAATCTCATTTAACACAAAAGTCTCAATTTTGCCTGGTCAGATTAATAGAGCCAACGTTTTTATTTCAAGTATTTATATTTAACGGAAATCCTTGTCGGTGTTTTTTCAATTGTATTGTGAGGTAATAGCGAATATTATTAAAAATTATCGAATCTATTGTGTATGCGTGTCGAATTTCAGTGAAAATGGGTCGCGGAATACATTGTTCTTTGGAAGAAAGGACAACAATTTTAACTTTACGGGGAGAAGGGAAATCTCAACGCGAAATAGCTGTAATTGTTGGCTGTTCGAAGAAAATGGTTGAAAATGCCTTGAAACCAAAACCATCTGTGGAAAATCGGGGGACAAAGAGAAAAACTACGCCACAAACTGATCTTGTTATCGCTCACACCTCCAAAAGAGATCCATTCAAGTCTTCCAAATCAATTAAGATTGAATTAAATCTTGACATCAGTGAGCGAACGGTTCGTAGAAGATTTCAAGAGCAACATTTACACGGAAGAGTCGCCAGAAAAGTTCCTCATTTATCTAATAAGAACATTAAAAGCCGGCTTAAATTTGCGTCTGACCATATCAACTGGGATGGGTCTGAGGGCATAAAAAAGTGGAGAAATATCTTATGGACGGATGAAACAAAAATAAATTTATTTGGTTCTGATGGTCGGAATTACGTTAGAAGGCCTCCGAACAAAGAATTCCTTCCACAATACACAAAAAAGACCGTCAAACATGGAGGCGGGAACATAAAATTATGGGGATCATTTTCTTGGTGTGAAATTGGTCCGATTCATTGGATCAAAGAAAATATGGATCAACACGAATACGTCAACATACTTGAAAACACTATGCTCCCATTCGCAGAGGATAATATGCCACTAAAATGGACATTACAACAGGACAATGATCCTAAACATACTTCTCGGATGGCAAGGACGTTTTTCGCGGATCATAAATTGTCGGTTTTACCGAGGCCTTCTCAATCGCCGGACCTCAATCCGATTGAGAATTTATGGCAACAATTAAAAAGTGCTGTTGGAAATTATAAAATAAGCAACAAAGCACAGTTATGGGAGATTATACAGAAAGAGTGGACGTCCATTATCACTAAACGATGTCAACAGTTAGTGGAGTCAATGCCACGGCGTTGCAGGGCTGTGACTAAAAGTAAGGGTCATGCTACTAAATATTGATTAAAACTGAGTGATTGAAACTGAAATATGTGCTAATATTATAGATATAAGATATCAAACATGTGATGGCTCTATTTCAATGACCACAGAAATTTAGTTACTTTTCTTTATTACACTAATTTTTTTTTATATATGAATTACTTTTGTTATTTGTTTGTGTGTTATCTGTACATACTTGGAATATATATTTTGTCGATAGCTCTTTCTTTTTTGTATACACGTTATGTTAACTCCCACCAACAATTTTCCCATGTTGTAAGCAGTGGCTCTATTTTAATGACCACCACTGTATAATATTGAATAGGAATATTTTTTGATTTAAACAGGTTAAAGCAATATTGTAATATTTTGCGCTGATGAATATGCACTCAAAAATTGGTGAGATCCCGGATGATTAATTTTCTAAAACGATGACCAAATTTCCAAAACTGTCGTATAATAATACAGAAATAAAGAGCAAAAATATGTATGCACATACTATCAATGAAAAATATTTATTATTAAAGTCATAATTATGTACAAGAATACCAATTTCGAAAACACGAATGTACGTATATACATATATAGGATGGATCTAAAGGACCTGTAGCATGTCCCAATCTGTTTTCTATTAAGGAGAATTTTATCAATTCCTTTTAAATAATTCATTAAAATATTTTTCACCTTTAAATTTCTTAAGCGACGTATTTTATGTTCGAGCTTAATTATGCACATTTTACAATAGGGGACGGTTTAAGTCATTTGAGAACCACTTTCGGAACGATGTGTATTTTATAATAATTTTATAAATGACTTAGGGCAGTTGTACTAAATGCACTTCAAAAAAATTAAAAAAAAATATCTTAGGGAAAGGAAAATATTTCTGTTACAGTATTATGTAAACTGTATTGAAAAGTTACGTAAATATGCATACTTTTGCGTTAACAAATTTATATAAACATATGAGGGAATCAAGGAAATAATAAGGAAAACTCAAAATGATTAATGGAATTCGAAAATGTATAATTATTTCAACAGGTTACTCTAAGATTGATTAACTCAGAGTAGGCACTAAGTCATATTCTACTGATAAAAAAAAAAAAAGGAATATTCAATATTCAGATACGAAAAAATAATTGAAAAGTTGTAAAAAAAATTTAAGGGAAGTATAAATTACTAGAGGGGTCAATCTGAAGCCTAGTTGCCAGCTAAGGGTTAAAAGTTTTACTTCGGTTTGGAAGCAATTTTGTTTTATGCAACTCCCCGCAGTCCGGAAACGATCAATTGCCTGCACCGACCTTAAAAAAAAATATAAGCTCCAAAGCGTTCTTAACCACTTTTACCACCCGCAATTTCGTTTATTGGATTGAACGCTTCTTGGAGCTTCTTGGAGGGTACTATGGCAATCAGTAAGAAAGCGAAAAATGGGGCTGTTATACTTTTAGCAATCCGCACGCCTTAATCCCAAAACGCTAAGTTTACGTTTATGCTGGGTTTATATTCAAGAAGTTGTGGAGTCATCAAAACATACGACCGCTTGGGTAGTAGGAACCCAGAAAGCCAACATGGACTTTTATGCTTCTCAATTTCTATGCATCCGAGTTGTGATTACAGTGGGATAGGGCTGGTGCAGATAGGCAACTGCAACTGTGCCTGCATAATGGGCTTGCAATTTCAATCGCGTTGCGGGGCCCTGCTCCATGCAATTGCATCTTGCTCAGTGCATTATGTGGGGTTGCCTAACAATTGAAAAGAACCTTCAAGCCTTCAAGTCTTTTGGGTACGTTTCCTCTTTGTACATTGCTAAGTTAGTGTATAAGTAATCTATTAATTTCTCGTTGAAAATCAACTGACGAAAATAGAAATGAGAACAATAGGAAGTCGTACTTAATCTGCATTTAAAATACTAATAATTAAAGTAGGCAAATGTCGTAATTTAAAATTTATATTTAAGCCATTTTAATCCTTAAGGTTTTATCGCTCCTTCCCTTTATAAGATTTTTGTGGGATGCAAAAAATCCCACATGCATTCGAAGGAATTAACTCTGCCGGCATTCACGAAGTGTAAAACAATCCAAAATTTTTATTTGAAGAGGGAATTCAATTACATTATTATTTCAACTGTTATAAATACCCATTTAAAGTCACAGCGGTATGGGTCATGAATTAATGAGTATGTTACACTACAAAATATTATATAATAATATTTGACTATGTTGCATATCCTAGAATCACTCCGTTAGTGTTTATGACATAATATTTAATAATTTTTAATAATTTCTGGTCAGCTTAACTATCACATGTTAATCACAGAATATTTTTGTATATTCAAAATTAAAACGGTGATTGTTCACTCAGGTTTCACTGAAATTCCCAATTTCGTATAATTACCCGTCTGTATGAGTAATTCTGAAAACTTTACACGGGCGTTTTTAAAGCGGGATTTTGTGAGCTTAATATATTAAAATACTGCTTACATTAATTTGTAATATTTGTACTTAAAATTAAAAAAATTGAATTGTAAAATTAATATCATCAACTGGGCCAAGTCTTTAACTCTCGATGTTTATCGAAATTTTGAATTTTAAATATATATAATAAAACGTCGTGGGTAAAATGAACGGCGGCGTTCAATAAAAAATTCCTATGCTTCATTTTACATAATATAAATAATATATGGTTTAAATTTTATAAAAATCGGTTGTACATCAGTTTGAAAAACGTAGGAGATAAACGTTTGCATGGAACTCCATAATTTCAATAGCTAGACATGTATTTTTTTATTTCTAGACTATTGATTTCAATTTAAGTAATAGGTAGTAAGAACAAATAGAATCAATAGTAAATAAAATTACAGACTATTAGTAACAAAAGACCAAAATATTAATCAATTTGTTGCTTTAGTAGTCATTATTTATTTATGGATTTTCACTTATCTGTTAATTTGTTAAAAAATTCAAAGATGCTATTTACTATAATTCGTATCTTTTTTCCTATAACATCAGATACAAATATTGTGACAATTTTATGGAGGGACATCTCCACTAATAGATACTTCAAGTAAAAACAAATTTAATTTTTTTTTTGTATGAAATAAATTTTATCATATTGCATAGCATATAGTTAGCGATAGACTCTATTACTCTTCGGCTAAATATCAAATTTATAGGACCAACTAGTGTTCCATAGAAAGAGCTATACTTTCCTAAACACTATAATATTTCGAAGTTTTCAAGCACCTTGGAAATTATGTTATATGGTCTATATTGACCTTCAATATTGGTAAAAAGATAAATTCCACTTTCTTCAGTTTTTTCCCCAATTTAACCAGTTCTAGTACATTGTCTTAAGGGGATAAAATAAATTTTATTTTAATAAATTTTAATTTTCACATTTATTTTCTTTGAAATGTTCTAAAAAAATGCCTATTTCTCATTTATTTAAAAAGAAAATAGTGATTTGCTCATTTTAAAGCGCCAATTTCTCGGTTTTTGCTCATTATAAAAATGTTTTACTAAGCCACGGAAAATCAGTTGCCAAAAGGAAAATAACTATAGGTAACCTTACCTTGGGAGAAAAGCGAATGAACAGTAATCAGATGGGTTTTGTCCCACAGTAATGGACAAGGATTCCCACGTGGAAACGTTATCTGAAACGTGTTAACAACAAGTTTTCAGAGCTTAAGATGGTATAGGGGGTTTCCCATGGGCTGCGCTGTGTTACGTATATCCAGTAATTCTGCGAACTCGAATATATGTTATTTATATCCGGATATTCTTAAAATATTCTGAAATTGAAATTACCGAAATATTTTGATTTAAGCTTTCACCAGGAAAGCCCCAAATAAAAATGGTTTGAATTCGCATTTTATTTTATCGCAAAATGTTGCCTTATAAAACATTTAAATTGTAAAATTTCTTTGTAAATCAAATTCCATTAATCGTTAAACAGGTCGATTTACTGCGTTCAAATGTATGTATTTAGTTTAGCTTTACGACTATCGAAAGAAGGATAAACAATTTAGCTAATACATAACCGTCTATTCATTTTACTATATAGTAATGTAATTTAATGTAATGTAAGCATATCATTACCCAAATAAAAGTTTTTCCAAATTGATCACCTAATTGTAGCTTACTTGTGACCTAGTTAGAAGGTTCGCCATTCTTAAGTTCTAGAGGCTAGTTAATCGTTTTTACTATCTTTTGCTGGGCGTTAACATAACAGTGTTTATGGACTACGTCTTTTAATGGAAATTATCTCCAATTATGCCTCGCTTATAATATGTAGCAGACTCAATCTCCATAGAGTTTAATTGGAACGAATAAAATTAGCACCAAAGCGAGAACGAGGGTACTCACTCAATCGAAGAATAAACGCGGTCACTGATGGCGCTAAGAAAATGGGTTGTCGACTTTCGCAGTCTCTCCAGAGCGTGTCGACTGGTGGTTCTATTTGATCTGAATCTCCTCAAGTAAACAGGGACGCCGACTCGCCCTTGGAGTACGCTCTATTAAATCTAAGTACGACCAGCGGGAGCAACGACTGTAAGATGCTAATAGTGTAAGTAAGTAAAACGACGATATTCGTTGACAATAAATGCAACTGGATGCTGGATGATAGCGATGAGATCATGATAGTAAACTTATTATTATTATAGCAGTAGGTACGTAAGCTGTAAGCAGTTTGAGGTTCCCAGCTCCAGCGAAGTCACCTTTGACTTGAGGGGCTTTTCAATACCCAATTTCATAGCTGAGTGCGCCCCTTGTGGAACGCGGTTATCGGTGGGGCTCCTGCACGCACCGGGTTTCGTAGGAAGCCCCGAAAATTTTGTGATGGAAGTGCCCCAAGACTGCTTCCTTCCTGCTTTTTGAATAATTTCCTATTGCGATCCAGTGGACCGTGCCTTTGCGTTTTTGACGATTCGCTTAAGTGGGCGACGTATCGTCAGCGGCCAGACTGCAAAACTTTTTCGCGAAATTGGCTAGCAGAATAGAAACGTAAACTCCATGGAGTCAATGAAGCGTTGTTCATAAATAATTTGCAGCTATATTCTCCGGTAAACGGGTAGTGGTAAATTTATTATAGCGTGGTACTGTACCTAACAATTACCAGTAACGGCTTCATCACAAATTTTTTTATTATTTTTTTGATTATTAAAACTGTACAAACAACAGTTTTGCTATTGACATTTTTTCATTTCTCAATGATTATGTATAAGTGACATAGATATAATAGTTCTCAATTCTGTTTGTGGATTCCATAGGGTCCATAGCTTTTTATTCCAATTGGCCATAGGATAGGAAATTCAGTAATTTTTTATGGTGAAATATATATAATATTTATAACGTTATAAATAACTGAATATTTTCAATCCACTCAAAAAGGCAATCGTGTGGACATCGTCCGATGGCCAACGTTTTTTTGGAAACCTCCTCTCCATGAAATCAAATGTATAGACCCCTAAAATTATATTTGAAAATGTTGATTAGTAAATTTAGAAAATTCCTTATACGTTTTTTCATAAACATCCTAAGATTTTGGTTTATAGCACATTAGAAAGCATAAACTTGTAACGTTAGAGATATCGTTGCAAATCTTGAAACCAATGCTATAAAGCTTATAGCTTATTACATAAACTGAGATAAATCCTTGTTGAGCAGTGTAATGAACGATTTACTTAATAATACAATGAAATTTTATTAGATAAGATAATCTGATAAAGTGTGTTCGTACATAATCGCATTAAGAAGTTATTAATTTTTATATAATATATTTTTTAACACTAAAACTACTAGCACTCAAGTATCACTCAAACATTTAATTTCACTTATTTTTCGTACCTTAAAAATTGGAATAATTATGACAAATTGAAAACGATTTCTAAATATGTCGCAATTATGAATCTTAATAAATGATGGCATAAATCTGAATCTATAACTTTAAAAATTATAATTCACTCAAGGAAGAAATTATGTACTGGTCATTTGACCGGACTTGGTTTAGTATTAGTGAAATATACATATAGTCAACATTTCTGGTCTTTTACATTTATTTAAATTTTTTATATAAATTGGGATTGAAGTTTTCAAATTGCCTAGGAACGCCCGTTGACTGAAAGATAATTGTTGTCGGTCGCTATTAAGTTCTAAAATAATTAAATTTAAAATTTTAAAAACGTCATGAAATTGACATGTTTGCGTAGTAATTTCACAATATTCAATCATGTTACCGAAGAGACCTTCTCTTTTATTCAGTAATATCGTTTTCTTTATTACGATATTATCCTGTTTAAATTGCGTCTCCCAAGAATACAATAAATAAAAATAAAAATATTTGAATGTGTATTTTTGTCATTTCTTTGAGCAGTATTATTACTTAATATATATATATATACGAATATTGAAAAGCAGTTGCTCAGTTTTTCGAGTTCCTGACTATATGGTTCCATATAAATTGGGGGTCGCGGACGTTGAAGACTAAAGTAATATTCATCATTGCCATTTTATCGGTCGTCGGTTTGTAAGATAACAAAAATATTTAGTACAATAATAAAATAAAAAGCACTCGAACGAAACTGCGGTCATTTGGTAATAAAATTTAATAATAAAATAACTATCACGAGATCTAAATTATGGGTGCAAAAGTCTGTAATTGGGGCTATAAAAGCATTTTCAGATATCTATTAAAAGTGGGAAACTTAACTATTGTCCAGAAAAAGGTACGGAAATAGTAAATGCCTTCCTCTTGGCGAGGGATTTGGCATGCTAAACTAAGTAATAGTAATAAGGTGAATGCAGAAAGAATAAAATATACTTATGTTTTCTTTATATGTACATATTATAATCATAAATTGATGATAGATGTAACCTACATACTTAATAAAAAATTTTACTAGTGTAGATTTAGATTAATGAATAAAATTTTAACATATATTCCCTAATTTTGATAGAGTTTTAACACTATAGGACTATATTTGTAGTGTATTAGAAGAAAATAAATACGTCGTTAATAAAAACGAAATTTGGTGTCATTAGCTACTCATTTTACGAACTCGATTTCTCTAATATAAATGAATCTTGTTATATGAATTATGTACTTTGACACCACTTCTGCAGAAATTGTATTAATTGGTTTTGCTGGGATATTTCTGCCAGATTCATTTCTGCAAACGGCAGGAAAAAACGTCTATAGGCGAAGAAATGATGAATGTTTTCCCAACAAAAAAAATCAACTAAATCGATTTTTTGGGAACTACCATTTCCTGGAAAATCAATGGGACCTCTCTAAAAAAGGTGAATTAGAATGGAAACTCATTTGAGTAAAGCACTATGGCTAGAGCATTATCCCCTTCTTCTTCTTCTCCATTTGCATAATCCCGGCTGCGGCCTAGACACCAAAATTACATATGACTTCTGTGACGGGGAAAATAAAACTTAAGTGCGGTCATGTGCGAGACAAATGGACTTATCAAAAGTTATGCAACTCTGCAGCGACATTGAGGGCGTGCGATAGGACTTTGGGAGCCGGAGTTTTTAAATTGTCGGAAGCGCCTTTGGGAATATCGCGGCGTGGAACCACGACCTTCGAGCTACTCCTTCTTGTCAAAATAAAGGACTTCACGTTCTCATGCTTTCTGTAGTCTGTAATCTGTTTGTAAGTATTACAGGATCTTTGACTAAATCGTTATCATCATTAAAAAAAAAAACATGAAATCGTAAGATTAATGACTTGTATAGCCTGCAGTTCCTTTTTTACTAAAATATGTAACTTTTGTATTTCCGGATCCCTTTCGTAAAAAGCTGTCATCGTTTGGTAGTAAATACTAAACGAGCGTTTGTGTTAATTCTGACAAAGTTGTCAGCTTTAAGAAGAAATTGTCAACGACATTACTTTTTTCACTGTCACAATGTTCTTTTAACGAAAGAACTTGTATTAATTATAGCAACGCGCAAAAGTTAAATTCATGACCTGCGGTTACTGTTTTTTCGTCCAATTATTATAGTTTATTGTGGCACATCAATATTTTGAGATTGACTTATATTCTTTTGGAGGTCTTCATATAAAAATATATCTGTATTTAATACTCTAATTATGGTCTTGTACTTACATATTGTTTTTTCTAAACCCATCACCAATCATATTCAGAGATTGTCCAGATGGTGAAATATAATAATCCAATGTAGGTAGACTATATGCGACTAATAAAATGTGACTTTTAATAATAAAATAAAATGAGAAAAGTCATAAGAGTCGTCGTAAAATAATTTCAAATCGAACTAAATGTCTTTAATGACGATTCTTTTACAAAAATATATTTTGTTTTACGTAAACACAACTTTCTCAAAAAAAGTCGTTGTAAATTAATTGCGTATTGTGTAAATGTTTGAAATATAACTTTAAAACTCATTAAAAGCCTGTACCAATTATCAAATTATAAGAAACTCAGCAATAATATACCTAACCGATAAATACTTATTTTCAGTTTTAGTTTTATAAAAATGTATATTGTAAAATGGTATAACGTACATCATACTTACATATTTAACAAATTTTAGGAACAAAAGCGGAAGCGTGGACTGCGTGAAAATAAGAGTGTTTGTTTACAGAGCTGAAATTGCCAACAAAATATTAACAAATAATAAATAAAATGCATATTGAGCACTATTTACATATTTTGTACCTGACTCTACTTCATTTTTACGCTTTCAATACAAAAGAAAAATTATTCAACAATCGGTTTGAGATCACGTTGATGTAGTGTGGAATGTACTATATTTACTAATTTAAAAAACTTTATATTGTACTTATGAAAAGTATAAAAGTTATATGTTATATTCAGGAACGTAGGATTATTCGAAGGCATGAGTAACTGGCCACCATTCAACGATTAGATTATTCAGAGCGAAAATCCAAAGGTCACTATATTGGTTCCGGTCTCTGTCCAGTCCGCTTTTCTTTATTAATTTTCTCCTGTAACTATCGTATATTGGATTTTTTCGACCTTCGGGGTAACAAGTAAAAGTCCTTAATTTTGATAATCACTGTAGTTACTATCAGTCGTTTTCTTTGTTATCTTTGTGAACTTCCTTTGTTTCTTTAAAAAAAAAAAGGCGGTCGCACTATTACATATCCTTTTAAGATGCTTTTACTTGCAAACGGACTTACACTGTGAAGGGAAAAGTTTAAGTCATTCTGCATTAAAACGAGTATTGTCCTGATTAATTAAGTGCTACATAGTAACTCTTCATCTAATCAGACTCCGAAGCGGGGAAGGGTTTTGATAATCTTATCAAGGGCTGAAAAGCTTTTCCGTTTAGGGATGCTAGCGAAATTCCGTCTTCTCGACAATCCACTCAAGCGGAGCTGGAAAAAACCAACAAGCGTTCGCAACTAAGTTAAGATAAACAGTCGACTCTGGTGTGGCTGCACGGTTTGCAGCTTCTGCAAGATGAATAGCGAATGCACTCGTAATTCTACAGCGGTTACAACTGGGTGCATATAGAAATCAGAGCTAGTTACTGGTGATGAAATCTCCACTCTCTGCCTCATAAAAAAAGGATGTATATTTGTCTTTCTGGATGAATGCTGGAAACAGGAGCAGAATTGATTCGTCCGAGATGCGGATCAATATATCCTTGAGGGAAGTGCCTTTCAAGTTTAGTTCTACCGCAGCTTTGGGACAGGTGCCACTTTGAGTGACAATAACAGCAACAAGTGGTTGCTTGAGGCTCGATCGATAGTCATTTGCGCGACATTTATTATCAAGTAGTAATAATTCGAAAACAGTGTCAGAAGTGGTAATTTTACAACTCGGAACCTTAACCCACCATTTAATTGCGGTGCTGAACCGAACTGCTCAAAAATTCATTACGTATATTAAAAGGCAGCAAGGACGCGCACTTCACGTGGATGTACTTCTTCTAAGGAGGCGGAGGAGCAGCGACAAAACAGTTTGTCCTTGTCGTTGTTAAGCCTTCCTAGTAAACATTGTATAGATGCCCTACTCCTATCTAGATAAATTATGCACGTTGTTTCCCGGCTTTATTAAAACGTAGATATCAATGAGGGACAGCTACATTATATGCAAACTGAGTCCTGCCATGGGGATTAATATGTAAAAAATTCGTCCTAGGCGAGCGCCTATGACACGAGAAAAATGTGGCTGCGAACGGAAAGCGTAAAGGACGAGTCTAGACAGTGGGTGGATGATGTATTGCAATTTGTGGAGGAGAGAGCCCCACTTTCATGCATACTCAAATACTTGAGTTGCGTTTTTATGGCTGGGTGCAAGCCCTCTATGGTTCGTTGCAATGTACCTGCAGATTTTGGAAGGACGGTTGCAAGGGTTGCAAGTTTGCTCGTTAAAAGAAGGAACAAACTCTGAATAATCGTTGTGGCGCCGTGATTCATGGTGTTTCTAGATACGCCAGGATACCACACGAAGTTCATTTTTAAAGTTTAGTCTTGAAAATATTTCGGCTATTTTTGGCTTGACTTTGATTAGACAAAAATCGG
This sequence comes from Tolmerus cingulatus, assembly GCA_959613345.1. Classification (NCBI taxonomy): domain Eukaryota; kingdom Metazoa; phylum Arthropoda; class Insecta; order Diptera; family Asilidae; genus Tolmerus; species Tolmerus cingulatus. Next base: position 26,238,579 of record OY390710.1, read on the forward strand.
TGAATATGAATATTGCAAATATTCGATACGAAGGATAATTAAGACTACGAAAATGCTATCCAAGTAAGTACATATATACTGACAAGGTCAGGTGTATATAGGAAGGATTAAAGGTAGAGGCACTGGAAAAGCTAAATTCTCTGAAGGCAGCACTTTTTTTAAGGGAAAATATGAGTATATAGTATTACCTCGCTAACCGGGAAAATCGATATTCTGAAGTTAACGCGCTGCATTGCATTTAGAAAATTTTATATACATATACCATATTTTTAAAAAAGGACCTTAACTATATTCAACCTTGAACTCGTTTTCTTCATTAGTATGCATCTCTGTAGGCAACTAGTTCGTAAAGATAATTTACAATTACTCTCAAAAAAAATTGGATGTGACGAAAGAATGACGAAATCCATTCACATAATGAAAATGAAAGAGCGTAAAAATGTAAACAGAATTTAAATTAAGGAGACATTTCGCTTTCTTGAAACATAATTTCATCGATTTTCCGAATTTTTGTTTTTGTTTAGAAAAGAAAACAACAACATGATCTTACAGAATTTTTAAACAAAATATACATATTTTCTTAAAATTTGTTTCAATTTAGATGTAAATGTCAAAGTTCCTTCAGAGTGCACATGCTCGCTAACAGACGTAATTAATTAATTAATTATTGTTCTGCGGAATAAAAAAAAAATTATATTTTTGATTTTGTGACGGAAAATCTTTGGCGGTATTTGGAAATCTTTATGACACACAAGGAATAAAGGGGCAAAGTTGATTTAATTTTCTGATGTAAATCTAAAATATGAATTAAGCTTTTTTTCCAATAAATATAGTTCTTATGTAATTAAAATGTTACAAAATAATAATAATATAATGAAATAGTTAATAAAAACAAATATTTAATTGATATAAGACTGGCTTTATGACATGGCAAGTGAAGCTTGTAAATTTAGTTATGATTTTTTTTGTTTAAACTTACGTAATAAAATGACTTCAGTTCATTTGAGTGAATTTGCTGCTGCAGTTTGAAGAACAGAGTTATATTTGTGATTAAGCAACTTCGTTTTTAACCTTTCTCCGCCTATCTGTGTAAAAAATATTTAGTTCTAAAAAGGAAACTTATTAATATTGGAAATACTAATAAATAGCAATGCAAGGGATCGAAAATTACTGAAGGAATTTGGATTACGGACTAACTATAACACACCACATACTTAAGTGTTTGAAGAATGCACTCATTAAATCTGTGAAAGCATAATTAAAAAAATATGAAAATTGTTCAAATTGCAGATTTATAACTTCACGAAAACTAATTCAAGTTTACTGAACCAAAGCATTATTATTTAAAGCTTGCATCTTCAAGTTTATATAAATTAGAACAGAAAAAATTGAAAATTGAATTATGAATTAAATCTAACATTATTTATAGCGAAGTTATAACTACATACATATATATTTAAAAATATGAATCATTTTTGCATTTTGTTAATTATCCTTTAATACTTTGTTTGATTGTATGTGTGGCTTGATCGCGCGGAGATATTTTTAACTTTGTTCCTTATTTTAACATCTTTGACCACATGATTAAATCCTTCACGAAATATCTTAAATGTTGAGGTTATTTTAACTTTTTAGGTCTTCTGCGGTTTATGTAGATTCTTATGCGAAAAGTTTCAACGTATCGTTATAGCATAACGCTTATGCGGACATATACTAAGCTATGTATATATAACATGTTATATCTACTAAATAGAGAACATGATTTTCTTTAAAGACGCTTTAAAATGAGCCAATCCGGATACAGGTTTAAGAAGGATATAATCAGAAAATTTTAAGTTACCTTTGAGAAATATTTCTTATTGCTCTTTTCTCAATTTTTTTTAGATTTTTGTTAAGGGACTTATTACTTTAATGGCATGTTAGAGTTTCCTTCGGTATCTTCCCACGAGTCTTGATTATTTTAAAATTCTCTCTGATCTCAAAATCACAATTTTGGCAAGAATACTTCAAAGGAATTCGTAACAATAATGAATTTATAATGGAATTTAAAGATATTGTAACATCGTCGGTGGGCGCGGACTTAATTGCACTTCGATCTGAACAAGGATTTGGTAATTTTCAGAGGCTTACAGGAGGTTTTGCTTCCCAGGAGTAGTCACCTTAGTGGTCGTTGGAGGTTTATTTACGCGCCTTTCACCTGAAGCTGTGGAGGTTGTATTTACTTAGGTCCTTTGGTGGAGGGGGAGGAAGTGTCCTCCATATCCTGGGCAATGTTTCTAATATATATTCCTTCTGTCCGAATGTTCCCGAAGGAATCGCGACTCCAGCTTGTCCTAGAGCCCACTGCCGACTCAGATGAGCTGCAGACCGAAAAACTTGTTATGGTTCATTATTGCGCGCTGCCTCTTCTCGGTAGAGAATTGAAATTTTGCGCCAGATAGGAGCCGCAGTAGAACGGTTGGAGCGCCACCACACGGTTCTATGGAGCTTTTTCGAATTTTGAGTGTTCTCATGTTTGGGGGGGGTGGGTTTGGGGCTCGACAGTCGGGCTGGCAGCTAGCGCCATTCTCGCGCCCTAAAAAGCTCCCCCAGCAGTGTTTGGCTCAAGTTTAGCTCGACGCTCCGCCGGAAAATTGAGTGGCGGCGCAAAAGGGGTTGCTGCGCTCACGACCAAGACGTTGTGGCGGCCAAAACTCGGGAGCCAGTTTGTGACACAGTTCCTTGCTGACTGCGTCGAGTGGGGCCAAAAACGGTCCATGGCGGGACGCTGGCTAGTTGTTGCTCAGTTTCCATTGAAAAGTGCTCCACAAAACGGCCGCTTTTCACAGCATCCCCGGTCCTCGTAGCGCTGTTCTAATTGATATCAGTTTTACGGCTGTTGGCGAAATTTCAAACGAGCTCCAAGTTTTTTGCTAAGTGGTGATCGAGTTACCCGCAGTAATTGCACTTGGCGCGTGACAAGAATTGTTTGGGTCGGTCCAGAGGCAGCTGGAGTGCTCCTGTAACTAGTTCGCGAGATTTCCAGTCAGCTGAAATCGTTAATTATTCACAAGTACCGAGAAGAAGTTCAATTTTGTCGTAAAAGGTGATAGAAAAGTGAAAAGCTTGTTTCCTCCCCGAAAAGTGTCCTCATTTTCACGTCTTTCTAAACTAAGCCTACAGCTCATAAAAGGCAGTGAAAATCACTTGCAATTTTTCGCGTAACCCACCTACTCTAAAAATATCACGCGTTTTGCTATATCCTAATTGGCTGGTTCGCCACTACTGTCTTTTTTTTAAAAAGTTTACGATAGTCCACTGTTATCAATGTGTTTCAAGTACCTTAAAATGCCAATCCTTGCTGTTATCGGCATACTAACCACGATAGTTCTCGTTGTTGTGACCGGTATTACTTTAGCGATTAAGTTGAATGACTCGAACATGGTGCGTCTTAACCAGAAAGGAAGGACTAACTACGAAGGTTCTGAAGAAAATTCACTGTATGATGAGTACGTTAGACAGCATCCGAAAAATATTTTCCGGAATCAAGGGGAAACCACTGTGACTAATAGTGGAAATTCAACTGATATGCTGTTAAATTCGGAAAATGCAACCGATTTCATGGAGCCTGTCGTTATGCCTTCTACTGAAGAGTTAATTCTCAAGGTGAAAGACACAGATCCCAAAAACGTTGATTACGGGAAACGGAACGTTGTGAAAAAGGTAACCAAATTAAACTTATAGTAAGTTAGCAACTTCGAAACAGAAAATTCAATTAATACTGCGCATATTGCAAAAATTTACATGCAAATGAACTGAACTAATTGAACTTTGCTGTAGGTCAGAGTTTAAGATTCTCTGAACTTCGTTAACAACGTGGAAACATGCTGTCCCTTTTAGTTCATAATTTGGGTACTGCAAACATTTATGTACAATACCACTTGGATTCTTCATTCATATAAATCTGCGGTGGCTTCCTCTTAAACTATTTTAACAAATTACTGTGACTGTCCCACTTCGAAGCTTTGAAATGGACCAGAGCTATTAAATTGTTTACAAGTCAAAAAATTTAAAGTGAGAATGGCTATTGTTGTGAAGATGAACAATTTAATTTTTATTTCGCATGGTACCTGCTTTATTTTTTATGATTTTAAAAAATAAGTAAGTATCTACCTAAGTAGGAATTTCGTTACCAAATTAAAGTAGATATTTCAAGTATAAATTTGAATTTCATTTTGAGTTTCGACGCTCTATGAATTTCGAATTGATTTTCAAAATTGGTCAACATTTTTACTTGTTCGTTTTTTACTCAATTTTTTTCGAAAATGTGATGTGATAAATTGGATTCTGGTTTCGCGTACATAGTTCACGAAATATCGGAACTTATTAAACATATATCACTTGTCCAAGTGGAAACTGTTGTTGGTTTGTGTTATCAAAGTCAATTAATGGAATACTACAAAAAAGCGATATTCTCTATTCTTACGAAATTATACAGAGGGCTTATACCATTTTCAAAAACCAGGCCTCAATTATTGGCCAGGGTTTTTTTGCTTTTATTTACAAATAATTCTTACACATTGAGTTTTGCAATTTTTATTTGAGATACTATAGGTGCGTTCTTTTCACATCAGATTCGGTTCTGGGTTTTGCAGAAAATTTTGAATCCAATTGAAATTTTATAAACCGCCATGCATATAAAGATTTTCTATTTGGATAAAATAAAATCATAGTTGTCTGGAATTATACCCACTTTGAGTGAAAATCTTAAACCAAGAATTTATCTGGTTCAAGATTTGAAGTTTTGATGGATAAATATCATGGCAATATAGATGCATTTTTCACAAATTTTAAAATCTTAATATACGTGACGATTTATAAAGTTTCAATTCAATGCAAAATTTCCTGCCAACCCCAGAACCGGATCCGGTGTGAAAAGAACACAACTACTATATATTATACTTTACTTTAATGTGTATCATGTTATCATGAGGTAGAAATTAACATCTGAAACACTATTTTCGTAAAGTGACTATTTACAATATTTTTTCTAATGATATACAACTCTTCTTGGCGAATAACCAAAACCTACTAGAGACTCTTTTTGTTATTTTGTTCAAATAAGCGAGCAAATATCTTTAATAGAATTATTTTGGTAAGCAATGATGCAATCACAATTTTAATTTTAACTTATTTTGGGATCTGAACGAAGGAAGGTTCTTTTCCAGATTGATTGAAATACAAAACATCAGGTACGCTTTCACCCTTTGGATGATTTCGTATGGAATGACCCGTACTTGATGTGTGCTTATGGTTCGTCGAATAATTTTTTACAAATTCCAGCCATGTACACGAAAGTCTGATGCTACAATTTCATTTTACGCGAGTAGTGCTCAATTTAGAGCATTTATTCATGTGCCCACCAAGATGAGCATCTCACGGACAGCACAGGGACGGTTTCTCATTGCACCTGGCGTACAAATTTATTTGATTCGTTATTGTTTACGTGCCGTGAAAAAAATAATTTTACATCAGCCAAGTTAAAAAACCGAGAAATACAATTTTCTAAAAGTAACCACTTTAACTGCTACGAATTAAACAGTCGTAAATATTTCCGATAGAACAGTTTTAACTTCTCAATATTTAATGTTATATTTAATATAATTTTTTGTGTATTACACTTGTTGACCCAAACTGTCCTTTTGTACCTTTTGTAGATATCTCAAGCTCAAGAATAATCTGTTCCTTCTTATAAAATGTAGGTGTACATCACTATTAATTAACTATGTAAAAGGAATATAATTTAATAAATAAACGAATTAGAATTACTTTGAAGTGAAATTTTTTTTTCAAATCTAGAAAAGCGATATAGGTTTTGTTAAGGAGGAAAATAAGGTCTATTTTTCAATTAAATGTTTTAATTTTAGCTTGTCACATTTTTACAATCAATTTAGTTTCGTATAAAAGCATTTAAATTTTAATCAAAAATAAAATACAATCCCGTAAACTTAAATATCACACTTTACTTTTGCATTAATTTCCCATTTCCAATTGCAAAGTGCAATTTTTATTTAAAACTTCTTTTCATGATCATAAAAAAAACTCATTTTCCGCATAAATTCGTTTTTATGGATTACATTTAAATATATACGATAATAAACAAAACTAATTGTGTCATATAATGCATTTCATGGAGTAGAACGAAAATGTCTACTAAAACTAATTTTCTTTAAATAGTTAAATTTTTCATATTTGTGTTTAGGAAAAAATAATTTTATCTTTACTACTAAATATAGTGTAACGTAAACATTTAAAAATAAATTTTTATTGAAAAAATCCAAAAATAAAAAATGTATCTATAGAATAAAATTTGAGTGGAAATATAAAAATTGTTTTTCCACAGCTTAATGTATGTAGAAGATATTTTCGTTATACTTACGTAGATATTTTTCGACAACAATTTTCAGAAAATTATAAATAAAATTATTTATTACTTCATAATTTCCTTTTCAATTCAGGGTGCTTACAAAATCCTGAACTGCTCTTACGAAAATGATCACTTTGAAAGTTTTTAAATCGAACAATTGTAACTTGTTATAATTATTATTTACGTAGTTCCAGCTAAGCCGAAAAAGACATATCGAGAGAAACGCAATGACGTTAAGGTTTTTAACAAAAATTTACCTGAAAATGGTAAATATTAAGCATTTATAACATATTCTGCTCAATATATCTGTAATACTTACTAAATTTCGTCGATTCCGGATCCATTTTTTTTCCTTTTCTTTTTTCTCTCGACGTTGTTAGTGTGCGTAATTTTACCTCCTCTCACTAAATCAGTTGTAGCTTACTAAATGTATATTATATATTTTGCCTTAAAAATTAGTTAACATACTTTTTTAAATATTTCGCATTTTTCCATCCATAATAATGCTGTTTCTTCTTAGTATTAAGCTGAACTGTACTGCAGAATATCTGTTAGTATGTGCTGCTGTTATGTATCAACTTTTGTTGAGTATTTTCTTTTAATTATTTTGGCCAAGTGAATAGTTAATTTCAAATCCTGTAATTAAGGCAACTCTTTGTTACGAATGTGAAGCAAGAACGACGATGAACTTTCTTATTTAACAGACTGAATTTATCATCTCATAACGATAACGACGCAGTCGGATAAGGTTCAAGGACGTACCACGAACAACTCCCTAAACATTCATCGTTTCAAAAGCCCCATTCGAATTGTTCCTTTTGTTTATCCCTTGAGATAAATGTGTACACCTCATTGTAATTGTGCTCAATTTGTTTAAAAAATGCCTCCGTTTTTCGAATTGTACGATACAGCGGTTCGATGATGTGTCCTATTTTAAGTGCGAAAAATGAATGTAATTGCTCAAGAATGGGGCTTCTTACAAACGTCTACGAAATACCAATTTGTAGAATTCATTGAAAACGACCTCATTTACTGCATCCAGAACTTGTTGTACAAATTGCTTCTTCTATGCGTAGTAGTCGAATTTGCAACTGAATGAGATAAGTTGATAAATCCGCAAATAGCAAATAGGGTGAGTAATTCAAATATATCCATCAGATGAATGATTTTACTTGTTCAGTAAAACACATGTCTCACATCGTTTTATGAGATGAATGTGGGTTACATTAGATAAGATTCCTTTTTTCCTTGAGATGAATGCAAACAGAATTGAGTTTTAGTATCATCACCGTTTGTATTTTTTTCCAGTAATACCTCTTAACAAAACAGTCACAGTCGAGCGCACAGGTACGTGCGTCTTATTTCGACTGGGTACTTTTGCTTTCTATTTGTCTCAGATAAAATTTACAGCACCATAAAATCAATCCATTTGCTGGTACCCATTGAATACTTTGTTAGGTTTTTTGAAAAACGAGAAATACGCTCATCTCTTATGCCTCATTTCATTAAACTTTAAGATATTTCTTATATTTCGCCAAGTTTTATTGTACATATTATATATTCAAAATGTTTCGGTCGATTGTTAAACGGGGTGAAGGTAAACGACATTACTAGATTTGCAATATCGTTAAATGAAATTTGAATATTTTCGGACAATTTTAGTGAATAATTTATGCTATTTCCTCTAGACTGAACTTTGGCTCCTCCCTAGAAAATTAGAAGGTGATATGTTCCACAAACATCGTCTGATAGTGTTTATAACTCACAGCTGTCTACTGATTATCGGATAAAATACTAAAAAGCTTCTCGCGGATAATTTTAGAATCGCTGTTCGGCGCGAATTAATTTCCGCATTATAGCCACCTAATTCACATAGACACTTTTTGTTCCCTTTAATTATTTTTAGACAATTTGACGAAGTTGACATAGAACTAGTGATAATGCACCTTGATTTTATTTGGCGCTACTCTCTGGTCAGTGGTTGCAGATACATGAGCGCACACGGTAGAAAGTGCAATAAACTCATCAATTACTACCATTTAAGCATGCATGACTCATATTGACTCTCTTTGATAGAGAAATGGGACCATGCGAACCGCGTATGTCATCACATTCCATTAGACATCCAATTTTCATTTTTTACACGTTTCGTTGACACGAATTTCTATAAATCTTTCGAGTGTTGCAATTTGGGAAAACAATATTCCAATTTTTATTTTCAACACATGAAAATTAATTGCTTAACATTATACATTGTTATGGAATAAAGTTGATCTAAACTGAAAATCAGTTTAATTCATATCGTTTCTATAGCAATGATTCCAGTAAAATATCAGTCGTTTACTGATATTATTTCAGAAAAAGTTTATACTTCAGCACAAAATAAATATTCTACAAAAATAACTATCTTTACACTATTTTTGTGTTATTTAAAGGGCTGTTAAATTAATAAAAATTAACATTTTGATTTTAGTTCAGACCAGAACTATGTGCATATAATATGATGTATATACATATAAGATCGCTTTATTATAATACAATTTAAAAAAATAATTTGTTGTCTCAAAATTTCATCGATCGTCGCGATCTCCAGAGGGTTCGCTGTAGATTTTATTGTAGCAGTGGTAGTTGTATGAAATACATATACATATATGTATGCATCATTTTATTCAGAAAGGATGTAACTAGAAATTTTAAAGAAATATTAAAATGAGATCAATCACTCCTCTATTACATTGGAATAAGAGATGCTTATTAAAAAACGAATTGCTGTCCTATTTAGTATCCATTTATAGAAGATTTATTACGTCAAAAAAGACCGCTGGTGTTTCGATCCAATTTTACACCAGAATCATTGTATTCAACGTTTACTGGCCAAGTTAATTAATTCCACTTTTGAAAATGTCTGAATTTTTATACAAGCTTAACGTTGGAAATGGATTATGTTAATAAATTTGCATGTACCTATAAGTATATGTACTGTATATACCTTTAACTAAAATTATTTGAATTTTAACTTTTAAAAGAGATGTTAAGCAAAGTATAGATAATTTCAGCAATATTCTCCACGTTTTGGTTGCGGAGGTAATCTATTTGAGACATAAACGGCTCATATTTCGTTACCTTTATTCAAAGTAATAAAAACGTTTAAAAATTAATTTTAAAAACTGGATTCTTTTCTGAGAACAACGATTTAACTAATTTTATAATAAGAAAATTGTGTAGCTTAAATTAAATTAAAAAATAGATCCATGTGGATGACATGTTCTACTCAATAGAAGACCTTCAGTCCCCGGGAAAATTTCACTGGCTTAAAATTAAAAATTAGTGAATTAAGCCATTAATCCAATTAGCTTATTTATTAAGCCTACAAAAAGTTTAAACAAAACCGAACTTCATGGTGGTAAGCTTTAGTCCAAACAATGCAGTAACTTCGTTAAAGAACGTCCACAGTGACTGACTGACTGACTGCACTTGTTTTTGCGCTCTTAACTCAATTACATTAGTGAAACCACTGAGTAATTATGTCGAGGTCGTCCTGAGGCCTAGGCACTCAATGTCTCCTGAAGAAAGTGAAAGAATCAAGTTTTACTCTGCCAGAAAGGAGCAAGGAGTGGAAATCATTTAAACGGTGGGCGACTAGTTGAACAACACTTTACCCACTAAAGTGCACTATTTCCCGCAAAGGAAAAAGGTTTAAATAATAGCAGTCGCGGTAAGGATTTCCACAAAGCCTCTATTTAATTTACTTTTTCACTCCTTTGAAATTTGCTGGAATTATTCGAGTGAATTGTGTATGCACGTATGTTTACGGCAATGTAAATAGATTTCTCTTAAACATTTAGGAAATTACCACTGATGCCTAGTTATTTGCGTTTTCCTTAACCTCTTCAGGGATGAGGGTTTTAAGGGTGGAAAAGATCGTTAAAAATTTTGTTTGATTACTTCTTTACTTATTTTCACCGATGGCTGGTTAGTAGGCAAGAATAATTAGTATAACAAAGGAAACTCGGCTCACATATGTATTCGACAGTAAAATGCTATTAGTAAAAAAATAAAAAATAACTTTTTTGCAACTTATTTTTTGCAATTAAGAAAATATTAAAACTGATGAAATTGTATACATTTGACAATTTATTTATTAAAGATTTACGATATTTTTCCAATAACCCAAAACGAAACCTCGTGGTAATTAGAGGCAATTTTGAAATACTTTGAAAGCAGTTAGTTTTATATAAAATAAAATGTTATCCCTACTGCCATACTGCAAAATTTTTGGTTTTATTGTTAAAATATAATATAGTGAGTAGTTCTTTAACAAATTTTAATTTATTTTCTACTTACAATAATTTTAATTTTTAAAGAACTAAACGTACACATATGTGGTTAAGGGCTTGAAGAGGTTAACCAGGTTTCCATGTCAAGTGATTAAATCTGAGTTTTTGCCAACTTTATTAACAAAACAATCATAAACTGATTATGTATGTCTTACAGCTAAAGGTTTATGATGTTATCTTTCATAATGAGAATAGAGTACACCTTCCGTGTGGAAATTCAAAAACCAATTAATAATAATATTCAGAACTGAAGTAGTCTAACCTTCTGGCTGAGGGTGAAAAGATAAATCATTGTTGCAATATTTCCCTTTTAATAGACTTCAAAATTTAATTGCAAACAATTAGCGCGAGTTACTGAGCCAATAAATAACAATTCTATAAAATGCTCAAGGATTTCTGATTGAGCCCTATGGAACAATGCAATTGATAAATGTTAGGTTATAAAAATAATCAAGCTTACGCAATCAATCATTCATCTGGAAAAAATGCCGGTAGATCGGGGTGCTTTAATTACCATTCCCGATTCCTGCTAGTTTCTACTGGCTTCTCGTAATCAAAACGGGTACTGGTAAAATGAAATCACGTACGGATTCATTGTACATACTTCACGCCTCTCTCTAATTGAAACTTGTGATTTTATATATTTTCTATATAATTCAGTTTTCCATCAACTGCACCGCACAGAGGAAACCAATTATACTAAAGAAAAATAATTTGTTTGTTTTTGTTTAATTGCCCCTTTGAGAGTAAGAAAGACATTTTGTGGTGAGGCATTGAGGCAAAGCACAAACGTATCGTATCGACCCAGCACGAGAAGATTGAAAAAGAACTGTGGTGAGATCGAAACGTTTTGAGTTCATTCAAAAGTATGCCACCGCGGTTTTCTGGACCTTCAGGAGTCAGAGCACTTCCCTAACTGGCGAAGAACAATTCAAGAAATTTACCGGCAATTCATCGGCCAAAGCATTCCTCGGGATTATTTAATTTTTAATATTTGGTCCTGCCCGTCCACAATTCATTTATGGAATGCGTTAATTGCGCGTTCGGGAACCAGAACCGATGAGACCTTGGGTCCTAAGTCCCATTCCCGAATTTTGTTTTATTAGTTGCAGATCGCGGCCGGAATGGGAGCACCGCAGATGTCATCCTCACAAGTAATTAGCTATTTTAATTCTCTTTTTACGCTATTTCGTATTTTTAGCGACTTTGGCTGGCACTTCCCGCGTGCATCATGAGCCATCCCATTTTCGGATGGGGAGACGCCCGAATTCTTTCCTCCGCGTACCCTCGCCATGAGCGACGTGATGTGATTTTGCAAGTGTACAAATGCTCCTTTATGAAATTTGATAAGAATGTCTAAGTTCTGCTGATAATTTTACTATCTTTAAACTTCTACGGAAAAAAAAAACAAAAATGAAGAGTTTTGCAACATAATGCAGCACTAGCTCGTATGCAGAGATAATGAATCAAATTGATTAAAGCACAATAAAGTAGATTTAATACATTCCAATTGTTATCACTATAGGTTTTGTATTTTCTATTTGTATATATCAGTACCGGTCTGTATGCGGCAGACAAGAATTTGAAAATACATATACATTTTTATAAAAAATCAAATTTTATTTGAACGGAAATAATTTTGTTCATATGTATTGACATCAAAAATAAAATGTATGGTATGATAGGAGAAAAATTTTAATTCTATCTGCATCATGCCTTGCAAAAATCGAAATGCGAGAAAATGACACATACACGTTTCCTTGGCAAATTTTGAGTATTTAAATATGTTAAGAATATAACACATTTCAAATCAAAGTTCATAAAATTACCGCAAGTACAATGTATGTATACATGTGCAAGTATACATATTTTAAAATTTTAAATATGCACCTGATATTTTTAATGCATTTTTTCGATTTATTTTTTAATCGATTAAATCAATCTCCATGAAATTTTATTGAAATATTCAAAACCGTATTTAATGATTCGAACTGAAATAAATATGATTAGTTTTAGTTTAAACATTTCCATAAACTAAAATTCAGCTATTTTCATCAAAATTAATTTAAAAATTCAAATTGTTGCCGTTTTTTCAAATCACCAAGGTTTATTGCTTTATTTAAAATCATAATTATATATTTGTCTAATTTCTCAAAATTTTGTACCTATATTTACTTACAAAAAATAAAAATTAAATTCCCCTCTACTTTATGAGTCGACTAAAGAGCTATTTTATCGATTTATGTGGTAGGAACTGTTTTCGAACACCTAATGATGTTTCAAAATGCGAAAATGCATTGAATGATACTATTAAATTCTGTCAAATTGTATGATATGATTCACCTTTGAAGCTTTAAAATGCATTGAGTAGCGCTTTTATTATTAACTTAACTGGAACTCATAATGCATATAATGATATGATGCTTTAATTCATAAGATGATACATTTTGATTTTTATTTTGATAATACATATCATAGTTAGAAATGTCTTTTAATAAATAGGATTAATTCTGGATCTGTGTTTTCTAACAAACTCTCCATTGCGGCTAGACTAACGCAAAGGTTCAATTCTTTCCAAAAACAAAAACGTCCCTCTTCTATCATCCAATTTCGTTGCCGCAGTAGATAAATGTCACGGTTCATTTTAATTTTAAATATTTTATTTTAGACATTTTGTAATTTTAAAAAGAGGCTCATAGAGAATTAGAATTTGGAATGCATAATCTAATTCTCTATCGGTGCATTATTTACGGACACATAAGAAATTACATGTTTCCCAAAATTATAATAGTTGGAGACATTTCTCTAATGTTGAGTTATTATTATACAATAAGACTAACTTGAAATTAAAGGTGTGCAAACGGTTAAGACCACAACTGATTTGTGGAGAAGTTTCGCATATCCAACTTCGATTTTAATATATTGCAAATTTGTATTAGAAAAAAAGTGTTTGCATTAATGTGAACTAAAACTTCAAAGAGCAATTTATCAAAAGCTCGCTAGAAATTAATTGTGTTAAATAGTTAAAGACGTTTCCATCTTGTCCTTAGATAAATTACGGAAAAAATAAACTTATTAAAAGCAAACAACTTATTCAATTAATCAGCAACGAAAATTACACATTTGTCGTATAAAATGATAAATCGAAGAAATCTGAAGTTTTCATTCAAGTTTTGCATTTTCAAGAAAATGTCAATGCTTTTTGCTTAAAAGGTGTGCAAATACCTCAAGTGCAAGAACTTCACCCAATTTGTACTGGAACTTTGCGAAAGTTCACAGATTACAGCGACAAAAATATTTTATTTTCGAATTTCTAAGTTAAATAAATATCTCGAGAAATACAAATGACTTTTCACCCCAACTGTATATTCCTAAAACATTTCATCAAAATCAGCGAAGAGACCTTCAACTCAATTTATGCCTTCAATAATATTCAAGCCAGGACTACAAGTTGACCATGGCGAAATATTTATGTTTATGATCAAACGTTATCCTGCTGAAATATTGGCGCTGCGCTCGTAACGGCCTCTTGTATATATAAGAGGCAGTATATTATATGTTAAAAAATAAAAGTATTTTTCTGGTGTCGTCATAGTAAAGGTATGCTCCTACTTTTCCACTAATTCTATATTTCGCTCAAAACGCGTCTGATGGTTCAACCACAAAAATTTGATATATAAGCGGTTTATTTTCAAAGTGGCCTAATTCCATTTATGTTAAAATAAAGATATTTAAGGGTTTGCGTTTTCAAAATAAATAATTTGTCATTTTATTAATCAACTAATATTTGTTATACAAAAATCTTAATGATTTTCAACAAATTTTGTACAATTTGATGCAAAATGTAAAGATAACGTAAAAATGTAATAATTTAGTTTAATATTTTTGGAAAATGGAATTAGGTCACTTTCAAAATAAACGGCTCATATGTGAATTGGGGTTGGTTCAAAATCCACACAATTCCCTGCGTCATTTCTTTATACGGCGAATAACTAAAAAAAATTCAAAACGGACGCCTTAAAATTTTAAACACATGATAATTCTAAAAACATCTTATTTTACGGTGTTTGGAAAAATTCTACTATTATTAAAACGTAAATCGTTGAATTTGAGAACCTTGTTAAAGCTATTCACTTTATTATGAAGCACATATATGTATGTAAAGAGCATATTAATTACATAAATTAATCCCGGCAGCTGGTCTCATTTGTAGAACCGACTCTAATTTCTGTCAAGTCGTTTGTAAAATTACCGCTCATTTATTTAGCTTTCTTTGCGGGGAGCTTTAAAAAATAATAAGCTAAATGTGCTAAAAGAAAATATACAAAAGTTTAACTTTTTATTTGTCATTTGTAAAATCCTTTTGTATTTAAAGTCAAAAGTAATCTGCCATCAGTTTAATATCCTGGTGAAAGTCTTCAAGTTGTTCGTTTCTCTCACCATCCCAAATTTTGGAGGAAAAAATCGAAATAGCAATGCAAGAAGTATTATATTTTTAAAAACATTCAGTATTTTTGTAGCGAGTCTCCTCGAAATCAGAATGTTGTAAATTATTAATAGATTACCTGGTGTGGCGGTTAATAACATTATTAATTTTTTTAAGAGATGATACTAGAAAAAAGGGTTTTTTTCACAATCTATCTCTTATATAATTTTGTTTTGATTATAGTAACTTTGAAGTAAGCTGGTTATTAACTTTAATACTTACTGTTGTTTCTTTACTTTTATCTTCGATTCGACGCATTGTTTAGTTGCGCAACAGGTCAAATTTATACCAATATATGTATGTTATTATATATCTATGTATAATTAAAAACAGACAATAATCTTGTTAGAAAAATCGTGTCACACGGTATATATTTTGTAATTAAATAAAGGTAAAGGCACCAAAGCTTAAAGCTTAAGAAATACAAAATTAGTGTTTGCTTGTAGAAGAGTTATGTATATGAATAAATTTAAATAAAAGCTATAGTGAAATATTAAAGCAAGCGTGCTAAAGGTAATAATTATATTAAAGCATGAGATTTCACAGTTAACTTTTATAAAAGTAGGCATTTACTATATTATAGGTTTACCTCTAATTCGACTTGCTAGGTTAGAGTAAGCCGAATTTAATATTTGACAACCTCTTCACGCCCTTGACCACACATATGTACGTTTAGTGTTTTAGAAATTAAAATAATTTTAACTGGTAAATAAATTAAAATCTCTTAAATAACTACTCACTAGATTATATTTCAACAATAAAACCAAAAACTTCGTAAAATTGCAGCATATATAGCATTTTATTTTACTTGGAATAAACGATTTTAAACAAACCTCAAGGGTATCCTCGGATTATAGCAAGGTTTCGTTTTAGTTTAGTAGAAAAATATCGTAAATCTTTGATAAATTAATTATCAAATGTATGCAATTTGTTCAGTATTAATAATTGCTTTATTTTGAAATTATAATTTCTGAAAAAAGTTTTATTTGTTTTACTAATACATAGTATTTTACTGTTAAAATGTGAGTTCAGTTTTCTTTTTAATACTAATTGCCTTTTTCAAATTTTTCTTACTTACTGAGTAGTTAAAATGTGAACTACATTTTCCACCTTTAAAAAGTTCGTCCCTGAAGAGGTTAAAGAAACTAATAGTTGATATATTTGGTTAATAAAAGAGATTTAGCTCATTTTATTTGCCTATAAAATATTAGAGTTATGAGTTAATTTAACTAGCAGTTTACATTATCTACTTTTATTAAGAACAATATTTAATTTATAAGGTTTAGATAAACATAAATATACTAGAAACAAACCTCAATTCCTCTATTCTTCGCAGACAAAGATTTAAATTGTTCAGTGTACAAAAACTTATTCAAATTGAAGTTGTATCTAAATACAACTAGATATGTTAGCGTTGTAACATTTTGTTCAACAAAGGTCTATTTTATTCTATTATATTCTATACTATATGTACTACTGGTCATTTGTATTTGAAGAATTAATTTGTGGCGAAGTTTATTTTAATACTTATTGCGTTTAAAGATCTCTAATCAGTTACATTCACATCTTTTTAGTTTCGCAATAATAAAATGTAACTCCCGCTTCCGCTGTAAATGGACCGAATGTTTAAATGATCCGTCGACTGGATTAATTTTTTGTCTCCACTGTGACGCAATGGTCAGTAATAGAGATCCGCCGCGAACTGTGTGTGTGTGTGGCCGCCCTCGAGTGGAATTCAAAAGATTCTTCTGCTCTTCGTGCAGCATCCAATGAAGAGAGAAAGACACCCGCACCGGGGTCGGGGACGGGGGGATTTATCGCGATGTCAATTGCATGTAAGTACGCATTAAGTCCGGTCGAAGTGGTAATTAATTGTCACCACACCGTCACCCGGGCAGATTACGTCTTCCGGCTCCCAAGGCGCACTGACCGCCGCCCTTGGCATGCATAGAAAAATCCGTCGAACCCGTGCAATCCCGGCTGAGTATGCAAATTTTAAAGTGAGCGACCAACAAGTTCGGAGCCATCGACTTGGAAAAAGGGGTGGGTTTCGCGATTCACCCCCTCACCTGCCCTTCAAGGTGCTTACCTGAGACCCACCCCGGCGGCAACAACGCGGGATTAGTGTCAGCCCTGTCGTTACGTTTTGATATACCGCGGTGCGCTCACTTTCAATTCAATGCAAAGGCAAAGGCCATTTGTCACTGGGGTTTTACTGGAGCCGGAGGAGCCCACCTGGCGACCACCCCTTTCGTGTTGGGGTGGTCTGGAGGCCTCCCCTCGGCGCGATGTTTGTTTTGGTCGTTCCGCCCCAGATACGCCGCACAAGAGGAGTATTCAATATTGCCATTTTGTTTGTCTTTTCGTTTTTTTTTTTATATATATATATATGCAGGTGGGGGTCCTGTGAGCTGCACACACTTGAATCGGGAATTGGGACGCCTCACCTGGGCGACCACAGTCGCGTCCTTGGGGATGGCCTTATCTGCGACGGATTAGTCGCCCGAGCCGGGTCAGTGTCACATTCGCGGACCTCGCACTCAACACTCGACACCGTACGTCGAGGATGATGACTCGTGCCCGCGATAAAACGTCCCAGGATGAATGCGGGAGCGCTGCAATTAGCCCCAGGAATTATGTCAGCTTTAAATATTGATGAGCTTTGCACAGCTCCGGGCCCATTTTGCGCTTGGTGCCATGGACTCGCTTACATTCACTCGGCACCGAGTTCTTTGCCAACTATTTGGTGACATTTTTGTACCCCCGTACCATCCGAGTTTAACTTTTCATCCCTGAGAATAAATTGATGGCGCTACTGCGGCTTTCTTCTCGGGCTGTTTGAGCGCGAAACTTGGGCGGGTTATTGTCTCATAGTAAAAAAGAAATAATATATATAAAAACAGGGACAGAAAAGTTTATTCGCATATTTCACTGAATAGTGCCTGGCCTGGGTCAGAAATTGCTAGGCGATTTTTCTTTTAGAAAATTTTCTCGCTCACGAATAAATCCCTCTGCGCGACAGAATTGCGAGGAGAATACGCTGCTATAGCAAATATATAAATTTAGGAAATGTTGAAAATTGTCATGATCCAATCGCGGAATGCACGAATGACTTTAGAGGAAATTCCTCGTGCCATTCCAACATTTGCAATATACACATTTATTTATAGTGACCTTGCATGTGAAACTTTGCCATCCCAAAATATTCATTCCGCCACTGAATCTGTAGGAAAATGGGTTTAGGAAGCAGCCAACTCTGCTGAAACTACACTACGATTCTGCAGCAGTGACGGATGTCTCAATAATTTTAGTGAACTATGCATTTATTATTAAAAAATAAAATAAAAGAGTACCCCTACTGCTAACTTCTCATTTCGTACCTTTGAAAACTAGAGACGGGCTAATCTGCTTAAGACACTCATATTAATTAAATTATTTTATTTGATCTCGAGATACTCGAAAAAAACAACTTTCGAATGAACATACACACACGCACACACATACATATTTCTACAAATGATTGATTTCGACTCTAAGGACCTCAAAACGTGGAGATATACATATAATGTAGGTCAAAATTTTCAATTCTAAAACTTGGGCCCATTACACTAGCTTCCAAATGCGAAGTTAAAAATGAATAAAGCAGTTAAGTGGAAGAGATCCGTAAAATATTATTTCCTCGCGAAACTATAAATCTTTTACACTACATAAGACTATCTTTTTCTTTCATACTTTGCAAAACTCATTATTGCAGGGACCGAAAATAATCATTATTTCTGAAATTTGAAGCAGACAAATCATCATTTTGTATTCATCTAAAATCAATTCTTCTTAGTACATAACCATTATCAAAGCCTTTTTATTTTTCCGTTCCGTTTCAGGTAATTAACTTTTAATCAATTCGTTTTGTACTTTGGATTATTTCTTTTTACAAAGAATTAATTATTAATTACTAAAATTAAATCATTATTTCTCGAAATGGGTCAGGCGCAAAATAATATTACAGTCGGGATAACAAAATTTCGATTATTTTTTCTTTCTTTTTTGAATAATAATTTGTATTTCATGGTTGCGTTTACTCAGAGTACGATGATGAATGATTAGGAAAATGTTATACAAAAGCGCTTTGTATATGTATTATAAAAAAGTTTACTTTAATTTTTAGATCGCAAAATTATAAAGATATATTGTTTGTGTTCCAGTCTTACACTAATGTAGGCGGTTCTATAGAAATGTACCATAATACGATACCCAGAATATTATAACCTTTGGTTGTTCTCTATTATTGCCATTCCACTTTAAACTTTATATTGTTCTTTTGAATTTCCATGACGAGAAAAGTTGTCACGAAATATTTCACCATTACTTGTTTAGCAGATGAGGAATATGTCAATAGTTTTTATCGGTCACATTTACTTTCCGAAACACAGTAACTACAGTTTTGACAAATTAAATTTTTCCATCTTAATTTTTGCATAATTACCCTTTATTTCTACTGTGGTATTAGTATGGTCTGTATTTGAAAAACGTTTTTTAATATGCAATGTTTTTGCCTTCTTTTAGATATTATGAATTGGTAAATATTTATTAATTTCTTTAGAAAATAGTATTAAAAAACTCCACAAATCGTAACAAATATATTCCTAGTTGAGGCCATATGTCCAAATACATTTCACTTTCAGCTGAAATTATGAAGGAAAAGTAAAAATATTTATTAATTACTTTGCCACAGACCAACTGGTTGAAACATTCATCCAAAATAGCCTTAGAGTTTGTTATTTTAGCACTATACCCAATAAATTATTAATCATTACTCTCAAGGTTAAAGGATGCATTAAAAGAAAAGGAATATACTGGTGTTACAGGCAGAGGTAATTAGCATCTGAGTTAAATCACCACAGGACTCTCGAAAAGCTCAAACTCGTAAAAATCCTTCGCAGTCGCAGTAGCTTCTTTCAAATATTCTTTCTCATTTGGAGAAAGGATGTCCAGACCCAGACAAGGACATGAGGGAAAAGTTTCTGGAAGAAGCCGAATTGGCTTTCACTTCAGCAAAAGGAAGCGTGCAAACTGCTTATCCTTTTAGAATGTGAAACTATAGTCTGATGGCTCGTCGGCAAATTTTCCTTCCTGACGTGAGCTCTCCATGGATTTTATGCTTAGTGGTTTTCGTTAATTTCCCGTCCGAAAAGGCACGCCATGTTAGTGCGAATGAATCTGAGATGAAACCAAATAACCTAACGCCGGACTGACGCTTGTCTCGTGTCTGAAAGCACCTCCCTTAGCTCGTAAAATTTTATAGCAATTTTTGAGTCTGGGAGTGCATTTGTTCCATAGTAATTCTACACTTTACACCCCATAAAGAGCTTTACTTAGCTCCGGACATTATAGGGTCATTCTATGGTGACAGTCAGAATATTCTAACGCGTTTTCTGACAGACTTTTAAATATTTTGTACATATCTACTTTATTAATTAAGGCAAGTAAATGTTTACTATTAATCATGCTAAACTTACATTTGAACAATTTTAACGCTCGATACATTAAATGGTCTAACTTCTCGATATTAGTGCTAAGAGAAACTAATAACACTAAAAACTCGTAGTTTTGTTTTCTCTTGACGTCTAAGTAGTATCGCTATTATTTTTAGAGTAAAAAGAATATTCTTTTTAATTTTCAAAATAACAAAATAAATATTTAGTTCCAAATTCTATAAAAAGTTCTAGTTCACACGTAGAATCTAGTTATACATAAATCTGAAGTTTATTTACGCAATTATAGTTTATTTATAACTCTATATTTTAAAAAATCATAATTTCAATTACTTAATATAAATAGAAAGATGCATTCCAGTTGCAAGTTGCAGCTGCGTTTGGTTTTAAGATCAATTTATTAATTTATTTCCCGCAAATTTGTTCTGCGGAATGCACTTTACTAAAGCGAAATTTTCCTTTAGAGAAATTTAGCAATGTAGCTGTAAGGATTAAAAAATAAAATTAAATTTCTATACACATTTTTTTTGGATGAATGAAATAAGTACTTTATTAAAAATTTAAAAAATAAACAGAGTAGTACTTTTACAAAGTTGATTGAGTTGATAAACGACTTTAAATAATTTAAACCAAGAAAAGCTACGATCGAAGAAAAATTTTGATGTTGATGCCTTTATTTTTTAAATATGTGTACTATCAATTGCAAAATAAGTAGATTTCATAGCTTTAGTTTGTATACCTATTTTTAGTAAAGATAAAAAATGAAAAACTTAATAATAATAAAAACAAATTAGGTATTAAGTTAATAAGAATCTAACATGCGAAGGCGTTAGATGTAGGGGAACCTGGAAAAATAAATCCATGAACAGGATCAGCGTAAAAAGCAACCAGCGAGTGGCCGGCTGACCTCATCCTGTTCTGGGGAGCAGGGATCGATCGTCTCCAGGCCTCGGGAGATTTGAATTTGCTCCCCACGGGCAGCAGTCGAACCGATCCTGGACCGGGGCAGTCGGATGCCGTATCGGTATCGTTATATTATATTAAGTATATTATATATTATATTATATTAATTACTATATTATATATTACATATTATATTATATATTATTTATTATATATTATATTATATTATATACATATGCCGGCATCGGCATCCAAAATTTTTGTACACCGGGTGAAACCAGGTAGCCCATCGATCGACCAACGATTTTCGAAATGTAACAAATTTAAATGAAAATTATTACTGTGGATATTTTGAGGTAGTTTCGAATTTACTATAAAATGTTAAAACTTCATAATCACGGACCCAATACGGCAGCCAAAATATTTGTTCACTAGTGTTAAATATATATAGGAAAAATCCAACCTGCGAGAGTAGAACTGTAGTCAGACATAACAAAATATAAAATGCTACGTTTAAACAACATTCTACTATCTATACACTCAAAGGAAGTAAATATAGTGCCACTACGAAATATCAGTTTCTTTTTTAAATTTGTTTCAAAGCTTAGTTTTAATTTTAGGCATATTTAAAAACTGTTTCTTATATAAATAATAATAAAAATACTTCTCATGTAAAAAATATAAGTAAATGAAAAGCCTTTTTAAGTTAATTCGTAAATTAAGAAAGAAATTAATAATATAATTAATGGCAATTAACATTTAAATTAAAAAGTACATATCTTTTTATGTATAAATTTAAAAAAACAAAAATAATAATAATAGTAATAATGGGTATGAATTCCAGAGTAACTTTCATACTGTTGCTGATTTGAATACATGCGATTTGATATGATCCCCCAAATGTTTTCGATTGGGTTCAGGTCTGGACCTCATGCAGGAGTATTCTGAGCTTCCCCGTAGTTTCGGGCGTAGTCATAACATCCTGAGTTTTCAGAGTAAAATTTACTTTAAATATATATTTTATTTCCCTGATGGTCCATTTTACTTATGTAAATATTTATGAAAGAATTTTTGAAATCGGGTTAGTAGTTTTGGAGATTACCTTCAACATCCAAACTTACAAAGTTTACTTCTTTTTAATATTAGTATACATCTGTACACATATAAATACTGTAAATTAGCAATTGCATCAAAAATGTTATTGCAAATTTAAACTTATATGTTGCGATATTTTCTATCATGGAATGGCTATACCGAAACTACCTAAATCTACAGGAGTTTGATTGGTTTTTTAAATTGTCACACTTACAACTCGTTTTCGTGATATTTCTGAAGGTAACAAATTTTACACTTTGCTTTTTTATTAATTTACAGATGATGATCCACGCTTGGGAGAACTACAAATTGTACGCGTGGGGAAAGAATGAACTGCGGCCCCTGAGTCAACGGGCACACTCCGGGAGCATTTTTGGGGCCCACGATCTCGGGGCGACTATTATTGACGGGTTGGACACCTTGTATATCATGGGTCTCTACAAGGAATTCGAAGAAGGAAAGGACTGGATCGTAAGGAGATTCACCCTCGAAAATACTTCGGCGGATCTTTCAGTATTTGAAACAAATATCCGCTTTGTCGGCGGCTTCCTAAGCCTGTACGCCTTCACCGGGGATAATCTTTTTAAAGACAAGGCCCAGTATGTGGCTGATAAACTACTACCAGCATTCCAGACCCCAACGGGTATTCCATATGCATTAGTCAATACAAAAAGCGGGGTAAGCTTCACACGTTTATTAAATTTTTAAGGATATTTAAACCTGCATCGTATGCTTTCCCTTTCAGCTGGGTAAAAATTATGGGTGGGCCAGCGGAGGAAGCAGCATCCTTTCCGAGTTTGGAACCCTTCACCTTGAATTCTCATATTTGAGCGATATTACGGGGAATCCCCTCTATAAAGAAAGGGTGCAGAACATCCGGCAAGTTCTGAAAGAAATTGAAAAGCCGAAGGGACTATATCCGAACTATTTAAATCCAAAGACTGGAAAATGGGGGCAATGTAAGTTTTAAGTCTTTTTCATGGCTACCTCTTTTATTTTGGTACCTATTGGTTTGCGTAGAGCAATGTAATTAAAAGATATCAGTCATTCAAATTAAATTTATGCCTTAATTATTATTTATTCAAACTCATTGAACAATTTTTCAACGCATTCAGTTGGGCATTCATTTAATTAAATTAATTTCAAGGTTTCGCTATTCAAAATGTTAAAAAATATCCATCCAAAAGATTTTTATGCACTTTCATCTCAGAGGGGGATATACATATTATCCTCAGCTTGAAATCTGCATTTAAAAACCATGCCGAAACTACTCTTAAAAGAAGCGGGCACGTACTGGAACGTTTCCGTGAATAGGCCCCCGGGAGTTCAAACGTAAAATAAGTGAAGTTGAAAATTATATTTTGTTTTGTTTCGTCTGTTTTAATGCGAACAAAAAGTTACAGTTTGTATAAACATTTCAAACATTGTGTTATGTAACATATAGATTTGTTCGTAATAAAAGTAGGTTAAAAAAAGTTTCGAATGCGATGTAAATTTTCTGTACAATTTTAAAGCGCGTTTCATAACTAATTTATATATGTATGTAGGACTTATGAACGACTGTTGTACAAATCACATATTTTCGAATTTTGAGTTTTCTAAATATATTAGATCATTATGAAAGGTTATTGAAGGCAATTTAAAACTTCATCCATTTTCTAAATCGTTGATTGAAGTTTAATAATTTAGAAAATATTGATCAGTATGCGAGTTTACGGAAAAATGACTAAAGTTTTTTGATAACACACAAAATATTTTCCAAAATCATTAAGAGGAACGAGAATAATAATACAAACAAAACATATCACTTATGCAAAGTATTATCTTATAGTCAAATTTGAAATGTCCTCTCATTTTTTTTGCTTTTTGTCTTTATTAAACATTTTGAGATGGAAGTGTTAAATTTAATATTTTATGTTAAATTAATTGTTTAAATATTAGAAATATTAGAGTTATACCCAAGCACTATAAACGTGCAAAGATCAAGTTATTGTTATGTATTTTAAAAAGAAAGAATTTTAGTGTCCTTCGAAATTATTAATCAGTGTATTAGAAGAACTTAACGAAGACTTATCTAAAATACTCTTTTCATTAAAAACTTTTTATATTCAATTTTATCATCCAAGCTAAATACCTTTAGTTCAAAGCAGGATAGTGATTTCACGCAATTTTAGTAGAAATTTTTTAACATTTCTAAATTTTGCCTCTAATAATTTATGTTTAAAAATTTAGAAGTATTTAATATTTTGTCCATTTTATCCATTTGACTGTTATTTTATCTAATTTTGGTCAATAACCATAACCGGACAAATAAAGCAGTTTATATTATTTAAAAGCAGTTAACATAGGGAGAAAGAGAGCTTATACAGAACGATTCCGTATTGTTTAAAAATATTTGTGGTTAATTATTGATAGAATGACATAATTTAAAAATTTTATATTTCAGTGCATATGTCTCTAGGCGCACTTGGTGATAGTTTCTATGAATACCTTCTGAAGGCATGGATCCAATCTGGACAAACTGACGAAGAAGCACGGGAGATGTTCGATGATGCGATGAAGGTGATTGTTGAGAAAATGGTTAGAAGGAGTCCGGGTGGTCTAATCTATGTATCAGATCTAAAATTCGACAGACTTGAACATAAAATGGATCATTTAGCATGCTTCTCAGGTAAAAATAAATAAAATGAATTTACAAGAACATTGTTTTAATCACATTAATTTAAGGTGGTCTTTTTGCCTTGGGCGCTACAACAAGGCAAAATGAGAATTCGGATAAATTCATGGAAGTAGGAAAAGGACTGACAAATACATGCCATGAAAGTTACGACAGGACACCAACGAAATTGGGTCCTGAAGCATTTAGGTATGAATTTTATTAATGGTACTACTAATTATTTAAATATTATTTTTTTTAAAGTAAATTCTGTCTGTAATGTTTATAATGCCTACAGAAATATGCTTAAATGTGTTTTGAATCTATTCTGTTTTATATTTATAAATCTTTTAGGTAAGAAAGACAGTAACGGGTATTATTTTCAGATTTACAGAAGCAGCCGAAGCAAGAGCATTGAAAGCGCAAGAAAAATATTATATTCTCCGTCCAGAAACATTTGAAAGCTACTTCGTACTGTGGCGGCTAACTCATGACCAGAAATATAGGGACTGGGGCTGGGAGGCGGTACAAGCCCTTGAAAAGCATTGCAGAACGCCGCACGGGTACTGCGGGCTGAAGAACGTCTACCAAGAAGATCCTCAGAAGGACGATGTGCAACAAAGTTTTTTCCTAGCGGAAACACTGAAGGTAAATAGTATTATGTCCTTGTTTATTTTTACTGAATGGGGGACACTTAAACTAAAAATTCATTTGTTCGCCTCATTACGACGAAGGTCGTGTGTGCGGGGAGAGCCTCTATTAATTGGTCTGTTAATCTCTCAAAACCCCATTCGAGCTTTGGAGAAACACTCGAGGATTTTGAACTTGTTTTTAATTAGTCAACAGACATCCTGCAGACCGAATGTGTTTTTAATGCGTTTCTTTTTTTTTTACTCCCCTCGATAGTATTTGTATCTGTTGTTCTCTGATGACTCCTTGATGCCTCTGGACGAATGGGTGTTCAACACAGAAGCGCATCCACTGCCGGTGAAAGGTGCCAACATACTCTACAGGATGGCGACGGTGTCCTCGACATCACCTTAAGACACCTCCTCGAAGTCTTCCCTCCACACAATTTCGTTTTTGACTATTTCTTCGTTGTTTTTATTGTCGTCTATCCTAGTTTAATTTCACCAAAAATCTGTTTTTTTACCCAATTGATTGACTCGAGCTGTGGGCGCAATTAACATTCGGTCCTGAGAGCCTGCCAATGCGTAGTGATCAATGATGTTTTTATATGTTTTATGGAAGCGTGTGACGTTCTGTGAGTGAGAGACTTTAAAGTCTTTTGTAATATTTATTTGTAATATGATTTTGCCTACTGTGTAAAGAATTGTAAAATAGCAATCGAGTCTTCTTTGTAAATACGTTTTAAGGTAAGTTAGGTAGTCACAACGCGACTATTGTAGTTAAATTGAATTTAAAGATTAACATAAAATAGTATAATTGAGAAGGGAAAACGATAAGCTACATTAATAAAACTTTATTTGCGAATTTTTATCTCAGAAGTCATTTTTGTGCATAATGTTTTAATATCCGTTTCTATAGTTTATCCTTACTAACGTATAAGTTTCTTTTCATTAATTAAAAATTATTGCAATAATTGGTTATGTCTGCTGGCATGGACATTTGGCAATTTTACTTTTTTTGAATCAATTTAATTAAATATTATATTAATTAAAGATGAAATCGATAATATTACTTTGAAGAAGTTCAGTCACAAATTGGGAAAAGTGTGAGAATATTTTTTTTATTTCGGTTTGCCTTCTTTTATTAATTACTATTATTTATTGAGTCGATATAAAAGTTATAATTATATATTGAAAAAATAATTGTCTTAAACATTTGAAAGCCAATGCTTGTAAAGTTTTTCTTATTAGGATTATTTAAGAAAATATGCCCTGGATTTCTAGAATGCATGAACCGGATGCCTAACAAGAAATAACAATATTTTTATGTAAATTAGTTTATGAGTTGTGACAATTTTAAGCTGCCGAACTATATTTTAAACCTTAAAGTCTTCTCATAGGTTCGTGTTCATCTGTGTGGGATTACTTAAATTAATTACACAAGCGGAGATCGAACCTGCAAACTTTGGTATTGAATTACGCCAGTTGCTGATGCCTTAGAATAATACTGTTTTCTAATGAGAAGACAGAGTTATCAAGTTCGTTGATTTTAACAATTTTGAAGAAAAATAAAATTGCTTTATTTTGAACTCTCAACCATATATGTATGTATGATCATAGATCATTTCGAGATTAGGTTCTTTAATATTTTAATATATAATGTCAGTTTTTTTATTCGAATTGCTCACTAAAGTTTGGTTAAGTCCGTAGGTTTCAGGATATACAAATTATCAAAACTAATTTAATTCGTTATTTTGCATATTTTCGCGAACTCCTAATGTAGAGAAAACAACATTGATGCGTACCTCAAGATCACTATTAATTGGTTTTATCTTAAATTACATTTATTAATAAACGCACATTATCTCGCTAATTTTCAAAAAGCTATCTTCCGGGAAACGCAATAGTATAGGTACAAAAACAATTTTTGAAAATTCTTATCTCTAAAATACATATCACTTTTCTACTTGAACATCGAAATATAAATTTAAATATTTTATACCATTTCAATTTAATTGACTGCTTTAATTTCATGATATGACCTCAGAATCTCAACAAAAGATATTACAAAGACGACAGTAGGACAATAAGCTTGACATTTCATTTTACAAAAAAAAAAGAAATATAGTATAATTACGGCACTTGCAAGATATATGTAATTTTGCTTAAGGTGGTCTAGCACAAGTAAATTTAAAGCATTTTTAAATATTTGTTTGAACTTAAAGATAATTAACCACGAACCTTAAATTTTGTAGGTATATTATAATATTTAAAAATTATGGGAACAATTTTTATAAATGTTAAAGAAATAAATGACCCCCAAAAGATGAACCTGAGCTGCGGGTGGAATTTTTGCTCTATTACTTGTCGGAAAATAAAAAATAAGTAAATTATTAATCTATATGAGTGTGCCTATCGGCGGAACCACCAAAACAAAACATAAAAATTTAATTATTTAATAACATATTAAAATTTGAGATAAATAGTTTTTTTGCACCCGCAGTCCAGAAAAAAGTAATTTTGATAAAAATGAGTTTAAGGTTTTGCTACGAACAATTCTATTCTTCCATTCATAAGGCGGGTCAACCGATAGCTACCTGCAATAAAGGCTGTAGAAACTAAAATACCGTCATATCATTACAAAAATGTTATAGTATATTCTGGGAGACTGTACTTTCCCAATTTTAAAGTAACAAATTGTTTTTTCAAAAATTCTAGACCACCGGGAAAGGGGAAAATCATGAAATAAATGCGCTTTTTCTGAAGTCAACTGAATTAAGAAAGTTTCCATATTTGATTACAAAGGTAAATACAATTAATTTTTTTAAGATAATCTTGTGTAAGTACCCTTAATGTGATTTTAATACTATTAAAGTATATACTTGCAATTGTGGCTCTTAAAAGAGCTAACCAACATTTAAGTATTTGATTTGAATCGAAATTCGGAATCCAAAAGTGGAATATTTTCAATTGGTGTAAGTTTTATAATTTCATATGTTCCACTATTCGATTCAAACGAGCAGTTTTCAAATATGGGGAGATGTTTTTAGAATTTCGCAAGCCTCTATCATGAGTTTCGACGAAATGTCACATATTCTTTGCAGTAATAAAATTATTTAAGTGTTGCTAAAGTTTTCTCATGCTCAATCTTAAGTATTTCTTATTTCTGGTGTATTGTGTTGGTCCGGTAATTCATAGTGAGATGATTGCGGACTTGTTGTTAAGCGTTTTAAAAAATTCTGTATCCGCAGTTACCGAAATTTATTAGAGATAAAGACTCAAAAAGGCATTCTTTACAATGTTGGTTTATATGTTTCAGTATAGTTGAGTTAAAATGACACATACTTTACATACTTTTTAATTTGCATTTAAATTAAGAGAGACGGTATTATATTAAAAAAGTAGAAGGAAAACAAAAGTACATACATACAGATATGGCCAAATTATTATCACCTATAGAAATTTTTAATAAAATTGTATGAAAAGGTAGATTTATCGTTTAAAACAAAAAAAGTTTTGTTGTAAATACATTTATTAATACTTCGTGAACATTCCCTTTGCATTTTTCAAGGATTGTATCCTACGTGGCATTCCAGTGATAGCGTTTTTAGCTGTGGTGACCAAATCGGTATCATTTTCCCAAATTTCCTTCATGGCTTCAATCAATTCTGATTTGGTCCGTGAGCACTTTTGTGCCACTTTCTGCTTAAAAATAGCCCAGATATTTTCGATAGGGTTCATATCTGGGCTATTCGCTGGCCAGTCAAGGATTTGGATGTTGTTAGTCCTTAAAAACTCCGTAACTCTCCTTGCTGTATGGCAAGGGGCTTTATCGTGCATGAAAACTCCATCTCCGTTAAATTTTTCATGCATAGTTGGGATCATCTGTGTCTGAAGAACTGTTAGGTACTGCTCCGCGTTCATTATTCCGTCAACGACGTAGAGTGGGAAGAGTCCTTTGGAAGATATTGCTGACCAAATCATGACCCTTACTGGTTGTTTAACCTGCTGTTGGACACATGAAGCTAAATACTCTTCTCCTTTAGATCTGCGAACAGTCCTAGACATTGGTAGTGTCAAACTCACCATGGTCTCGTCACTGAATATGACCTGTTAAAAAAATAGAGATGATTAAACTCAAATGAAAAATTTATTAGAAAATGTGTTTTCAAAATAAGATGAAAAATAGTGTTTATTTCAACTTTACCTTTTCCCAATCATCTCTCGTCCATGTCAAATGTTCATTTGCCCATGTTTTTCTTTGTTGAACCATCCTATAATTCAGTTTTTGCTTCTTGCGTGGTCGTCTTGCACATAGCCCAGATTGAAAAAGTCGACGTCTCACTGTCCGCTCCGATATTTCTGCACCAACGTCACGCATAGTAGCTCTTAGTGACTTACTGGATAGGGTGCGGTCGTCTTTAGCTTTCCGCAGCAAATAGCGGTCCTGGCTGCCTGTTGTTTTTCGGCTACGACCACATTTTCCTTTTCTTTTAGGACTCGTTGATAACTTAGCAGTTATTTTTTTGGCTAATTTGGTAACAAATGACCGGCTGACTCCCACTTTCTGAGCTATTACTCCATGAGAATATTGTCCTACTTCCAAAAACGTCGAAATTTTCGCTTTGGTCACTGCACTGATATCCTTTGCTTTACCCATATTAAATTTTATAATATTCAAACAAATTTTCACCACGTTCACTATTCGAAGTTGCAAATGAAATTAAATATCACCGGCTAGGTACTCATCCTTAAATACTACACGGTAACCATAAAATTAAAGCAAAATGTAACTAAAACTAATTAGTAAAACAATAAAAACTCTAATCTGTTAATTTCCAGAAAAGGCTATTCAGGTAATAATTACTCCAGGAAAGGGGTATTTACAAGAATATGACAGTTTTATTGCAGTACTTCTTCGTAATTGAGGTAACCTTTGTAAATGGCAGGTCAATTTAGAAAATGGATACAACGGCACTTTCATAAACTACATTAATGACTTTTTTTTAAGAGGTGATAATAATTTGGCCACATCTGTACATATATGTATGTATGTGCCCTATTAGAAATGAAATCGTCTTAAAATTGATAATCCATTTCCCTAAAAGAGATTTTTTTATGTTATCTTTGCTTTAATTATTTTTATTTAGTTTATAACATTATTCGTTTAATGAAAAATAATTTTACTATTTTTGTAGTGTAATTAAGTTTTTAAGATTTGTTTGTACTTAGAGGTAAAAAATAATTTGCTTTAAAAGTGGTGAAAATGGCTCATGGACTACTGATTTGCATCCAAGTTGATACACTATACATATATACATAGTATATACAAGTGTGTATTTATTGAGGATCAATTATAGTTCATTGCATAAGCTTTATGACAGCTATTACAAATTTGTTTTTTTATCAATCCAATTTAATAATAATTTCGTCTTAAAGAAAATCTACTGAAGTCATTACCAGTTAGATATTATGTATCGAATTAAGTATAACGGTTATCCACATGCCATTTCAGTTGAGTAAAACAACTAATTAATGGAGTGACTGCTTCTTCGAGTAAGAAGTTCCATGGTTTTCTACGAAGATATGTTTACAAGCTTGTTTAAAAATTTTCGAAAGCATTTGTTCAGAATACCTAGTTTGAGGTTTGAGCAAAGGACTTTGGAGTACTTGAGTATTTGCGAAAAAATAAATAAATAATCGGAAAACTCGAGTAAATGAATATATAAGGAGCATTCTAACATTCGAGTTTGAGAATATTTAAGTACTTAAGTACTTGAGCCGGTTCAAACCACTCTAACATAAAATACTGCAAAACTCAATTATTCGAGTTATTCTTAGTCCTTTGTACTTTGTTTGATACAAATATTTTTTCAAGGTAATAAATCAGTTTATAAACAAATCGAATTATACAAAACAATTTCAACTTTTATTATTCATAGTGAATTTAATTACTTTTTATTTATATATTTTCTTGTTGAGCCTCACTTAGGTGAATTTGTTTCTATACAATTTTTTCATCCCTGCAAATAAATTGAGACTGTGCAATGCATATAGAAAATATTCCTTGGCAAAATTAATAAATGAACAAATTTCATAACATAAACTGGCTCTCATCGTGCAAAACGTGTGATGTAAAATACGATCCCGATTAATTAATTTCTTTGAGTTTATATTTATACATTTTTTATAAATTTATGTACAAAATTTACTTTTAGTTGTTCTTAGGGGAACGTATTTATTTATGAGAAAAGCTAATCTTGATTGTATTTTATTTTTATAAATGTAATACAATAGCTAAAGTCCAATTATTAAATTTAACTAAGTTAAAGGTTCCTTTGATGTTCCAATAATATTTTAAAATACCTATTTCAAAAAGTGCCAAAACATTGCTTACTTTTTTACTCTTTAAAACTATTTTTCTCAAAAACGTAACGAGACAGAACAAATTTTTCATCAAATTTCCGCAGATGTACAAAAATAATATACATTTTATAATAAAACAATTTTGTATTAGCTGATCTGATGCAATTGAGAGCACAGTGAAAAATACGTCGCATCATAAATGCAATAAATTTAAAATGTTTCAACCTGAATGTCATTAAACTAATCGTTTTTACCATTTACAATACGACTGTTATCTAATCGTATTTATTAATATACTGTATCTTCGCGGAAAAATTGTAAAGAGGATCCTATTTGTGCATTCAAGGTGATTAGTGCACTGCCATTAGGTGAATCTGAATACGATTCGAAAATTCTACTGAAATAATTAGCATTTGTGATCAAATTTAATCGAATGTTATATAGTGATAATATCCTTTCCATTGTCAGTGAATATATAATAATTTAAAACTCATACTAAACTTATCGTTTCCATAATCTTAAAATTGAGTTATAAATTTATATTAAGCGGTTTTATTTGCTTTAAATCCACGGGCTAGCTAAGAAAATTTCGAAAATATTTGATTGCAGCAAATTTATAATTTGCTTTTTAATTATTTGTTAGTGTTGAATGTATGAGAAACGGATATTTACGACCATCAAAGGAAATGCCAGAAAAATTTTAATTGATGCGTTAAAGTCGATCCCAAAAGCATAAATTGTTCACAGTTTCTTATTGCACTATTGTGTTAACTATATGTTTATAAATTTGCACTAATTCACAAAGATTTATCATGCTGTAGCTGTTTTAGTCGATTTTCACTAGTCGTATTCAATTTTGCTTCGGATTCCTTTCGAGATTGGCATCTAAAGTGTACAGTGTGTAAATACGAAGAAAAAAACCGAAAACGTTCGACGGCTGTAAATACCTTAGACGAATTTAGGATCATTAGACTGTAAGGATCAATTAGTGCAAGCGACTCAGCCACTCGGTGAGCCTCTTCCCTTGATATTCTCTCGCAGTTGAGACCAATTTTACTTCATAATTTTATAAATTAACTTATTTAATGAGAAATTATTGCATTTAGTAGGCATCTTACACCCTTCTTATAATAATAATTCGTTTTCGATTGTGTAGCTGAAACACCCGTGCCGCCGTCTACAAGGCGTATGCAAAATTTGTTAAAACATATAATATAAAAAAAAAAAAATTCCAATTTGATTAGCGCAGAGGTGAAACTTGTTGAACATTTAAAAAAAAGTTTTTGTAGAGTTACATTATAAGCATTATACGTGGAGAAACTTACTGGTGACTCTTCAGTTTGCAGTTTTTAGTCGTGATGCACACTCGTCAGAGCATTTTGTATGATTAGGAGAGGCGTATGTAGCAAGAAATTACAAGTGACTTTTATATCTAAGCTTAATGAAATTGGAAATAAATATATATTTAAAGTACACAGTTTTTTTTGGGAACGGAACGAACTTCCTCATTTCAAAATCCCATACTTCCTTTGCGACAAAATCCAGGAATTTGCTCCTCCAAACAGCAGTTGAATCGAGCCTAGACCGGGGACTCTTTCCTGACCGTGAGCGACTAGCGTATAAATAGAGGAGCAGTCGGATGCCGCATCGGAATAGGTATTATATTATATTATATTATCATTTTTGCCAATTTTCCGATTACGCAGCTAAGGCAAAATAAGCCTAAAAAATGGAATTTCTAAAATAGGGTTTTTTTGCAAACAGCTCTATTTTAAAAAATTATTTTTTTAGATGTATACAAGTATTTAGGCTTAGCTGCGTAATAATAAAATTACTAAAATTGGTAAAACACCTCGATTTATTCTGGGCTTTTACAATTTTCCATTAGAGTATGTAAATAGAATTTATTTTTTTTTGCCTAAAGTGTATTATTCTTAAGTATTGTAACGAAGTGCAAGACTGCCCGGGGCGTCTTAAAAAGGGGCCCTTAGCAACACCCGACCTAGTCCCGCAGAGTCGAGTGCGGCGCCGAGCTGCCTCGCCGCATTCTGGAGCGGCTGATAGCTGTTCGTCCGTGGCGGGTTGCGAGGGGAGGGAGATCGAAAGTTGCAAGCCGGGGGCACAGTCGCCGCTGACAACTGCCGCTGAATGTGCAGCTCGGGGACTCGAGAGTGAGAGAGAGAGTTGTCACCCGCGCGTCCAGTCTGGTCATGGCGTCGCGTCGCGAACTCAGCTCACCGGAGCTGCCTGAAAAAGTGTTCTTTCGCGGGGTGTTCGGGCGAGTGGAGGTCCCTGGTTCCCTCGGGACATCCGGTTAACCTGTGGAAGGTGTTCCCGGGGGTGCCGCGGGGCCAAAGTGTGTAGTGTTAGTGTCTGCACGGGAACTGGTCAGCGTCGCGCAAGGCCCAAACAGGAGCAGGAGTTACTGGTGGCCCCTCCGGAGATTCCTCAGGTGCTCTCAGGTGAGAAGGCTCGAACGTTTAGCAAGTAAGTAGCTGGTGATGGGGCGCCCGTGATGGCCGCGGGAGCGCCCCAAAATCGTTGTGCGTTTCGGTGACTGATGTCCGTGCCCAGCTTTTCGAGTCGGGTTTTTTGCCTAAAATACATTCATTTTAAATATTCCTAAGGCAAATTGCAAAAAACCCGGAATACTTAATAGGAAAATTGCAAAAAATTCGAATTAAATCGAGGTTTTCTATCATTTTTGCTAATTTTCCGATTACGCAGCTAAGGCAAAATTAGCCTAAAAATGGAATTTCTAAAATAGGGATTAACAGGTCGGGTTTTTTGCGTATATTAAATCAGTTTTAATTACTTAATAGGAAAATTGCAAAAAATCCGAATTAATCGAGGTTTTCTATCATTTTTGCTAATTTTCCGATTACGCAGCTAAGGCAAAATAAGCCTAAAAATGGAATTTCTAAAATAGGGATTAACAGGTCGGGTTTTTTGCGTATATTAAATCAGTTTTAATTACTTAATAGGAAAATTGCAAAAAATCCGAATTAATCGAGGTTTTCTATCATTTTTGCTAATTTTCCGATTACGCAACTAAGGCAAAATAAGCCTAAAAATGGAATTTCTAAAATAGGGATTAACAGGTCGGGATTTTTGCGTATATTAAATCAGTTTTAATTACTTAATAGGAAAATTGCAAAAAATCCGAATTAAATCGAGGTTTTCTATCATTTTTGCTAATTTTCCGATTACGCAGCTAAGGCAAAATAAGCCTAAAAATGGAATTTCTAAAATAGGGATTAACAGGTCGGGTTTTTTGCGTATATTAAATCAGTTTTAATTACTTAATAGGAAAATTGCAAAAAATCCGAATTAATCGAGGTTTTCTATCATTTTTGCTAATTTTCCGATTACGCAGCTAAGGCAAAATAAGCCTAAAAATGGAATTTCTAAAATAGGGATTAACAGGTCGGGATTTTTGCGTATATTAAATCAGTTTTAATTACTTAATAGGAAAATTGCAAAAAATCCGAATTAATCGAGGTTTTCTATCATTTTTGCTAATTTTCCGATTACGCAACTAAGGCAAAATAAGCCTAAAAATGGAATTTCTAAAATAGGGATTAACAGGTCGGGTTTTTTGCGTATATTAAATCAGTTTTAATTACTTAATAGGAAAATTGCAAAAAATCCGAATTAAATCGAGGTTTTCTATCATTTTTGCTAATTTTCCGATTACGCAGCTAAGGCAAAATAAGCCTAAAAATGGAATTTCTAAAATAGGGATTAACAGGTCGGGTTTTTTGCGTATATTAAATCAGTTTTAATTACTTAATAGGAAAATTGCAAAAAATCCGAATTAAATCGAGGTTTTCTATCATTTTTGCTAATTTTCCGATTACGCAGCTAAGGCAAAATAAGCCTAAAAATGGAATTTCTAAAATAGGGATTAACAGGTCGGGTTTTTTGCGTATATTAAATCAGTTTTAATTACTTAATAGGAAAATTGCAAAAAATCCGAATTAATCGAGGTTTTCTATCATTTTTGCTAATTTTCCGATTACGCAGCTAAGGCAAAATAAGCCTAAAAATGGAATTTCTAAAATAGGGATTAACAGGTCGGGATTTTTGCGTATATTAAATCAGTTTTAATTACTTAATAGGAAAATTGCAAAAAATCCGAATTAATCGAGGTTTTCTATCATTTTTGCTAATTTTCCGATTACGCAACTAAGGCAAAATAAGCCTAAAAATGGAATTTCTAAAATAGGGATTAACAGGTCGGGTTTTTTGCGTATATTAAATCAGTTTTAATTACTTAATAGGAAAATTGCAAAAAATCCGAATTAAATCGAGGTTTTCTATCATTTTTGCTAATTTTCCGATTACGCAGCTAAGGCAAAATTAGCCTAAAAATGGAATTTCTAAAATAGGGATTAACAGGTCGGGTTTTTTGCGTATATTAAATCAGTTTTAATTACTTAATAGGAAAATTGCAAAAAATCCGAATTAAATCGAGGTTTTCTATCATTTTTGCTAATTTTCCGATTACGCAGCTAAGGCAAAATAAGCCTAAAAATGGAATTTCTAAAATAGGGATTAACAGGTCGGGTTTTTTGCGTATATTAAATCAGTTTTAATTACTTAATAGGAAAATTGCAAAAAATCCGAATTAATCGAGGTTTTCTATCATTTTTGCTAATTTTCCGATTACGCAGCTAAGGCAAAATAAGCCTAAAAATGGAATTTCTAAAATAGGGATTAACAGGTCGGGATTTTTGCGTATATTAAATCAGTTTTAATTACTTAATAGGAAAATTGCAAAAAATCCGAATTAATCGAGGTTTTCTATCATTTTTGCTAATTTTCCGATTACGCAACTAAGGCAAAATAAGCCTAAAAATGGAATTTCTAAAATAGGGATTAACAGGTCGGGTTTTTTGCGTATATTAAATCAGTTTTAATTACTTAATAGGAAAATTGCAAAAAATCCGAATTAAATCGAGGTTTTCTATCATTTTTGCTAATTTTCCGATTACGCAGCTAAGGCAAAATAAGCCTAAAAATGGAATTTCTAAAATAGGGATTAACAGGTCGGGATTTATGCGTATATTAAATCAGTTTTAATTACTTAATAGGAAAATTGCAAAAAATCCGAATTAATCGAGGTTTTCTATCATTTTTGCTAATTTTCCGATTACGCAGCTAAGGCAAAATAAGCCTAAAAATGGAATTTCTAAAATAGGGATTAACAGGTCGGGATTTATGCGTATATTAAATCAGTTTTAATTACTTAATAGGAAAATTGCAAAAAATCCGAATTAATCGAGGTTTTCTATCATTTTTGCTAATTTTCCGATTACGCAGCTAAGGCAAAATAAGCCTAAAAATGGAATTTCTAAAATAGGGATTAACAGGTCGGGTTTTTTGCGTATATTAAATCAGTTTTAATTACTTAATAGGAAAATTGCAAAAAATTCGAATTAAAGCGAGGTTTTCTATCATTTTTGCTAATTTTCCGATTACGCAGCTAAGGCAAAATAAGCCTAAAAATGGAATTTCTAAAATAGGGATTAACAGGTCGGGTTTTTTGCGTATATTAAATCAGTTTTAATTACTTAATAGGAAAATTGCAAAAAATCCGAATTAATCGAGGTTTTCTATCATTTTTGCTAATTTTCCGATTACGCAGCTAAGGCAAAATAAGCCTAAAAATGGAATTTCTAAAATAGGGATTAACAGGTCGGGATTTATGCGTATATTAAATCAGTTTTAATTACTTAATAGGAAAATTGCAAAAAATTCGAATTAAAGCGAGGTTTTCTATCATTTTTGCTAATTTTCCGATTACGCAGCTAAGGCAAAATAAGCCTAAAAATGGAATTTCTAAAATAGGGATTAACAGGTCGGGATTTATGCGTATATTAAATCAGTTTTAATTACTTAATAGGAAAATTGCAAAAAATCCGAATTAATCGAGGTTTTCTATCATTTTTGCTAATTTTCCGATTACGCAACTAAGGCAAAATAAGCCTAAAAATGGAATTTCTAAAATAGGGATTAACAGGTCGGGTTTTTTGCGTATATTAAATCAGTTTTAATTACTTAATAGGAAAATTGCAAAAAATCCGAATTAATCGAGGTTTTCTATCATTTTTGCTAATTTTCCGATTACGCAGCTAAGGCAAAATAAGCCTAAAAATGGAATTTGTAAAATAGGGATTAACAGGTCGGGTTTTTTGCGTATATTAAATCAGTTTTAATTACTTAATAGGAAAATTGCAAAAAATCCGAATTAATCGAGGTTTTCTATCATTTTTGCTAATTTTCCGATTACGCAGCTAAGGCAAAATAAGCCTAAAAATGGAATTTCTAAAATAGGGATTAACAGGTCGGGATTTTTGCGTATATTAAATCAGTTTTAATTACTTAATAGGAAAATTGCAAAAAATCCGAATTAATCGAGGTTTTCTATCATTTTTGCTAATTTTCCGATTACGCAACTAAGGCAAAATAAGCCTAAAAATGGAATTTCTAAAATAGGGATTAACAGGTCGGGTTTTTTGCGTATATTAAATCAGTTTTAATTACTTAATAGGAAAATTGCAAAAAATCCGAATTAAATCGAGGTTTTCTATCATTTTTGCTAATTTTCCGATTACGCAGCTAAGGCAAAATAAGCCTAAAAACGGAATTTCTAAAATAGGGATTAACAGGTCGGGATTTTTGCGTATATTAAATCAGTTTTAATTACTTAATAGGAAAATTGCAAAAAATCCGAATTAAATCGAGGTTTTCTATCATTTTTGCTAATTTTCCGATTACGCAGCTAAGGCAAAATAAGCCTAAAAATGGAATTTCTAAAATAGGGATTAACAGGTCGGTTTTTTTGCGTATATTAAATCAGTTTTAATTACTTAATAGGAAAATTGCAAAAAATCCGAATTAATCGAGGTTTTCTATCATTTTTGCTAATTTTCCGATTACGCAGCTAAGGCAAAATAAGCCTAAAAATGGAATTTCTAAAATAGGGATTAACAGGTCGGGTTTTTTGCGTATATTAAATCAGTTTTAATTACTTAATAGGAAAATTGCAAAAAATCCGAATTAATCGAGGTTTTCTATCATTTTTGCTAATTTTCCGATTACGCAGCTAAGGCAAAATAAGCCTAAAAATGGAATTTCTAAAATAGGGATTAACAGGTCGGGATTTTTGCGTATATTAAATCAGTTTTAATTACTTAATAGGAAAATTGCAAAAAATCCGAATTAATCGAGGTTTTCTATCATTTTTGCTAATTTTCCGATTACGCAACTAAGGCAAAATAAGCCTAAAAATGGAATTTCTAAAATAGGGATTAACAGGTCGGGTTTTTTGCGTATATTAAATCAGTTTTAATTACTTAATAGGAAAATTGCAAAAAATCCGAATTAATCGAGGTTTTCTATCATTTTTGCTAATTTTCCGATTACGCAGCTAAGGCAAAATAAGCCTAAAAATGGAATTTCTAAAATAGGGATTAACAGGTCGGGATTTATGCGTATATTAAATCAGTTTTAATTACTTAATAGGAAAATTGCAAAAAATCCGAATTAATCGAGGTTTTCTATCATTTTTGCTAATTTTCCGATTACGCAACTAAGGCAAAATAAGCCTAAAAATGGAATTTCTAAAATAGGGATTAACAGGTCGGGTTTTTTGCGTATATTAAATCAGTTTTAATTACTTAATAGGAAAATTGCAAAAAATCCGAATTAATCGAGGTTTTCTATCATTTTTGCTAATTTTCCGATTACGCAGCTAAGGCAAAATAAGCCTAAAAATGGAATTTGTAAAATAGGGATTAACAGGTCGGGTTTTTTGCGT
This sequence comes from Tolmerus cingulatus, assembly GCA_959613345.1. Lineage (NCBI taxonomy): Eukaryota > Metazoa > Arthropoda > Insecta > Diptera > Asilidae > Tolmerus > Tolmerus cingulatus. Next base: position 26,278,774 of record OY390710.1, read on the forward strand.
ATATTAAATCAGTTTTAATTACTTAATAGGAAAATTGCAAAAAATCCGAATTAAATCGAGGTTTTCTATCATTTTTGCTAATTTTCCGATTACGCAGCTAAGGCAAAATAAGCCTAAAAATGGAATTTCTAAAATAGGGATTAACAGGTCGGGTTTTTTGCGTATATTAAATCAGTTTTAATTACTTAATAGGAAAATTGCAAAAAATCCGAATTAAATCGAGGTTTTCTATCATTTTTGCTAATTTTCCGATTACGCAGCTAAGGCAAAATAAGCCTAAAAATGGAATTTCTAAAATAGGGATTAACAGGTCGGGTTTTTTGCGTATATTAAATCAGTTTTAATTACTTAATAGGAAAATTGCAAAAAATTCGAATTAAAGCGAGGTTTTCTATCATTTTTGCTAATTTTCCGATTACGCAGCTAAGGCAAAATAAGCCTAAAAATGGAATTTCTAAAATAGGGATTAACAGGTCGGGTTTTTTGCGTATATTAAATCAGTTTTAATTACTTAATAGGAAAATTGCAAAAAATCCGAATTAATCGAGGTTTTCTATCATTTTTGCTAATTTTCCGATTACGCAGCTAAGGCAAAATAAGCCTAAAAATGGAATTTCTAAAATAGGGATTAACAGGTCGGGATTTTTGCGTATATTAAATCAGTTTTAATTACTTAATAGGAAAATTGCAAAAAATCCGAATTAATCGAGGTTTTCTATCATTTTTGCTAATTTTCCGATTACGCAACTAAGGCAAAATAAGCCTAAAAATGGAATTTCTAAAATAGGGATTAACAGGTCGGGTTTTTTGCGTATATTAAATCAGTTTTAATTACTTAATAGGAAAATTGCAAAAAATCCGAATTAAATCGAGGTTTTCTATCATTTTTGCTAATTTTCCGATTACGCAGCTAAGGCAAAATAAGCCTAAAAACGGAATTTCTAAAATAGGGATTAACAGGTCGGGATTTTTGCGTATATTAAATCAGTTTTAATTACTTAATAGGAAAATTGCAAAAAATCCGAATTAAATCGAGGTTTTCTATCATTTTTGCTAATTTTCCGATTACGCAGCTAAGGCAAAATAAGCCTAAAAATGGAATTTCTAAAATAGGGATTAACAGGTCGGGTTTTTTGCGTATATTAAATCAGTTTTAATTACTTAATAGGAAAATTGCAAAAAATCCGAATTAATCGAGGTTTTCTATCATTTTTGCTAATTTTCCGATTACGCAGCTAAGGCAAAATAAGCCTAAAAATGGAATTTCTAAAATAGGGATTAACAGGTCGGGATTTATGCGTATATTAAATCAGTTTTAATTACTTAATAGGAAAATTGCAAAAAATCCGAATTAATCGAGGTTTTCTATCATTTTTGCTAATTTTCCGATTACGCAACTAAGGCAAAATAAGCCTAAAAATGGAATTTCTAAAATAGGGATTAACAGGTCGGGTTTTTTGCGTATATTAAATCAGTTTTAATTACTTAATAGGAAAATTGCAAAAAATCCGAATTAATCGAGGTTTTCTACCATTTTTGCTAATTTTCCGATTACGCAGCTAAGGCAAAATAAGCCTAAAAATGGAATTTGTAAAATAGGGATTAACAGGTCGGGTTTTTTGCGTATATTAAATCAGTTTTAATTACTTAATAGGAAAATTGCAAAAAATCCGAATTAAATCGAGGTTTTCTATCATTTTTGCTAATTTTCCGATTACGCAGCTAAGGCAAAATAAGCCTAAAAATGGAATTTCTAAAATAGGGATTAACAGGTCGGGTTTTTTGCGTATATTAAATCAGTTTTAATTACTTAATAGGAAAATTGCAAAAAATCCGAATTAAATCGAGGTTTTCTATCATTTTTGCTAATTTTCCGATTACGCAGCTAAGGCAAAATAAGCCTAAAAATGGAATTTCTAAAATAGGGATTAACAGGTCGGGTTTTTTGCGTATATTAAATCAGTTTTAATTACTTAATAGGAAAATTGCAAAAAATTCGAATTAAAGCGAGGTTTTCTATCATTTTTGCTAATTTTCCGATTACGCAGCTAAGGCAAAATAAGCCTAAAAATGGAATTTCTAAAATAGGGATTAACAGGTCGGGTTTTTTGCGTATATTAAATCAGTTTTAATTACTTAATAGGAAAATTGCAAAAAATCCGAATTAATCGAGGTTTTCTATCATTTTTGCTAATTTTCCGATTACGCAGCTAAGGCAAAATAAGCCTAAAAATGGAATTTCTAAAATAGGGATTAACAGGTCGGGATTTATGCGTATATTAAATCAGTTTTAATTACTTAATAGGAAAATTGCAAAAAATCCGAATTAATCGAGGTTTTCTATCATTTTTGCTAATTTTCCGATTACGCAACTAAGGCAAAATAAGCCTAAAAATGGAATTTCTAAAATAGGGATTAACAGGTCGGGTTTTTTGCGTATATTAAATCAGTTTTAATTACTTAATAGGAAAATTGCAAAAAATCCGAATTAATCGAGGTTTTCTATCATTTTTGCTAATTTTCCGATTACGCAGCTAAGGCAAAATAAGCCTAAAAATGGAATTTGTAAAATAGGGATTAACAGGTCGGGTTTTTTGCGTATATTAAATCAGTTTTAATTACTTAATAGGAAAATTGCAAAAAATCCGAATTAATCGAGGTTTTCTATCATTTTTGCTAATTTTCCGATTACGCAGCTAAGGCAAAATAAGCCTAAAAATGGAATTTCTAAAATAGGGATTAACAGGTCGGGATTTTTGCGTATATTAAATCAGTTTTAATTACTTAATAGGAAAATTGCAAAAAATCCGAATTAATCGAGGTTTTCTATCATTTTTGCTAATTTTCCGATTACGCAACTAAGGCAAAATAAGCCTAAAAATGGAATTTCTAAAATAGGGATTAACAGGTCGGGTTTTTTGCGTATATTAAATCAGTTTTAATTACTTAATAGGAAAATTGCAAAAAATCCGAATTAAATCGAGGTTTTCTATCATTTTTGCTAATTTTCCGATTACGCAGCTAAGGCAAAATAAGCCTAAAAACGGAATTTCTAAAATAGGGATTAACAGGTCGGGATTTTTGCGTATATTAAATCAGTTTTAATTACTTAATAGGAAAATTGCAAAAAATCCGAATTAAATCGAGGTTTTCTATCATTTTTGCTAATTTTCCGATTACGCAGCTAAGGCAAAATAAGCCTAAAAATGGAATTTCTAAAATAGGGATTAACAGGTCGGTTTTTTTGCGTATATTAAATCAGTTTTAATTACTTAATAGGAAAATTGCAAAAAATCCGAATTAATCGAGGTTTTCTATCATTTTTGCTAATTTTCCGATTACGCAGCTAAGGCAAAATAAGCCTAAAAATGGAATTTCTAAAATAGGGATTAACAGGTCGGGATTTTTGCGTATATTAAATCAGTTTTAATTACTTAATAGGAAAATTGCAAAAAATCCGAATTAATCGAGGTTTTCTATCATTTTTGCTAATTTTCCGATTACGCAACTAAGGCAAAATAAGCCTAAAAATGGAATTTCTAAAATAGGGATTAACAGGTCGGGTTTTTTGCGTATATTAAATCAGTTTTAATTACTTAATAGGAAAATTGCAAAAAATCCGAATTAATCGAGGTTTTCTATCATTTTTGCTAATTTTCCGATTACGCAGCTAAGGCAAAATAAGCCTAAAAATGGAATTTGTAAAATAGGGATTAACAGGTCGGGTTTTTTGCGTATATTAAATCAGTTTTAATTACTTAATAGGAAAATTGCAAAAAATCCGAATTAAATCGAGGTTTTCTATCATTTTTGCTAATTTTCCGATTACGCAGCTAAGGCAAAATAAGCCTAAAAATGGAATTTCTAAAATAGGGATTAACAGGTCGGGTTTTTTGCGTATATTAAATCAGTTTTAATTACTTAATAGGAAAATTGCAAAAAATCCGAATTAAATCGAGGTTTTCTATCATTTTTGCTAATTTTCCGATTACGCAGCTAAGGCAAAATAAGCCTAAAAATGGAATTTCTAAAATAGGGATTAACAGGTCGGGTTTTTTGCGTATATTAAATCAGTTTTAATTACTTAATAGGAAAATTGCAAAAAATTCGAATTAAATCGAGGTTTTCTATCATTTTTGCTAATTTTCCGATTACGCAGCTAAGGCAAAATAAGCCTAAAAATGGAATTTCTAAAATAGGGATTAACAGGTCGGGTTTTTTGCGTATATTAAATCAGTTTTAATTACTTAATAGGAAAATTGCAAAAAATTCGAATTAAATCGAGGTTTTCTATCATTTTTGCTAATTTTCCGATTACGCAGCTAAGGCAAAATAAGCCTAAAAATGGAATTTCTAAAATAGGGATTAACAGGTCGGGTTTTTTGCGTATATTAAATCAGTTTTAATTACTTAATAGGAAAATTGCAAAAAATTCGAATTAAATCGAGGTTTTCTATCATTTTTGTTAATTTTCCGATTACGCAGCTAAGGCAAAATAAGCCTAAAAATGGAATTTCTAAAATAGGGATTAACAGGTCGGGTTTTTTGCGTATATTAAATCAGTTTTAATTACTTAATAGGAAAATTGCAAAAAATTCGAATTAAATCGAGGTTTTTCTATCATTTTTGTTAATTTTCCGATTACGCAGCTAAGGCAAAATAAGCCTAAAAATGGAATTTCTAAAATTGGGATTAACAGGTCGGGTTTTTTGCGTAT